>JAWZYV010016048.1:0-600000 GCA_038373885.1 Cheiracanthium punctorium
GTCAACAAACTATTCCCAAGTAGCACACTTCCGTTTTTAAAACGTTGCTAACACGGAATCGCCTTCCGTTGCAAAAACGTCAAGCTGTAACGCAATGAATTCGCAAATGTGTCATCGCTTTCCACCGATTTAACCCCCATTCTTTCCCACGTTTTATAAACGTTTGCTGAAACGAAAGAAAGTGGATAATACACCTATTTTGCCACCATTTTCAAACGTTTTAAAATCGTTAACACGGACGTACTAAGCTAGCATTTTACAGCGTTTTAAAAACGTTGCAGAAACGATAGTGTGCCTATATATAGTGCCATTTCCCAACATTTTTAAACCGATGCAGAAATCATAGTACGCCTATTTATCGGCCATTTTTCAACGATTTAAATGCGTTTAAACAACGTCAATACACCACCATTTTTCAGCGTTTTAGATCGGTCGCAATGACGAAAAGAAATCGATGATGCTTTCAGATTTACAACTATTTTACCACGTTTTAGATAGTACGCATAAACAGTTTTATTTTGAAATTTTCTGACAAATCATGAACGTTTTTTCGTAAACTTAAGTAACAATAACAAATTAGAATTTTCAGAAACATTTCTTCTTAATCAAAACTTTCCTTAATATTTTTTCTTTGAAAAAGTACACCCCCCACCACAACAAAAATAGTTGATTAAAATCTATATAAAAAAAATCTCAATATTAGAAATATGGGAGCATGGGTATTTATATAAATATATAGTATAGAGTAAGTACTATATATACATATATATTTATATAAATACCCTGCCCCCCATATTTGGAATATTTAGATTTTAAAGTAATAAACCACATTTTGGTTAGCTGAAGGGGTGGGGGAGGTAATTTAAAAAAAATTAAGGAAAGTTTTCATTAAGAAAAAGTATTTCTGAAAATTCTAATTTATTAGACGACTTAAGTTTATAAAAAATCGTTCATGTTTTGTTAGAAATTTCACAATAAAACTGTTTATGCATAATACCTAAAACGTAGTAAAATAATTACAAATATGAAAGCACGACCGATTTCTTTTCGTTATTACAACCTATCTAGTGCGCTGAAAAGTGATATATTTATAAAGTGTATTCACAATGATTTTTAGACTGAAAATTCTAACTTGTTAAGTGACTTAAATGTAGAGAACATCTTTATAGAAGTGTTTGAATTTACAAATATATAACTTAATAATAGGAACGTCTAAAAAAGAATTAGAATTAACATACATACTTTCTTATAGATATATTTGTGTCAATTATAATCTTTAGTATTCAGTTCTCCTTATTCTGCATTAACATATTTTCGACAGAGGCTGCATTATTTCAACACGTGTTTATACACACGCACGGAAATTTATAAAATTTTTACTCCATATTGCACATATGTACAACCTCTGGCCGTGGGTCGGATGTGGCCCGCCACGGCTTTTCATCCGGCCTTAGAACATATCAAAACCCATATAAACCAATCAAAATCCCATATAAATCCCAATTATACTGCGCGTGTCTTCGCTAGTATCCTAAAGTTTAACCCGCAACTTTTCAAAGGATCCCATACATGCCGTATTGTTTCAGACTGGGTGTTCCCGTAAAGGAAATCATCATTACGGAATTTCCACAGACACGGGAGAAACCTCAACACATTGCTTTGGCCTCGGCTTCGGGTAAAAGGGAGGTATACAGCGTTCCCCTGTATATCAATCGGCTGGTGGTACTGATTTCGATCAACTGCTAGGGATCAAGCAATCGGACATCTACTGGGCACGTCGTTAAGGGTGGACGCTGCCTAAGGGATGTACTGAGCGCGTATAGACCCGATTAGCACTGGTGTGCAATTGCACACCCCCTCGTTGGGCTCCGTGGTGGGTGGTGCGGTCGGGTCCGAATCTCAATTCCCCCAACATGGCTATGAAAAATTCTTTGTCAAACGTCAATGTTCCGCATACCTTAAATCCACTGTCCACTCCTAATGAAAACACTGATGCACAACTTTCACATATGAACGCTCGATTCTTCATCATCCACTATGTTGAAGGTACCTTTAATGAAACATCACCATTCTTAATACACAAATGTATCACAGACAATGTAGGAGAAGTCAAAAAAGTTAAAAAATTACGATCTGGAGACCTATTAGTTGAAGTATCAAGCAATAGACAAGCATCCAAAATAATGAAAATTAAAAACTTTGGCCTAAAACCTGTTACAGTGACACCCCATACATCCTTAAATATCTCACGAGGAGTAGTATCAGAACCTGAACTTTTGCACTGCTCTGAAGCCGAAATATTAGAAAACCTAAAAGATGAAAAAGTATGTGCTGTGCGTCGAATCACTATTCGACGCAATAACCAAATAATCCCCACTAAACATATTATTCTGACTTTCCAGTGTCCCACAATTCCATCCCATATTAAAGCTGGCTATCTATTATGTCCCGTTAGACCATATATACCAAATCCTATCCGTTGCTTCCAGTGTCAAAAGTTCGGTCATACTAAAACTTCCTGTCGCGGGTCACCGGCCTGCGCTCGTTGTGGTGCCTCTGACCACGACAGTGATACCTGTTCTGCAGCTGCAAAATGTGTCAACTGTAAACAGGAACATCCATCATATTCAAAGTCATGCCCAAAATGGGCATTTGAAAAAGAAATCCAGTCAATACGTGCTACACAAAGAATCTCATACCCTGAAGCTCGTAAAATAATAGAAGCTCGTACACCAAAACCTGGTCTATCCTATGCTGCAATAGTAAAATCTACGAAATCAATAGCCATTCAAACCGACTCTCCATCAAATATTTCCACCATCAATACCATAACAAGTAAACAAAGTACTCTTAAGCAGAACAAACCTTGCTCTACATCCCCAAAAACTCCACCTAAAAAAAAGGTAACAAGTAATAGCTCTACCCAAATCAGACCACAGCTTAGTAAAACAGCTACTTACAAATTAAAATATAGCAAATTTAGCAAGAAAAAAGTACCTCCACAGCCGCATATTGATGACACAATTTTAAAACTAGATCCATCTGAAACTGATATTAGTGATGAAGAATCGATGGAACACGAAGAAATAAAACCGCCTGATATCTCTGCAGGGATTACAAAGGACACGCACAATGCCCATAACAATACATAATTATGGCATTGTTGCTGTCATGGAACTGCCACGGTTTTCAGAATAAAATTGATGACCTTAAAACATTTCTCTATGACCACAATCCCGCCTGCTTTGCTCTGCAAGAAACTTACCTCAAAGCAGATAAACATCCTACCATCCACAAATATACAATTCTACGGAAAGACTATGAACTCAGGGACAGGGCCTCTGGTGGTGTGGCCCTGTTAATCAACAATAACTATCCTTACATAATAGTCAATCTGAATACAAACCTCCAAGCAGTTGCCGCTCGTGTCAAATTAAAACAGCTAACCACCATCTGCTGCATTTATCTCCCTCCTAATGAAACCATCAGCCAAACATCGCTTAGTAATCTTATTCATCAACTTCCAACACCATTTATACTCCTTGGCGACATAAATGGGCATAGTCCATTATGGGGGCAGCAAAGATACCAATACTAGAGGTGAACAAATAGAACAAATAACAACTGATTTCTCCCTATGTATTATGAATAACGGCGACAATACTTACTTCCATCATCCAACTAAATCCTTTCATGCCATAGACTTTGCCATCTGTTCCCCTTCAATCCTACCCTTATATAATTTCTCAGTTTCTGGCGATTTGCATAACAGCGATCACTTTCCGATCATTCTCTCACCCTTATATCAGAACCTAAACAAAACCACTAACATAGCCAGATACATTCATGACAAATCAGACTGGCAGACCTTTACTTTGCTATCTACCATATTGCCAAATAATATTGAAGGCAACATAGACGAGGCCGTTAAGAATGTCACCTCTATTATCATAAACGCAGCTGACACGAGCATTCCAAAATCTGTTTAAAGCAACCATGGAATAAAAAAACAGTGGTGGAACGAGGCTTGCACCCTCGCTAAAAAACAGCAGAAGAAAGCGTGGGGTAATTTTCGGCGGTACCCCACCACTGAAAACCTAATCATCTTTTAAAAAGCTCGTGCAAATGCACGCAAAATAAGGAGACGTTCTCAGAGAGACTCCTGGATTCAATACGTTTCAAGAATCTCCCCTTCAACCTCCAGTAAAGAACTATGGGACAAAACGAAATGAATCATGGGCATCTATAGTAATCACTCCATATCCTGTCTAACCATCAATAATGAAATCATTTCAGATACAAAAAGAATAGCAAATACCATTGGTCAATCTCTAGCCTTCACATCCTGCAGTACCTCCTATTCTAGCAACTTTCTTCCATACAAGAAACAATCCGAACGCTATAAACTTAACTTTGAAACCTCCTCTAACTTCTCCTACAATAGTACTTTCACTATGAATGAACTATGCAAAAGTTTAAGACAGTCATCAAACACATCTCCTGGCCCTGATGGCATCACTAATGATATGCTTAAACACCTCTCCCATGATTCCTTAATTAGTCTTTTACAGCTATACAATAGAATATGGAATGAGCATGCGTTTCCCTTAGAGTGGAGAAATGCAATGATCATTCCCTTACCCAAACCTGGAAAAGACACCACTAATCCCAATAACTATCGTCCCATAGCCCTAACTAGTTGTCTGTGCAAACTACTGGAGCGAATGATTAATACGCGTCTAGTATACGTTTTAGAAACTGAGGGCCATATACACCCTTTCCAGAGTGGATTCCGCAAAGGCAGAAGCACAGTCGATAATATCTTACATTTAGAAACTCAAATCCGTAACGCATTCTTAAGAAAGAACCACCTTGTATCAATTTTCTTTGATATTGAAAAAGCTTTTGACCACACTTGGAGATATGGCATACTGCGTGATCTCTTCAATATGGGCTTCCGTGGAAACCTACCTATATTTATCAAGAATTTTCTCTCACTCCGGAACTTCAAAGTACGCATCAAAGACACCCTTTATGATAACTTTATACAAGAAGAGGGTGTACCACGAGGCTCTGTCCTTAGCGTCACCCTATTTTCTATAAAAATCAACAATATCCTTAACCAGCTCCCTCCGACAGTACACGGTAGCCTATATGTTGATGATCTACAGATCTCCTGTCAGGGGCAAGACATGCGTTACATAGAACGGCAGCTTCAGACCACTATCAATCACATCCAAAAATGGTGCAATACCAATGGGTATAATATTTCTGCAGAAAAAACAACTTGCACTCACTTCTGCCGGAAGCGTGGGATCCACCCGGATCCAGAACTTTACCTCCATCGTACCAAAATCATTATCAAGGACTCTTTTAAATTTTTAGGCCTAACTTTTGACAAAAAACTTACGTTCGCTATTCATACTGACATTCGTAGAAAATGCGAAAAAAAAACTGAACATTTTAAAGGTTTTAACCAATACCTCTTGGGGGGCCGAGCGGGATGCTCTGATGCGGATCTACCGTGCTGTCATCCGTTCTAAAATGGACTATGCAAGCTGCATCTATGGATCTGCTTCTAAATCTATGCTAAAAAAACTTGACAGAGTGCATCATACTGCACTACGCATATGTTCTGGTGCTTTTAGGACATCGCCTGTCCATAGCCTTTACATCACCTGTCATCCTCACTCTCATACGTTAGAAACTATCATTAAATACCTATTTTCGCATCCTCTCCCATTCTGCACACCCCTTAAAGAATTCTTTTATAGACACCCAACTGGACCAGTTTTATGCAAATCGCCCTTCCTGCACTCCCCCATTCGGACTCCGGATCCGTAGGAGTGTAGTTGGTACCCAATTGGAGGATGTTAATGTGTCTACCTGTTCATTTCATGAAGTCCCACCATGGACTAAATTGCAGATTTCCACCCTAAAACCATTCGAAGGCTTCACAAAACAAAACACTGACCCCATAATATATCAACAGTTATTTCTAGACCATAAAAGCAAATATCGAAACTTTGAGGAACTATACACTGACGGCTCAAAATCTCATAATCACGTTCGCTTTGCTTATGTACATCGCAATCATTCTTACAACCGCACCCTACCTTCATTTTGCTCTGTATTTACAGCCGAATTAATAGCTGTTTATGAAAGCCTTCTTTACATCTCGAGAACAAATACCAAACATTTCATCATCTACTCTGATTCATTAAGTGTATTAGAGAATCTGAAATCCGGCTCCCTCACTCATAGTTATAATTTAAAAGCCCTACGCATGCACAAGAGACTCATGAACCGTGGATACAACATCCTCTACTGCTGGGTACCTAGCCATATCGGGATTCTCGGAAACGAAAAAGCTGATTCATTGGCCAGGCATTCTACTGTCCCATATAATTGCGATCTACCTTATACGGATATAAAATCTGGCATCTCTACCCAAACAAAAGCCACTTGGAATCACATATGGGACAGTGAAACCCTAAACAAACTTCACTCTATCAGGCCGGCCCTTACCCACTGGTCCACTCAACCATACCGGAAGTACGATGTTATTCTGACTCGTCTTCGCATTGGCCATACAAGGCTTACCCATAAGTACCTTCTATTGGGTGAACCTGCTCTAGAATGCCCTCATTGTCATACTCATCTTACCATACATCATCTTTTAACCTCTTGCATCGTTTTAAAACCTTTTACCTAAATTATTTTAATTGTTCCCATCCCAGACTCGACGACCTTTTGGGTGAAACCCCTCACCATCACTTTTTATGCCTTCAACTGGCTAACATTCTCTTTTCGGTATGAAGTGTCTGCACTTGTCTGAATTGTATCTGGATGGGACCCCCCATCCAGATGTTTTTGTTTCACTTTTTATCTGCTTTTAACACCTTTTGAATTTTACCTTTTACCTTTTTAGTCTTTACAATTAGCTTTTACTAGATTTTAGTGGTACCTTGTTTCTGGGTACACCATGATAGGATTTTAACTCCTTGTCTGGCGCAGCATGTCCTTTATGGACCTTGTGCCAATAAACACCAACCAACCAACCAACCAACCTTATGTTATTTTACACAAGTTTTTTCCATAAGGGGATCATTTTAGGCCTCTTTCCCCTAACTGAGTTTGGATGACTTATATTTTTACAGCTATGTGATTTATAAATTTATACACCCAAAGATAGATTTAAATATAAGTAACCATGTAAAAGTGTAATGCTTTTTAATTTAATAAAAACCGAACAACAGAGAAAAACAACAAAATTATGGTAAAGAATATATAGAAAAAGATTTATGAACAAATGAATGTTTCTAGAAATGATACCGCTTGAATCATAAAGTCAAGAATCATGTATTTCCGTATAATCAAGTTTAAGATTAATTACAGGCATATAGTTTATTTTATTCAGCAATTAGTTATCAATTTGTAACAAAACTAGCATAAAAGTCCCAAGATAACATGATAAGGTAGTTACCAGTGGTGGCGCTAGACTTTCCCCGACGGGGGGTCATAACTCCCCGACGAGGGGGCACAAATATACATATGCTAAGTGGCGTATCCAAGATGGGGCTTTGACCTCCCTCTTTTATGACATTTTTGTCACCAAGTATGATATGGAAATTTGCAACTATTTGCGCCACTTGAAAATATTTTACTTTAGAAAGTGATTTTTTCACGATAAATCATTTTCTAAACTAAAATATCTAGGATCCAGATAAGTTTAGAGGAGATGGAGGACAATATAATGTTTTGTTTTGTGAAATATTTCCAGGAATCGGATCGACATACATTATCGGACACCCAGGCCCCGGATATTTTCAAAAACCACTGCACAATCTTTCCTGGTAGATTATTATTTAAACTGACCCCAATTAACGTATCTCAAAATCCCTTTACATTACACAAATATTTCCCCAAGGCCTCAGCAAGCAAAAAATTTCGGTGGGTGGAGGGGATCTGTAGTGCTAAAATTAAATTAACTGATATCTAGAATCAACGCAAATAAACTGATAATGCATTTACTGAAATTTTGGAGGGGGGGGGGTCAAACCCACATGATCCTCCCCCCTGGTAACGGCCTTGCACGTTTCTGTAAAATCTCGAAAGCTACTTTTAAGAGTTCTTCAGGTTAACGCTTAAAATATTTCATATGAATGAAATTCTTTGAAAAAAGTTCAGCGAAGAAAGTTCTACGCATTTTTTTTCCCCCCGCAGAAAAAAATATCAGAAACAAAAGTTTTTTGTGCAAGAATATTGCTGTAAATTCACTGAAAATTTATTTTATAAATTAAGCATGACTAAATTTGCACGCTTTTACACAAATTGCAGTTATTTTTATAAAATTAAGAGATATATGTAAATTTAATTACAGTTTAACTTCGATATCTCGAACATCGAAATTCTTGATATCTCATTAAATGCGTTTTCCCTTACAAATTGAATCCCACCCCACCAGTGGCATTGCGCTAGCGCTTTGAACTGGGAGACGGAAGGTGCCTGGTTCGGCACTAGGTCGCGTCCGCCGACCTAACCGTTCAGTGTTTTCCGTGTTTTTTTTCCGAAACTTTGCATAAATACGGGTTAGGACCTCTTAGAAAGTCCCCCACGGAGGGCAAACCCACCACCGGCCAAGATCCCTAGCGTAGATAATTGGCCGTAATCTACATTTCCATTTACAAACTGATTCCCTTTAATTTCAACTCGTTATCTCAAAAAGTCTAGTGTTTCTGGCCAACATGTTTTACTGTAAAAATATTAATCGAATTGTTAATTTATGTAATATTAATATTTTAAATCACAATAAAGTGAGAAATATGCAACTGAAATGTTTATAGGTAGAACCACTTTACAACAAAAATTTTCTTTTGAGAAAAATGATTTTGAAGGCGCGCAGTAAAGTGGCATACCGAAACTTTAGCGCTTGTTTCTACAGCTTTAAAATGATTCTACTTCAATAATAATTCATGTGGTGATAGTACTTATTGAAAGCTAAAAGATGGCACCGTATCTCAATTTCGAAAAGAATTGTTGTGAAGTGTACCCCTGGGAGCTTCAGTTAATTATAATAATAATAATAAATTATAAAAATCTCCGAAAGAGAACGTAAATATATGCGCTATTAAATTTTTTTATAAAGTCAAGCACTCATGAAGAAAATTAACCATTTTCTTTTAAAATGTAAAATAAAATAAAATAAAAAATATCGTCAGAAAAATATAATCGGACAGCTTATAATTTGCCAAGACACACCAAAAAATAATTATTTTTAGCGAAACTAACCTTGATAAAAATTTACTTTTTTGTAATACTCCAAGATAGTTTTGAACGAGGTTTCCACAAACGTGATGAATAATTTTATAAAGCAAGCTCATTTACTAATAATTCATAGTGAAAGTATCATTTTTAAAATTTCAACATTAACGAAAAAGAGTTTAATTAATAAGACGAATAACAAACATAATATTAATCTGTTTAAAAGTTTTAGAGTTGAATTCTGATACATATAATTCTGTAACTCAAAAATCAGTTTAGAACATATGCTATTAGTTTATTTTAAGTTTATATTAATGCTGGTGCCATCCATGGATTCAACAGCGATTTGTATATAAAGATTCAAAATAAGGGAAGTTGCGGTGGCTTACGATACGCCACTGTATATAACATACAAATCTACATGGAAATATAAAACTTTTATTGTATTTATTTTATTTACTTATTTTACAGGATAAAAGGGAAAATTTTGGAAGACGATATAGACGCTGTATACCATAATTTTTATTTACTTTGCAGTAAAATAACTGAATTAAAATTCACAATAGTTATTTTTTCCACAACGATATAAAAATTAAATTGTCAGTCAAGATTAATCAGTTTCCTTTAACTTATATTCCGTTTTTAGATCTATCCACAGCCATCTTCATACTGGACTGGAGAGGGCTTTGGTCTATCAGAGGAGCTGGTTATTATTATTATTATTTAATTTTTTAAAATTAACTTTTCTTTTTTTACCACAAGCAAAATGTAATAATTCCCTTGCAGCTGTTAATCTTCTTGGTGTGCATAGCTATGAACTCTTAGCTAAAGAGGGCCGGTTAATCCAGTTAGATTTCTCTATATAGTGCAAATTCTCACTCGTTGTATATGTATACAGTATGTTACCAAATAAACAAACTATGTATTTGACTAATTCTTAAATTACAAAAAAAATAAAAGTAAAAACAAATCTTACTGCTAAATTTTTATAAAATTAAAGATTAAATCGTGCATATTGTGTTCGATTGAATCTATTTATAAATAAAAATTATATTTAGAATTTATTCGAATATGCCATCTAAGAAACAGAAAAGTACTATTTTTTTTATTCGGAAGAAGTTAAAAGTTAAATTATCTAATTAACCACTTAGTTATAAAAATATCTTCTTACTTTCTCAACAGTTATAAGAGTTCAAGTAAGGATTACTGTGATAAAATAATTTTAAAGACATAGAATGCATAACACACTAACTTATAAATAAATAAAATACGACCAGTTTAAAATATTTCTAATTAAAATGAAAATTTTTAGTTAAAGCGTTTAAATATTCATAGGTTTATACATATTTTGAATGCCAGAGATGAATAACTGTAAGATAATTTTATAAATATTTTGTCATGTCAAATTTTTACACAATTAAATATACATTTTAAAAAGTTCCCGTAGTAAACAAAATCCGAAATTTCTTATCGCCCGAGTCGTAAATCCCTTTTAAAAATATCAATTAAGACTTATAAATTTTGTAGCTCTATGAATAAAAGTAATACAATGGGAAATTTTATTTTACATTTATGACACAAAAACTTTTGACTCGTGAATTAAAATACTGTTAATTTACATACAATTACATTAAATCTGTGTTTAATTTAAATTTGCATTAATGCAATTTGAAAGTTTATAAAGACATACCTTTCGTCCTCACTCCAATTACTAAATCGTATTTGATAAATATACCAAACAATTCGAAATTGCAACGAAAGAATATATTTTTAAAATGTATATCCTGTCCTGTAATTTAGCGGGAATGACATATAATGGGGTGAACAACATGTTACTTATCAATGGTTTAAAAGCAAGAGCGCATTTAAAAGTACTCATAGTGTTTAAAAGACCAATTAGGAGAAAATTTAGATTAATTCATAGAGTACTCAGACAGTTAATATAATTTAAAATACAATAATGTTGTAAAACATTTCATAGAATCAGACTGTGAGGTCAAAAAGTCCGACTTCTACTACAGCTTCAAGTCAAAAAGTTATGACTCTGCAGCTATGATTAAAAGTGCACTCTGACCGCAGCTATGATTAAAAGTGCACTCCAAACCATTACGAGCATCCATGTCTAAGGACATTTAATGATATATATGTATCATTAAAATCCTGTTAATAAATAAACTTTAAAGTAGTATTTTAAAATTTCTGAGACAGAACAAGTGACTCAGTTTTTGAAATATGTGCCTTATTTTAAAATTATTTTTATTTTTAATTAACGCAGAATGTGTTCATTCAAAATTTGTGCTCAAACTAGTTTCAATTCTTTTTTATAAGGGGGGGGCGGGGTGAGAGGCAAGTGTGGTTTTAGGGCGAGGGCACAGGGTGTGCGAATTCCTCGAGAGGAAAATATTTACACTAGTAAAAATACGCTTCAAATAAAATTGCATGTTCATGCAATTCTGAATTGGTATTCAAGCTTTGCACCCTTCCTGAAAAATATTTCTGGATCCGCCCTTGGGCATAGTATATTTGTACAAATACATGACAAAAAGCAAGTGCTTAGAAGATATAATTGAATGCTTTAGAGATATAAACTGACCATATTTTAAATAATAATATTAAAGCTTTTAAACAAATTTAAAATATAATATATGAATGTAATTTACATATAACTCACTTGAAGTTTGTGGATCTGATGAACTTGAAGGGTTTTCTTTCTCTAATTCCGTAGATAAACATACATTCGAAGAGCAAGAAGAAATATCCCAAGGATTCTTTCTCTTAATTCCATTTGGTAATTGAACAGGCCCCAGTCGATTTTGTTTATGAAGATCTGAATGCTTAGTTATCCTATGTTTTTTTTTTTTTTTTTTACATAATCATTATCAAAAATATCACGACATAAAGCACACTGTACTTTATATCTTGTGCTTTTGGCACCACCGATGTTTTTTTTAGGAAATATAAAGCCAAAAGTGAAATTAAACTTTTATACACTTCACAATGATATGCTATGCTGCCGTAACAAGAAAAAGAAAATGCCCACTATTCTAAACTCTGTCTAAGTCACTGGCACAATGCACAATAACAAGTGTTGGAAAAGTGATGTACTATGGGTTTGCGAAGAAAAAATAAAAATACATGGGATATTTCGACGAACCATTTCTTTCTCATCATTCTGTCACTGAGGACCAATAAAAGTACAAAAACCGTATTTCTGGAAAAAAGAACATCCCCCATTTGAAGCCATACTTCCCTTCCCTCGAAATTTTTTATCTACCCGACTGGGCTAATTAACGGTCACTGTCTCCCCCATCCCGACCACACACACCCATATTGTACTTTCCTACGGTGTCGGCGACAAAATGCACAATCGTTTAAGCAATTAAAAGAGCCTGGAATAGAAAGTGGGCGCACATGTGGTCTCATAAATTTGTCGTTTGAAGAATAGACTGGCACTTTTGTTACCTTAAGATTGATGTCTTGCTGCAAATCCAGTTAAATGCCTCCTGAGAGTGGGATCACAGATTTCAAGTATACACTATTCGAATTTGAAGTCTCCCCCGCCATCGTCAACACATCACAGTATTGGAAGATGCAGGAAGTGGCTGTTTCTCGACATGAAAAGGATCGCAGAGATAAGAGATGAATGAAAACGGAAAGTACTTTTAGCCATTATTCAGAAGTTCTGAGGAATATACCCCCCCCCCTTCCCAGAAATGTAAACATATCCGCTTCAATCTCCAATACTCATTCGCCTTTCATGTGTATTTAAAAATTACAAAATTAACTTTTTTTAAATCGCAAAATCAAAATTAAGACTCAGCTAAAATATAGATTTCTTCTTATGAAAATTCCCCGACGAATAAATCAAATAGCCCCGATGGGGGGTCACAAGTTCCCCGACGGGGGGGCACGTGCCCCCCCGGACCCCCCATTGGAGCCACCCCTGGTAGTTACTCACTGAAATACTCACTTGGAGTTAAATCCTCTTAACTCTACCTAGAAAAATTAGATTTTCATTAATTAAAAAAAGGGATAAAAGGAATCAACCGCTCCCCAGGAAAATCAAAATTTGCCCTCTCATTACATCAATGCAGTTATTGCACGGTTCCGAAATTAAGATAGAATCGTTACAAGCCTGTTATCTTAACTGAACGGAAAGTTGCGTACTTTTCTAGGGTACTTGATGCTAATGTCAGCGTGTTTTATTCTTTTTTATAACTTTTGTTTTTTCTAAAGGTATTAACATATTTTAGTGGGTTAAGGCCTAACTTTTATCACCTACAAATGTACATGAATAGATTACTCAAACACTGAAAAATTAAAGCGGGGGAGAGGGGACGACCCCCCCCCCTTCGGAGAAAACATAAATTACATAAAAAAATATAAGACATCCTATTTTACTTCCATAAAATGGACATAAATTTCAACTAGCCGCCCCCTCCCACAAAATTGCATCTCTGTACTCAAATAAAAGAATGTTTCAACGTTTCAAATGCAGTTGGTTTTTTTAATTGCTTTTTATTGAATCAATCATGTCAGTAAAAAGTACCGCCAATATTACTTAAGAAACAAATGTAGTTCATCAGCATAAACCAAAAAACCAGTATAAAATTTGTATTATAATATAACCAAAATATATAAATATATTAAGACATGGGATGTTACAGAACATTTCGACTGAATAGTGGCTCCACCTCTTAACAAATGTTCAAAACAACTATTTTTTAACACTACGAAAAGATTTTGTAACTATCTTCTGTCTAAGCAACTATTCCTCTACCTATATGTATATCTTACCTGCTTGTATATTTAATAATTTATGAATAGCACACACACACACACAAAAAAATTTAAGAGTTTTGTGATCTTGTGAAATATTTTCTTATTAATACTCAATAGTGATGTGAACTAAATAAATTTTAAAAGAAAATTCCACACGGTTGAAAAATATTTGAAAAGTTAAACATTTCAATGAATACACTTTTTTTTTCTGATAAATAAATTGAGGATAATGTATTATAAAACTCAACTGAAAAAGAATCAGTTGATTACGAAGAGTCATTTTATGGCCTTTAGCCGCTTCAGAAATATTAAAAAAAATTACTAAAAAAGGAAACTAAAATAAATAAACAATTCACTGAAAAAAAAATTAGTGCAGTACAACGAGCGAATGTAGGTAACGTTAGCCCGTTGTAAATTTCAAGCACTCGATTTTGAGGTCAGTGTGAAAAGTACGTACGTTGAAATAAAACTGTTTACTGTAAATTTACAACATAGAGTTATAAAATTACAGCGATATGGTTTTCACATGGTCATCACATGGATATAAAATTACAAGTTTTAGAAGAAGAGATACGAATGACTTCCCGATTGATACAGGACACTTAAAAATGGTTGACCTGACAGTTTTCTACACTGAACCATACACTTATGTCTACGACGGAGCTCTGAACCTGTTTTATACCAATATTCTGCCAGCTTTTCACACCGTACCCCTCCCGCTTTCAAGCATGTGCATGTTACTTTCTTTCTCTTCTTTCCTATTAATTAGAATGGCCTTGAAATTTTTTTTCTCTATTTTAGTAAATTGAAATCTGGCGCTCCATGTCTGTAACAAAACTACCAAAAAAATCTTTAGCATGATTTATTGTACATTAAGGCCAAGGCCTCACCATGGCACAGTGGTTATGCTACTGAAAATGGTAGATGGCCGAAGTGTGAAGGTCCAGGGTTCGGGACCCATCGCGCGGCTGTCGATCTAGCGGTCTGGAGTTTTGGTAGGTTTTCTCCAGATGTAACGTGAATACGCCTTAGAAAGTCCCCCTACCAAGGCACCTCCCCTTGGCAGATCGCCTTAGCGTAGCGTTGCCACAATCACACACACATATTGTACATAAAAAAAAAGAAAAAGGAAAAAAAGAAAGAAAAGTCAATGAAATAAACGGAAAGAATTAAAAGAAGCATTTATAATGGCCATAATGAATAGTTAAAAAGCATAACGCCACTTTTTTAGATTTTTTTAACCCATTAACCAGCCCATACATTTTCCATTCTTCAAAGTCGTTGATATTGATTCTTAAAGGCCTGTTTCCACTTGCATATTCCAATGCCATAATGGAGGAAAATCCTCAAATGTAGTTACGTGAAAAATAAAATAAAATAATTCCGTTTCTACTAGCTTCGTTAACTTCTCTGAAGTCGTATACTTCCTCCAATCGTTAATAGCGATTTTGCGCATGCGTGTTTATACCTTGTATCGTCAACGCTTTTTAGAGTTTCTCATAAAAAAATAGGTATATATTTCCATTCAATTTTTTAAAATACAGAAAAAATTCTCACATTTGGACTTCCAAACTGCGGAATTTAAATAATCCGGATCTTTTTTTTTTCTATTCAAGAAGCTCCTTTTTTTGTACAGCCTTCCTGATTATTATGATTTTTTATTGTTCATACTGCAGTATTTCCATAATTTAGGATGAATAAAGAAAAGGAAAAGAAAAAAGTAAGTTTCAATATTAGCCATAAGTTAGAAGCTTTAAAATGCAAATGAATTGCGTTGTTTTGGCAGATTTAAAAGACAGTCACGTTTTCAAGAAATTCACATACTGGTAGGGATGGACGCGAGACGCGAGAAATCTCGCATTGTCCACGCGTTCTCGTCTCGCAAGACGAGACACCAGACGAGACAGGCAATTTTTTGCGAGACGAGACGCGAGATGATAAAGGAAATATTTTGCGAGACGAGACACAGGCTTATCTCGTGCGAGATTTCTCGCGAGAATTTCTCATGTCGCATAAATTTACGGTACGAATTACTTTTCAATCAGATTTGAGGCGGTATGCGATCCTGAGAAAGGAGAGTAGTCTTTGCCTGAAGCCTCTACACTACTTTATTATCGTTCCTTGCATACTATCAGCACTCTCTAATACACATGAACACGTAACATTTAAAATTAGGACAGCAAAACAACAATACACATGATATACAAAACACACAAAGGCGAGGATAAAGAAAGAAACTGGAAAAAAGAAAGAAAACAGAGTAGAGTAGAAGACAGAAAAATAATAAGTAAACAAAGGAAAGGAGATACGCTAAGTCTAAAGCCTGACCCTATTTAGATGGGGCCCAGGGGCACTATCTTAGGGCCCCTTTTCCTATCACAAGCATTTTAACCTATTTTTGACCCTTGTTGAGTTTCGCAATGCAAAGCTTTTTTAAGATTTCTTAAACTGAATTCTGAAATTACTTACATATATTTGAGCAAGCTACATTTAAAAATTATTTTTATTTTAATACTTGAAACCCATTTGTATCATTAGCTCATATGGACGCCAAGTGTTCGTACTTGGGAAATTTCATTTTAACAAAAGATAAAATTATAATATGTTACTTCATTTATTCTTTTCAAAAGAAATGTGCTTATATTTTTTATCATTTATGCTTAGTGCTATTCCGCTTTAGACGTTTTCCACTTAAAATGTTTGATCAAATCTGGGAAAAGTTCTTATATCTAACACACACTCACGCGTATGTGTCTGTATTGTCGGTTGTATAAGTGAGTTCCACTGTACATATATTGTTATATGTCTGTCTAGATAATAATTTTATAAAAAAAAACCTCCTTCATGTATAAATTTGTACATAATAATTATAGAATGATTTTTTTTAAAGAAGCCATTCATTTATTAATTTGAGCAGAGTAATCGTTGCTTGTAAATAAAAACTGATGGAATGCAATCATCTTGTTAGAGAACTTTTTTTTAGATAATTCTTTTAATTAGCCTCCTCCTTCCCCCAACTGATCCCCCATGTTAACATAGATATTCAGTTTCATAGTTCTGATAATTGTTTGTTGTTTTTTGTAAATATTTAGATAGCTTAAAAATGGGGTTTGAATTGCAAGTGAGTTTTAATGTCTAATTCATATTTAAGCATAATCCAGAATTATGAATAAATTATTCAAGTATGCTAACATTATTTTTTCATAGAAAAATTTCAAACTTATTTAGAATGGCTGGCTATAATTATGACATTTTTAAAGATAGCTGATGTAAGTATGTTTACTTTGATATTTTATACTCTAATTGTGTACTTAATAATTGTGATTTTTTGTTTACTTATAGTATTGGCTGCATTTCATCAAAATGGATGAATGCGTGTGTAATTAAGTCATCGATATTTCAAATTTTTCTATTAAATAAATTAATATTTTAAAATAAAATGTTTCATCAGTTATTAAAAAGGCTTCTTTCACGTAAGACAAGCTATGCGAACGTAAATAAATGATCTACTTGAGCGATTTCGCTAATACAACGCTGAGTCTCAGCGGAACATTCAAAGATCCATGTTGAGAAACAACCCTAGTCACAAGTCTTCTCTGCTGTCTCTTCTTTTTGATGGTGTGAATGAACAGGTTAAACCCGGGTTCCCGATTAGATATGAAACCCATATCTCATATACTAAAAGGAGAGGGGGGATAAGTAGGCTTCACTATAATTATTTCGTCCCCAATTGAAACTTATATGAATTCACTCTTCCGCACTTTGGTGCCGCTTCATTAGATTGAAATTTTATTTGCGGACCGTTAAATAAAAATTGCAAAAAAAAAAGAAGAACTTTTTTTTCATTGTAACCATTCCTTTGAAAAATCACTACAAAATATTTAATTTCATCGGCTTACATCACGATTGCATGTTCTATTACAGTAGATTGTTTTAAATACACAGCTTTCCGCTCACTTTCTAATCATGTGGAGCCCCCTCTTCCGGAAAAAGAGCATTAGTGGATTTTCAGACATCTGTTTTATGGTTAAAGGATTAGATTTTCTAAAAGTGTGTATTACTTGCCTTCTTCAGATTTGTTGCTCTTTCAGATTTGTTGGAAGATTTTTTCTGCAACTTTTTTATTGCAGCTTCTTCAATCTCATTTCCATCGCCATTTGACAGTCCTTTAAAACAAAACAGTTCCAAATTAGCCCGTTTTCTATTATGGGGGCTGTCTATATCTCCAAGTTAAAGTATAATATAATATTACAGTAATGTATAACAGTTATAATAAATACTAATTTTATATATACAAAAATAAATAAAATATACACCTAAAATATTAAAAAATATCACTGACCAAGAATTACCCCCGTAAACTGGGGTATAAATCGACATACTTATTTTTTTTTTTTTTTTTTTTTTTTTTTTTAATAATGAAGAAAAAGTTTATGTACGTATGAAAAGCCTAGACCATCAGCAAGTGAAAAACAGCAACAACAAAATTGTATTATCAAAAATGTTTCACTGATATAAATCTTTAAAGTAATCATGATTTTCAGTGGCAATCTTTTTGGAAGATTTTTTTTTAGTGTTAAAAGTCTTTTTCTTTTCTTATTTGCTTCATAGTTACAATAGCTATTTTTGAACTTGATATAAGAATGAACTTGATATAAGAAAACAGAATGTATAACGATAACTTGGCATAATTTAGCTGTTTTGAAAAAAAATAATGCTGTAAAGGGAGTAACCATTATTTGCCCAGGAATAAGAGTGACCCCGTAATCCCCCATATGACCCTATGCTTTAATTTTATAACACAAAGTATCATGATTTTTATATAAAAAATTGTAAATAATACTATATAATGTTAATGTTTTGCGAGTTTGTTTTGAAGTGTAGATGACGATTCTCAGTAGTAGACTCAATACTATTATTTTTGTAATTATTGTAATAATTTCCCTTTTTTTCCTTCTTCTGTTATTTTTTTATTATTTTTTGTCACTTAACTCCTATTTAATGCCGGCTCCTGAATTCATACTTTCATTCGATTTTTTATTTGTAATCACCCTTCAAAAAGGTCGTTGTTGTTATATTTTCAGTAAATCTGTCTGCGCCAATTTGAACTTTAAAACAACGTTTCTTTCTCCGACTGCACATTGTGTGTTTTGTCTCAGAAAATGTGTTATAAATAAAAAAGTATCTGGGAATTAAAAGAGCATTATGAAAAGTTAAGTGGCGAGTGAACGTGAAAGTTCTTTATAGGTAGGTTTATCTCCATTTATATCATAAAATGGAGATACATTTCAACATAATATAAGTGTTCTTCGTAAAAGGGTTAGTTTCGTGCGATCAATCCACAAAGATCAATGAAAAAGCTTTTTCTGTTGTAAACAAATCATTAAGTAGTCATTTTCGTTAATCTCCTGGGAAAGAAACTGCGATAAAGTAAAAGGATTACTTGAAAGAAGTCTAAAGATATATGTAGGAATCGAAATGATCATCAAAAAAGGCATTACCCTCAAAAAGGGAAAGAAATGCTAGAACATTATTCACGTATAGATAGCCCCGATTGAGTTTTATTATCCACGTCTCTCGAAAACTTCAATAGTACTTGTCTGACGCGAATTTTAAACTGAGAATACATTACAAGTTGAAGAAAATAGAGTACATTTTTAAATCTAACAAAAGGGAAAATGAATTTGAATCATTTCTTGCGTTTAGAAGGAATTTGGCTTTCAAGACTTAATTAGCTCTGATTTTTAAAAGTAAAAAATCATTTTACTCATTAAGGCATTCAGGTAAAATGATCCATGAAACGATTTATTGCATAAAACTTTATTTTATTAAAATTATATTGCAATATAAATCACAATTTAAAGTTATTTTACTTTTTTAGATTTGTTTAGCAGTATTTAGATTTGTTTTCTAAATTATTAAAAAAAACTGGTAGTGTAGTAGAGTTCATCAAGAAAATATCTGAGTGTAAGTGAAATATGTTAACTTGCCAAGTGTTGCCATGATTAGTTTTACAAGAAACCAAGATTAAATGTGAGAAACCATATTCTTTTTAAATGATGCATTTAAATTGTCATTTATTTCTACTTCAAACACAGGCAATATAGTTTACGTTCTTGACAGATCTATCGCTATATAAAAGTACATCTATTGAATATAATCTATTGAACGCAGGTTAAAATTTGCTATAACGTATAACTACTCTCATAAACTGCGAGACTAAGGTAAGATTTAAAAAAATGTTGTGTCACTCCTTCATATGATAAAATGTTACTATGCCGTTGCAGTTTTGAATTGGTTTTTGAGTTTTATTGCCACCGTCTATTGTCTAATTAAGCTGAAACATTGCATACATATATGACGTCGATGATATTCAGTACTATAGTTTTTATTTTTTAGATAGCATTAATAAATTTTTAGTTCTTTAATTTTTTCGTTCCAAAAATCGCGTTTTTTCGCACATATCAGCTTATACACCGAATTACTAATTGAACACTACCATTAGGGAGTTCTCTCGATTCCAATAAAATACGACATTAGTTCGGATTCTGTACTTTACTTTTTCTAATTTTTATCGATTTTTCGAAGAGGTGATCATTCTTATGGGAAAAGCGACTTTAAATTTTGTTTAATGTAATAATTTGTGAATTACCCTGGCAAAATCCCGCGTGGTTTAGTCGTTTAAATTACTGGTTTCGGTTCTCATTGTGGGGAATTAAATTTTTCTTCCAATACCTTTTTCAATGTATGCATTCGGTTTTCAGCATGCAAAATGAGATTCCTCTAGTGTAACAGTTGCATTCGCAGAAGTCGATTTTGGATTTCTAATGCTACCATGTAGCTTCTAAGAAGATAACTCATGAAGTCGTGGCCGAATGGTTAAGATGGTGAATTAAATTTTTTTTGTGCGTTACCCGTGTAATCTTGCAGACAATGAATTGAATACTTTTGTATTGCACATTATGTAAATCTTAGCTATCACTGCACTAAAAAAAAAATGTTTACTGGAATCAACAAAAATTTTGGTTAAATCAACGAAAGTTTCCTGTTGAAATAGCACCCATAATTTTTTTTGTTAAAATTATTTGGCTATTTCAACAAAGCATTTTGTCAGTTTAACCAACGAATTTTGATAAAATAAACAAATGTTTTGTTAATTTAACCAAACTGTTTGTTTAGATGGTTTATTTGGTTAAAATCAATCAAATTATTTGTCTGAATCAACAAAATTTCTTTGTTTACTGGTACGTTCATGCCTCATAACAAAATTATTTTGTTGATTTTGCTATGTTATTTTTTTAAACCACAAGTTCAAATTTTTGGAGGTAAAACTAACTATCTATACATCAAAATTTACATTTTTATTTTAGTGTTTTATATATCTACAGGTTTAATTTTGACAACTTTAATGTCAGTTTTTTTCCTTTGCATAAGGCAAACTTAGTAAGGCAATCAGGTTATTCAAAATTCATGATGTGTGTTTTTCTGTTATGTAGTTACATTCAAAAAAATTAATTCCGAAATTTGGGGGAAATTTTCACTTACAGATGAAAACAACCAATATACGCCGAGAAAAGAAGCAATTCTTGTGCGAAGTAAAAAAAAAAAAAAACCGTTAGCTGTAAATATAGGTAGGTATGCACACAAATAACCACCGAATTATTTTAAAAGAGCGAAACATTGTTTATGCGTACTGAATACATAATTACATAAATTATAATCAAGGTAAAAATATTTTGTATAAGAATATAAAAAATGTGTAACACGATGAGAGGAACATGATTTAAATACAGCTGCTTCCCTAATTCTGTTGCTAATAATAATATAAACTGTGTCAAACTTATTTCATGTTATTTCATAAAGCTCTTTTCGCTCTTACATTGCAGCAGGGGTAATTTTTGGGGAAAGGCATGCGAACAACCTTGAGCTGGAATCTAAATAAAAAATAAAACAGATGACTCATAATAAGATAAAAACGAATGAAGTATTATGAAGTAATGCAAACCTTGAACATGTCTATTAAATCAAGAATAAGCATTTCTTTATCTGAGCTATCCATTTTGAATACCTATATATTTATTTCATCACAAAGACAGACGTGATTCTGACGTTTTACTTTGTGACATTGTCAAACCTAACATTGAGTTGTTTTAAGCTATGCAGATACATATAAAAGAATTAAAACAAAAAAATGTAAATTTTAATGAATAGGTAAAATAATTAGACTTAGTCCAGAAACTTTCAACTAACTCAGTAAACCCTCAGTCGGTTAGGGTATTTTGTATTTGTTATTTTTAATGTGGTCTGGGGTTTCTAGCTTCGTCCAGGCGAACAGCTTTTTACTCCTTATTATCCGTGGTGTTTGTGTTTGTGTGATTAGAGCAACGCAAAGCTAGGGCGATCTTCCAAGGATGAGGGGGGGTGCCTTGGTGGGAGGACTTTCTAAGAGGTTCTAACGCGTATTCACGAATTGGTATGGTAGTATGGTGAAATTAGCTAAATTGAATTAAAAAAAAAATATTGCCATGGAGTGAAATCTGTAGATCAGGCAAAAGTATTGAGGACACAAAACAACCACGGGGACCCTTGGGAAAAGACACCATGGCTTAGAAGCGATCAGTGCCCAGAATGAAAGAGATTTTATATAATCCATAGTTCAACGTTAAAATGACGTTACTAACTGATTTTGAAAAAACTGATCTTCGTCAGCCTCGCACCACCTATTGATGCATGTGTAAATTGATTGTTGAAAGATTCTGATTGGTCCAATTTCAACCAAACTCCTTTGTCAATTCAAAAAGCATTATGCTAAATCGATTTGGTTGAATTAAACAAATTTTTGTCAAATCAACAAAATAAAACTAAATTGTTTAACCAAACAAATTTTGTTAAATTTAACAAAATACTTTTCAGCGTGTATGGAAAACTGATTTTTTCTTTGTTTGTTTCACTGTTTTTTTTTTTTTTGTTTTTTTTTACAAGTTCTTATAACTCTTTTGTCATGCTGAGATCTGCATTGGCGTTTTCAAGTATTTAAGTTACAGCAAATTAATTACTAAATCAAATAAAGAATTTTCATAGTTTTTTATCATTTCTGTTTTTAGGTTAAGTGAGGTTGGAAGTTACATTTCCACTATTTTAGATGGAAACTTTAGCAATATAAGTAGCTATGGTATCAGTAATTATATATACCTAGGTGTCGTAGTTAAGTACAACAAACTTTTATAAATTGTATGTTATTTTACAGTAAAAAGTAATTTATAATGTATTTTGTTAGTGCTTCCGCCACTTATTGGTGAGTTAGTATGGATTTGTATGCTGCAACAGCTGTTTGAAGTTAAAACTTGTTACAAAAATTACTTTATACTTTTCAGTTCATGTTTAAAAAAATCTTGATTAATTTTTTTTTAAATTAATTGAGATCACTTTAATACACTCATGTCCTTAAATTAAGGATAATTCAGAATCACAGAGAAATTGATCTCTAAAATAAAAATTTCACCTGTGGAATGATCACACACATCTTGAAGAAGAATATGCAAATTACAGGAAACCACCAGATGGCGTGGATGGTACGTCACAATGACGAGAGTGTAAGAGAGGGGTATATAAGGAATGGTGGCAAAGAAGTAAAATTGTTCACAAGCGCTGTGAAAGCCTTTCAGTGCAAAAACCGCATAGTTATGGCACAAAGGAGGCATTTGGATGATGTTTTACGTGGCAGAATTATCGGACGACAGGAATGTGGACGTACCCAGCTGGAAGTATCCGAGGAACTTGAAATCGCCCAGAGTGTCATCTCCAGGCTTTGGCAACGATTCCAAGATGATGGTAATGTGAGTAGATGTTACAGCACAGGTCGTCCCCGAGCCCCGAGTTACAACGCCGAATGAGGACCGCTATTTGGCAGTTACTGCCAAAAGAAACAGACGGAGTACAGCATCAGACCTGTCTCGTCAGCTCTCTTCAGCTACCGGTACGACAGTTTCAAGGCAGACCGTGTACAGACGCTTAGGGCACATTGGTCTATATGCTCGTAGGCCTGTCATATGTGTTCCACTTACCGCAACTCACTGTCGCCTGCGATTAACCTGGAGTAGAGAGCATGCATTGTGGACACCGCAACAGTGGTCTTGTGTGATGTTTTCCGACGAGTCCAGGTTTAGTTTGGAGTCTGATTCTCGCCGGACATTCATCTGGAGAGCGCCAGGTACCCGTTACCACCAAGAGAACACCATTGAAAGACACCGTTACGGTGGTGCAGGATGGCTCGTTTGGGGAGGAATTATTCTTGGTTCCAGAACTGACCTGCATGTTCAGAGTGTAAAGATGACAGGCCACATCTATCGGGATGTCATTCTGGAACAACATGTACGTTTGTTTCGGGGCGCCATGGGTGCTGAATTTGTGTTTATGGATGACAAAGCCCGTCTTCACCGTGCAAACATTGTAGACGAATGCTTGCAATCGGAGGATATCACCCGTATGCATTGGCCAGCATACTCACCGGACTTGAATCGAATAGAGCATGTGTGGGATATGCTTGGCCGACGAATTGCAGCCCGTCAACCCCCTCCCACCTGTCTACCGGAACTTCGGAGTGCATTGCTTGATGAGTGGTGTAATATTCCCCAAGATCAGATTGATCATTTGATACTCAGCATGCCTAGGCGTTGTCACGCCTGTATTGCACCGTCCGGGAGACATACTCCGTATTAACCATCCTACTAACCATGTTATACTGTTTTTTGTAAATAGGTTCTTTTTTGAAATTTGGTCAAGGGAGTAAAACTTGCAATTTTTATTAATTATGTCAAACATATAGCATCTTTTTTTGCTCTTTACTTTTTGTTTAATAAATAGACTTTACAAATAAGTCAAATTTGTTTTGCTTCTTTCTCTTTCTTTGCCTGAACTTCATTATCCTTAATTTATGGACATGAGTATAGATAACGAACGTAGTAGTATTAAAGTCGTTAATAGATGTTTTCAGTATTATTAGACTAGTATAAAGTAGTATAGTCACAGTAGAGAGCAATAATACAGTTTTCGGAGTTTTTTCATATTTTGGAACAGCAAATTGTGATAATATCAAAGTATTAAAAGATTTGTTAAAGCAACTGTACCACATGTTTTAATTTTCAGTGTAAGAAAGTAAGCATTTTTCTAATAATTTCACAGTAATTTAGTACCATATAATGCTTTAGCTGACGTCCATAGCAGACGGAGTCTAGTGCAAAAAAAGAGCATAATACATTTGTGAACTTTTATATTATGGCTTAAATATAATTACTAGCATGGATAGCACATATTTGTCTTACATTTAAATCTGTAGGTTCCATGTTGCCTTATTGAAATGAAAATAAATATAAGTATATATAAAAGAATATAATAAAAAATATATACATAAAAGAATAGTATATATAAAAGAATATAATAAAATAATATTCTTTTTGAGTAAACACCACATTAACATATTCATTATAAAAAAGGAATGAGCCAAGGATTAAATAGTATTACAAAATAATATATATAGTACAAAACAATCTGTACAAAAGCGTTACAAAGGTACGGCCAAGGAATAAATAGTATTAGTATTACAAAATAATGTACCCCAGACAGCACAGCAAACTTGCATCAAACTTGCAGCAAGCTTGATTTATCAAGTCAATAAGCTTGAAAATTCCAGTCGTGTAAGCTTGAATCAAGTGTTCTAGTTTACAGTTGCCCAGCTTGCATTAAGCTTGAAAAACTTTCCTAAATACACGGGGCGCCCCACATACTTTATTTTCCCCCCTCTATGCTGTAATTTTAAGTTATTTTAATCTGTTTCCATCAAACGTCGACGGCTGAGTTCGATCCATGGAGCTTTCGATTAGGAGCCGAGCGCGTTATCCATTCAGCCACCAGAGCCTTGTGCAGCTACGACTAAAGTTTGAAGTGATTTATTAAGCGGTTTTCTGGCCAGATTGATAAGTGGGCGATATGTTTTTTTTTTTTTTTTTTTTTTTTTTCTATGGGATGCATCAAAATTAAAATAATTTTATGTGTGATTTAGAGCCTCTGAGCCTCCTGCCGCTGGCCAAAATCGAGACAAACGACTGATTTTGAAATCAATTTCGTAGTATAATTGTATTTTATTTTGAAGAATTTCCATATTTGGGAAATATAGAATGGGTTTACTTAACACAAATTTTGTGTTAAGTAATCTGAAGTCAAAGAAACAGTTAGTTAAACGTTACTTCGAAATGCTATATCACAGTTGCTAACATAACATGTATGGAATACAAACACTTTAGTCATTTTTGTAAATATTTCTTATAATAACAAATAATTGAAAAATTTTGCTATTTTTAAACGCTAAAAATTCTCTTTACAAATGTGGTTAGTTATTTTCCTACATATATTGGTATGCTATATCGATATAGAGCATTTCGAAGAATTAAAAATAAGTTTAAATTAATTTATACAAATGTAAATTTGAATTATT
The DNA here is from genome assembly GCA_038373885.1 of Cheiracanthium punctorium. NCBI lineage: Eukaryota > Metazoa > Arthropoda > Arachnida > Araneae > Cheiracanthiidae > Cheiracanthium > Cheiracanthium punctorium. The sequence continues at coordinate 26,537 of JAWZYV010016048.1, forward strand.
TTCATTGTTCATATTTTATAATTAAAAAATATATTCAACTTCTGAATTTTTTTTATCCATTGTAATTTTTTTTTAATTACAAAAGAGTAAGATGTAAGATTTTTGGGCCCTAAAATCTGTAGGCCCTGGGCAGTTGCCCCGTTCTCCCTTCCGGTAACATGGCACTGGTAAAAAACCCATCCCCGTTAAAACACATCTTTTACGAACTTTCAACAAATTGGCTTGACAATTAATGTCCATTATCTATCACAGATGGCGCCATCACCGCATTTTGCAAGTCAAAATCCAGCTTAAGCCAACCTTGCATTGCCAAGCTAAATCTCAAGCTTGATTTAAGCTTATGTGCTGTCTGGGACAAAACAATCAATGTACAGAAGCGTTACAAAAAAAATCTCGTAATATATTTCTACTGCACTTTACCTTTACATGAAGCCACTTCTGTTTTCTTATCAGTGAATAGAGATACAAGGGCCTAAACATTTTCGCTGAAGATGCAAAAGAGGTAAGCGAAACAACTCGATAAATCAAGATAAATGGAAGCGAAACAGAACTACAGGCATAAAGCGTAACATATTGTTTTGTTTGTATTCTGAACGTGATGACATCAATATGAGAATGCAACTTACTTGCTTTTTATGATAATTCTAAGAGAAATTTTTCTTTTAGCATAATGAGTGTAGTACAATAAATGTATACGGCATTAATTATAAAGATGACATATTGCGTCTTAAAGATGACATATTGCGTCTTATGATATGTATCATAAATGAAATTTTTTTATTCATTTGCTTTCTTAATATACCACGAACATAAATATTAAACATAACTTTTAAAAATCTGTTTTTAAGCTATGGAGGTGTTACAGAGCCCTAATTTTACGTATAATAGATTTTAAAGCAGGAGTGGATTTTTATCACTAAAACTGATTTTCAATAATGGAGGATATTTTAAAATTCCTGAACGGTTTGGATAGAATATAGTATCGCAATTGAAAATCTCTGCAAGTATTCGGCAGTAAATCCCGCAACTTTTCGCAAGAAGTGGAGCGGATTACTTTACTCTTCTACAAACGTGATGATGTCAGTATGGGTGCGTCTGCGCATTGCAATGATAGAGGGAAGGTCAAAAGGTCTATTTTTTAAATTCTGCAGTTGTCGGCTGGTGGTAATATGATACGAATGTGCAATGTGTCGCTGAATTCATGGGGCCAAACAGTATGGATAGATAAAATATATGTAAAGAAGCAATTTTTGTTTGGATACTAGATGTTTCACGAATAGCTGTGGCAGCGACTGAAACTTTTCAATTAGGTCCTCATCAGAGTCACTCGCAGACGAGTGACTTGAGGTTTCCCTATAAGAAAACATTTATACTTGACAAATCTGGTGAACGTGCTGGCAAAGCGAGTAGTCCACTTCGTCCAAAATATCGAGGGACAAAGGTGGCGCTGAGCTAATTAAGCACATTAATGCGGAAATCGGCTGGAGCTTCATCGGGCAGAAACTCCAAGACGCTTCATTTCCGAACTCATATTTCTATACATAAAACGCTTCTTAATGTCTATTTTTACCCATTCTTAAATTTTGGGCCATGAAATCAAGAGCATCCTGCATATAACACTTAATTTTTACCATCCATAATCTTCATGCGCTTTCGTTTCAAAGGAATAAAATTAGAAAGTCTCCCTCGGAGGGCATTTCCCCTGTATAGGCCTAGAACCCTAGTGGAGTCCATCGGTCTTAATCCACAACCAAAAAAACAAACAATCAAAGGAATAAAAAATAATTTTTCTAGAAAAAATAACTTCCTATGCGTGTAACATTAGTATTAAAACATTAAGCATCCTTAGAAAATGGCAACTTCTTTATAAGCAATCACACACAAAAGAATGTTATAACGAAAGTTTCGGGTGATCTGTTCTTAAGGGTCTTAATTTAACAAAAATTTGTATTCTGTGAGTCAAATAATTAAATTTTGCATTTTGCTGCATGAGAATCGGTTAAATAGAAGGCGGCATATGAACTTTTTGTGTTTACCATAGAAAAACATGGGATTTGGCGAGTTCCTGTCAAATGACGATATTGCTTTGTTTCCGTTTGGGGGTTTATTTTTGGAGCCAAATTTGGCAATATTTTGACCAAAATCGATGCTCTTGGCGACATCTAAGTTCTATTTGGCCCAGTTTTATTAATGGGGCATGCATCTTTGCTTTCTTCTATTAATATTGCACAATAGGATTTGTATTCACTTGATTTGTCGTCATTACAAGCGACCAATAGAAAGTGAAATCAAATTGAATTAGTGTAGTTATTTGTAGAATGTTCGCGAAACGCTGGCGAAAAGTATAAAAGGGCATGACACCCCAGATTAGAGTTGTTATTGTCAGCTATCTCTAGCAAAGGAACGTTAATCCTTCTGAGAGCCCATTCTGTATTGCGGTATTATACGGATACTTCGTCCGATACTTCTCACGTCCGATACGCGAAACTTCTGACTTGTTTTGAAAATCCTATTTTTTTAAAGCTATTTGTGAATTCTTTATTGTTGTATGCTCAGAAGCAGCCGAGAATTCTTCTCGAAAATTTCCATTGAATTTCATCCTGTAAAAGGATTTTATTGCAGGTAAAATACAGAAGGCTTTTGTGATCAGCTGACTGTTATAAATCAAGTTGCTGCATGCTGATTCCTGTGAATTGTGTATAGCAAATTGTTCGTTGAATTTCTAGAACCAGTAAAATTTGTGTTAGATATCGTCAACTCGACTGATTATTAGAACTTTCCATATGCACAGGATGTGTAATCTACGAATCCGAAAACTAAGCAGACTTTTCTGCTCCAAGATTTTTATACATTCTGTTTTCTTATCAGTGAATAGTGGACATATATACGAGGGAATAAACATTTATTCTCAGAAAATTCAGAAAACGTAAACAAAACGACTCAATAAAGAAAGATAAATAGAAGACGATTTTCAGGTAGAAAGCGTAACGGATGGTTTTATTTGTTTTCTGAGAGATGACATCAATATGAGAATGCCCGCAACTTGCTGTTTACTTTAAGAGGTGAAAATGATTATTATTTTACGTTCATGTGAGGATAATATCAAAACGTCTGTTATTAAATATAATACTAGGGTAGGTACACCCAAGGACGGCTCCAGGCTGAATTTTCGGAGGGGGCCATTGAACTTTTTAGATAGTCTATAAATTGTTTAAAATGCCAATTTAACGTGAGGATTCGTAAAGTATACGAATCTAAAGTTCAAAAACAAAAAGTTCGGGGGGGCTATGGCCCCTATGGCCCCCTCGCTGGAGCCGCCCTTGGGTACACCAGTGATTGACTAAGAGCAATATAAAAATTAACTAGTAATTGCTAATTACTAAAACTATCCCGAAAAAAAAACTTTTTTGTTTCCAAAACATAAGAGAACTTTGGAAATTTGTGCAGAATAAAATTTAATACAAAATATTGGAAATTTCTGTTTGTTTAATATTTTACATGGTGTCATAGTGTCAACGCAAGTAATTGGCACCAAGAAAATCATTTGGCTCCAGTGAGTGACACTTCATGCTCCAGTAATCGATACCTAGGAAATGAGTAGGAAAGCATGATCGTTTATTTTTTTATGAAAACATCTCCAAAAGGAACAACAAAAATATTTTATTAAAAGATGATATTTTACACACGTTAAATTATTTTGAAAAGCGAAAGTAAAATGCTAGGCAAAGATTAAAAAGCTGGAGTAGGATATTATCATGACAGATATTATACCATGACAAATGTTTTTCGATGTTATGAGAACTTCTATTATAAAAAGATAAAAAATAATTATAATTAAAAATGCATTGAGTAGGAACATTTTAAGTTCTATTATCGGATACGATTCAGTTTAAATTAATGTCTGAAAAGAAAAAAGCTGTAAATAGTAACAGGTTGAAAATTAACTTACCTTAATTTCAGCATTGAGCCTACTACTGAGAAAAATTTTTAGAACTGAATTTAAAACCTCAATTTTAAATAACTAGAGCCCCCTGGAGATAAAAATATGTTGAATAAATTGGAAAATTTTTGTCTAAATTGGTATTGTATGGCACCATTATATAAATGTTCTAAAATAAAGGATTATTATAATAAATTACCTCGTAAAATGGTAGTTGCCTTATTTTGAACATTTTTTCAATTTACATTGACATATTTAATAGATAAAGAACTGAAACGTGATATCAGCTATTGAGACGCCCTGTATATTCATAAATTATCTTCAAATAACTTTCTGAATAGATATTTACTGCATTACCTGGGAAAAGTTATGCAATTAGCATGAACGTGACTGAAACACAATAAATAACATTAGTGTCACTTATTAGTGAAATACATTTTTTTTAACCCAGAGATTGACAACCCCAGCTTAAATAAATAAATGAATAAATTTATTTATTGAAAAAGTTTTACAGACTTATTTTAATAATATAGCTCTAATAAAGTTAAGTTTAAATTGATTTCTAAACAGAAATATATTTAGGAAAAAAATACTTAAATATATTGGGTTGTTCGGAAAGCAATTTCGTTTCCTTACATAGAACTAAAACAAATAAAATTTCAACAAGCACTGATTTACAAACATGCTGTGCCTTGGCATAGGACCCATATTTGTTAAATTTTAAAGGGATAATTTTATAAATAATACTTTTTTTCTTTGAAAAAAAAATGGAAACTCTCCCTTTCTTTTCACGTCTACCCTCTCTGAATAATCATATTCGAAATGTTCTGAAATCGATTTTTAGGCATTCGAGAGGGCTGTATTTTACAGCAAGAATTTTATGGATATCTCTTTTCTTCTTTGAGATCACGCAGGATATGTGAAAGGAATGTTTCGCTCCCCTATCCCCTCATAAGTTAAGAATTTTGGAAAATGTTTTCCAATCTAGCACCTACGCTAAGTAACTCAGATACTTGCCAAATTTTGTATTATTATCTTCAATTGTTTTGTCTAGGTAAAATATTGACGTACGAAAAAGCGAAATGACTTTCCGAACAACCCAATACTTAATAGAAAAAGGTTAAAAATGAACTTACCTTAATTTTAGCACTAAGCCAGCTACTGAGAATCAGATTTTTTTAGCACTCAGTTTAAAATCTCTGTTTATGATATCAAGAGCGTTCTGGAGGTAAAAAAAAAAAAAGAAAATTGAAGAAAAATGTCTGAAATGGTACTAGATCGCGCCATTTGTATACAGTTCTGAAATAAAAGCTTATTATTATAAATAATCTGGCAAAACGTCAGTTACTGGTGTAGTGTCAATTACTGATGCACTTACCCTAATCAGACAGTTAATTAATGGTATTGATATTATTCTAATTGTAATATCTCTAACTGTAAATTCGAAGAAACATGCTTATTTATCTAGATATGTCGTCAAATGTTATTCCAAACTTTACTATATTGACCAATATTGTATGTCTGAATGATTTTCATTAATACTTTAAAGGAGTAGCTTATAACTTAAAGATAAGCGTCTTTTCATATGTTTTGAAACCGAATATTCTTCAATGAAGATTTTACATAAAGTTTGTAGATAATACCAGATAAAAAACAAGCAATTTTTATGTCCACAGTATTACAAAAATCTCTGTCTTGAGTAACAGTATATTAAGTATTTTCTTGAAAACAGAAATCACAAGTATTTTTTTTCGATAATGTAGTTCTGCAGTATTTTATTACTTTAAAAACTGTGGTCGTGGTAGCCCAGCAGCTGGACAAGGGTTGCTAGTTACATCTTTGAAGGAGCTTATGCCTATAAAAATGTGCACGATAAATCCGTGAATCCGATAATTCCATCCTGCGCTACTTTATAAAGAATTCTGGATGTTCCAATAATTTTTACCTTTTAATGAGGATCTAATCTGCGGAAGGAGTCTCCAGAGCAACATGCATAGAATAGAAATTTCTACCAACTCCCGAAACCTTCATTTCTTGTCTCTGCTAAGTAACTGTTGATAAAAATGACAGTTACTGAACATGAAACTTAATTGTTCTTTAAAGATTTACTCTGAATAATTAGTTTCATAAACTTATCCTTAGAGTATACGCTTGAAATAACTTGTCATTAAACTATGAAAAGTAAAAACATTATTTTTGTTCGTAATTTTCATAGAATGTTTATTTATAAAGTGTCCTTTTCTTATATGTCATTCAGTGCTTGTTCTTTTTGCGTTAAGAGAGGGTAATTAATAGTGATTATCCAATTGATTCTTTGTTAGTTTTATTTAATAGTCAACTACTTTTTAACTAATAGGAGACTTCCTAATAAATATTTTAGGCGGGGGATAATCTTAAAATATTTTAAACTATATGCAGTAACAATTGATTTTAAATGTAAAATATTAATTTAAAGTTATTTTCTAATTAAAAGTGTAGTATTACATTTAATTAATTTTTCTTGGTATCTTCCTAGTTTCGTCGCTACACTCTCTAATGGGCTGGAATGTAAAAATTCATTCACAAAGCTCTATTTTTTTCACTGTTGTACACATGCTTTTTTAGTTCTAAAATATATATATCATAAACTATTTTTCAACTTTAAGTTTGAATAAAGTAGTTATAGCTGATTTTCTCATAAATTTAGTTATGTTTCTCCTAAATGCAGATACTTTTATCCAAATTTTTTTTTTTTTTTTAGTATTAAAATTGATTAAATTCAGTAACGTTTTCGGAATTTTTCCAAGGAGAGGGCTCTCTTTTTTTACTATTTATAAACTTATGTCCAGACTTAATAACTTCAATCATCCCATAACTGGTAACACGCAATTATGGAAATTCCTCTTCTGTAAACAAAGTAGCTTCACAGTTGCCTTTTAGAATGACCACTGGCCACAGAAAGGAGAATTGACCACTGCTTGTTTGCATGGGTAGTAGGCCACAGCTTAAACCTTAATTTAATGGAGAACATGTATAACAACTCCATCGCTCCCTGAACGTAATATGAAGTGAAAAGAACTTTACTTTTTTTTTACTTTTCATTAATTCTGAAAGAGTTAAAACATCATACTAATGCATCAGTCGTTTTGATTGCTGTACATAATTGGTGAACGCTTCAAGAAGCATTGAATGTATCAGGTTGTAACGAAAGTTCTCCGCCAAATCTGCTTGAGTCAGCTCATGCGGCACCCAGCGATTGAATTTGTACATGGAGTTTATGTGATGCATAGCATGGCTAATGGGCATGGCATTAATGTCTAACTCTTTATCTAGCTCTCAAGTGGTTAAATACTGATCTTCTTCCACAATTTCTCGCAGGTGGCCCTCATCAACATCAGTAGGCCGGCCAGATAGCTCTGCACCTTGAATTCATAGACCCTGTATTTTAACTTTCAGTACCAAACCTTCACAGTGCCGTATGATACAACATTAGAATCTAAATTACACAGATAATTCTTTGACATTCTGTAGCACTTTTTGCAACAGAACTGGAAGTAAATGATGGTTCTAATCCAGTAACGTGGAAGTTCCATTTCAGACACCTTGTACTGAATGATAACGATATTTTTTAACAACACAGTGCTCTATAGTAAGTATCTTCCTTTCAAATGACAAATATCGTTTGAAAAAATATGAGCAAACACACGAACGTAAACTGTTTGCAGGCGATATTTGTGGTGGCGGGAAACTTTCGTTACAACCTAATAAATTTTGTCCACTGTCATTAGAGATATAACTAACTGTCAGGAGTTATGGTTTGTGCATAGATTAGGAAGTATCATACTGACTACAGCATAAAATATGATGGCTCCGAAAAATAGCCATTTCTCAGGTATGTGAAAAACGTCGCTTAACTGGTGATAATTTTTCTAATGTTGGAAGTAAAATTTCATTTAGTACCAAAATAAGTACATTATTAAAGACACCAAAATGTTTCACCTAGTAAATATGAAGCGCATTTAAAGACAAAGCCACGAGAAGCAGCAATTGGCACAAAGAAATCTTGGACCATTATGTTTTGTCGTCGCTAAGCATAATAAGAAACTGTTAATGGAAGTCCGTATCTTTTAACCAATACCTTTCCCCCATTTTAAATCTAGTTGTCAGTATCCATATATGTTGATCTGAGATGTTGTTAATTAAGAAGCAATGCTTTTTTCAAATATTCAGTAGGTGGTCCAAAAACACCGATTTTTTTTTTAATCGTAATACTGCGGAAAATTTGCGATTTCAGGTGTGAAATAAGAAAAAAAGATATCAAAAAGCTATCAAACCAGAAATAAAATAAATTCATATCTTCCGGTCGCTCATATGCTTTCCACCAAAAAAAAAAAAATATATACCACTGACATCTAGAAAATAATTCGTGGATTTATGAGTTTATGTACTCCCTATAAATACTAGATCTAAGAACGAGACACTTCTGAACCCACTTACCCAATTTTTAGATCTCTCCTCTAAAGGCTTGTGTTTGTACTCAGATAAATATAGCTGTAAATCGATGCTTACCTTAGCGGGTAGACTCACAAACGTAATTCTAGTGCATGAGTGTATCGAACGATAATTTTTCGTTACAAAAACTTGTCATTCTGTTATGATTCAATAGACTACTATGGTCTAGAAATTTTTGATCATTTCATCTATACCAGTTGTGTGTATCACCTACACGAATAATTCCACGATCTGTTTTTTAGTTTTGGGACGCAGAAAACAACCATCTATTCGTTCTCATCTATTCTTTCCTTTACGTTCTTATCTACTCCCATCTATTCCTTCTGGATGAAAGCGGTATATACTTTTTCAATGAAAGTACATACTTTTTTCACTCCGTGTAGATTTTATCAATATGTGGATAAAATCACGTTTTTACTGTAATTTTTAACATTTTAAAATTATCCTGTTTCTGAATGTAATAGTTCAAATTCTTATGTATTAGAAACACAAAAAGTAATGCTCAAACATTCTTTAAATCACTCAACATCTTGCGGTCGCGCATTACCAGTAAATTTAATGAGATTTTGATAAAAATTTACATACAGTGTTTGATTACAGTTTAAGGGAATTTTGTTTCTTTGTTGAATGCAATTTTCAAATACAATTATTTTAGAACATTAATAATATTTGTAAACAGATTTTATTGTTTAAATGGATAAAACTAATAGATAAAAGTTTTTATGTGAAGAATCGTTAATCCAAGAAAATTATACTGAACACAATTGGACATCCCGGTTTTTACTAATTCTTAGACTAGTGTACTTTGAAATCTCATTTATGAGGGGGGGGGGGGATACAGGGTTCTTTTTGACAGAACAGTCATTTTTATGACCATCTCATGATTCAGCTCCACAAAATTTTCTTGAGAATTCGGTCACGAGTTTTATGCATCCTTAAAAATCCTGCGTGTGAATTGAGAATTTCATGAATGTTATATCCCACACAAATTGAATCACGTTTTATGTGTAAACATAAAAATTGAAATTCTTTATTAGAAACATCCATAAATTAAAAATAGGGAAAACGCCCGTTTCGGAATATTCACTGTAAGGCAGGGAAATAATAGAAGTTAGGTAGGATGTATGGAAAATGGAATGCGCACAATTTACATTTGAATGTGAGCATGGGGGTGGGGGTTCAGATTAGATTTAGATTTATCATCGACTTACTGTGATTAAGTTTCTTCCTTTCAGTAGCAAGTAAACAAACCATAGCTTAATATCAGATATTTTATTTGATTTCGCACAATCACAGGTGATAGTCATGCCACATTTGCATAAATCAGGTGTTTTGTACAAATACAATGGACTCCGCTTAATGTGATCAGTTTGGGACACCGTAACTGGGACACAATAACCGATTGATAACAATAAACGATATGCAAAATTAGATAAATTTACCCCCCCCCCCCACTCTAATTTACACGTACTAAATTTCAATATAAAATGGAAAAACTCACCTTATATTTATGCACTGTATATTATCCTTTAAAACAGAAGAATTGTATAGATAATTAAAATAATTTATCATGTTAAATTAAATATATCAAATAAATTAAAAATGGTTGTTTGTCTACAATTTTTTCTTAGAAGGTTATTAATAAATTGTTCGTATTCATAATGTTTTTTAAAGTCATCGGAGCGGTGTTGAACTCCACGTTTCAACACTTTTAATGCATGTCTCATTTCAGCACTTGTAGGAGGTGGCTCAATATCAACAGATTCTTCATCGGACTCATCAGTTCCATCATCCGTCTGCTTTCCTATGGCAATCTGACAGACTTCAGATTCTGTTAATGTGGAAGCTACTGGGATGCTTTGATCTACTTCCACCCATGCCTCGAACTCTTCAGGGGTCATATCCGAAGGAATTTCAATCTTTTCTTCAGATTTCTGGTCATTTTTTTCGCAAGATCCTGCGTAGGCGAAGCAGTTTCTGATCGTTTGAGCAGAAACTTGATTCCAGGAAGCTGTTAACAGGTGCACCGCATCAAGAACGTTAGTTTTCTTGGCCAAATCATTAGCTTTAAGTTTTTGTGTGCACTCTATTTCATCCAGTAATCGTGCCCGCATTTCGTGGCGATAATATGCTTTCAAAGCACGAATAATTCCTTGATCACAAGGCTGCAAAAGGGAAGTAGTGTTTGCGGGTAAAAAAACAACATTAATATGCTTCAGAGTGACATTTAAAACGTGTGCAGTGCAATTGTCCAAAAGGAGAAGAATAAGCTTATCGTCCCACTTACGTATCCAGTCGTTGAAAATGACTGTTGTCATCCAGGAATTCTTGTTGGCATAGTAGTCGACAGGAAGTTTTTTAACACCTTTAAAACAACGAGGACTCTTACTTTTCCCAATGACTAAAAGTCTCTGTTTTTCTCTTTTGAGACTTTATGTCCTTTTAAGCTTTCATTCTTAAATAAGTATGTATGTTCTGGTAGTGCTCAAAAATATAAAGCTGTTTCGTCGGCATTGTACACATTTTCTGGTGAATATGAGGCAATTAGTTTTGGCCACTCGTCTCGTAGCCAATTTTCCGCTGCTGGCTTATCGGCATCTTTTTGTTCGCCGTGAATTCTCTTGTAAACAATATTTTCGCGTGTCTTCCATCGCTGAAACCAACCATTTGTTGCAACAAAATCTTTTTTTCCCATTTGAGCAGCTAAACTTTCTGCTTTTTGTTGCATAAGGGGTCCGTTGACTGGAGCATCACGTTCTCGAACTTTTTCAAACCAAAGTCTTAGAGCTTTTTCAACTTGCTCATCTTTACCAGCTCTATTACGTTTGCACTCCGTATTTTCATTTTGTTTATCTCTTCTAGTAAGTTCATCACGATTTTTCAAAATTTTACACAATAAAGGCTGAGAAATGTTTAACTGCGCTGCAGCATTGCGCTGACTCATTTTTGGTAACCTGTCATAACGATTTAAAATTTCGATCTTTTGTTTTAACGTTAAGTCAGTTCGCTTTCTGGCTTCCATATCGACAAGCTGCATGTAAGGGAGCAAGGCATAAAATGTGAATGCGCTCCTTCTGAGTTCCGATAATGTCCAGCTCACATGCGCTGAAGATTGAGGGGAACTCTAGGTGTAAACAATGTATTGAAGGAAACGTTCTCAGGAAAAAAGCTCCCGTTCCGTCTATCTATCATGAGAGGGGTGTGTTTTATGGGTTACCGTTTGTCGGCTCATTCCGACTGGTCATAAGAAAAGCCATAAATTTTTCGATTACAATGCCCAGCAAGTGAAAACGGGCCAGAAAACGGTTATCTGAGAACCACTGACCACCATAAGGATGTGCGTGGAGGGGGGGGGAGGGGGGAATTCCAGGAAAGTGTAATTCCTCACTCCTTTGTTCATTCCCCATTTCCCTAGGTGGAAGAGGGAGAATTCTGGGAAATTCAAACAACAGCAAAGGGAAAGAAAATAATGGGTTCCTTCTGAATACATTGTGAATATTCTTTTGCCAGTTAAAATGAGGTTCGAAAACTGATAACATTAACCGATGTAATGATCACAAAGTGATAATTTTAACATACAAATGAATAGAGAAAATCGGGACCAAGGGATTTCGATAACAATAAGCGATTAGTAACATTAACCGCGATCACATTAAGCGGAGTCCACTGTACTGCTAACAACACTAGAGCATTTGCATGATGCTGCACCAAAATTTAATAAACAGTTTTGGTAAACATTCTTCGTCAATTTTCTGATCAAACCAATCTTTATTACTTTTTTAGCCGCTATATTGGTAATTTAAGAGAAATTGATGCACTCATTAGTATTAACTTTCAGCGTCAAGTTGTATCTCTCCTGTGAGCCCCATCGAATCACGTTCTCACCAGTAGAAACATGTCTGATGAAAAATCTTTAGTCTTAATTCTAATTTATGTGTGTTTCTAACAAAGAATTTCAATTTTATGGTTACAGAATGTTCATGCGATTTCCCCAGTTTCCGTTAAAATTAACTGCAGTACCTGACTGGCATTGTAAAGCAGGCTTTTTGAAAAAGTTTTCAAAATTGCCATTGAGTTGTTTATAAAAGCGATATTTTTAATGCTTTAAAACTTAAAAAAAATTTCACCTTTAAACTTCATATTTTTTAAATTTTTAATTAGTCACTGATCCCGGGATTAAAAAAGTAATTAAAAGTTTCTGTAGACCAGTGGTGCATTTTTTCTCTCCTATATTATGTTCGATAGTTGGAGTTAGGGCTTAAAGGGATAAATAATACAGAAAATAAGGAACACATAATTAAGTTTCCTGCGTTAAGTTCTTTCGCACCACATTTCTAATCACTTAATTTTCTTTCGCTAATTAATTTCAGCTAATTTAGATTTTAATGCATATATTAAATCTTATCTTGTAATCTATATCTAACTCTCAAATTCTAGAAAGCTAAATTTTAGCCTCTCAATGGTAGAACATTACAATGTTTCATTTGATTATCGGTAATGATTTTTTGTAATTTGTTTATTTTTATTACTAAATTATTTGTGAAACTTTCAAGTATAATTTACGTAATATTATTATTTATTGTTAAATTTTCTTTTCTTTGGTTTTCATTTCAATTTATTGAACACTTTTTACCTATTTAGCAAATATTAGTAATAAAAATTATCGTGGGACTTCTTTGTTTATTTTCATTCATACACAAAAGGATTTATAATTATAAAGTGATGGATCTTCGCAGCACGTTTTTTTTTCCCTTTAAACTTTAGATTTTATCCGGAAAATTGAAACTAAACTAGTTATAATATTCCTATTTATAGTGTATTTAATATAATTAGTAAAATTCAATAGAAATTAGATTAATTAGTAAAATTCAATAGACTACCTGAGATTGTAATCATTGTCTTTAAAAGTATTAAAAAAATTTAATACTCATCATTAATGATTCATTTTGATATGAAATAGTATGAAAGTATATTCCACTTTCAGCATGCCATTAAAGTATTTCACTTCAATTGTCGTTTTCAAATATCTAGTTAAACTAATTTGTTGCTTTCAAGAACAACATTCTTTAATTTATTGTGTTGACCACTTGCTGCTCTGTGCGCTCTCTGCCATGATAGTATCGTGAATCGTATTGATAGTGATATGTGATAGTGAATCGTAATTTGCACCAGTGGTTTAACATTGAACCTCCATAAGGCATAGGAATTCAAATCTTACCCTAGATGTAAGCTGTGATTTTTTATGTGTATGTGCGAAAAGAGTCGAATGTGCTATTGAGACTTTTAAATTGACAAGATAAAACCACTAAAACTACCGACAGCCAATCCGACCATGGACTTGAGTTCAAATTATCCAAAAGTCGGCTGATCTGGAACCGGTGTTTTTTTTTTTTTTCTTTCTTTCTTCGGATGCAACATGAACGGACCAGTTAAAATTGAAGAGACCTCGAATTAAGCATTTCATTTCTGGCTACATGTAATGTATCATTAAATAATCTGAAAGCAAAAGGGGCTTCAAAATTTATAATTAAACCCTCCTAATACTAAAGTTTTTTAAATTTCACATATATTCGATTTTATGTTTCAGTAAAACTACTTTATGATTAATTTTTCACACACTCGGGACCTAACTTAACCGTATAATACTTCTAAACATTGCTTACATGCTTATTATCCTCTTCAAAATCTATGTTGCATTTGCTGTAGAAAAACATCATCCTTTTATCTCTGTGCATTATCTGAAATCTAAAAGAAAAAATAAGTGGACAATCATCTGACGTTTCCATTTAGGTTCATTACTGCCAGTTTAGCTCGTTACGTCACAAACTCTTTCCTCGGCATAAAAACCGTTTTTTCTGCCAAGGCTAATATTTTGTTCCTGTAGCGCCAGATTGCCTATTAAATGTGCAACCTAAGAATTTAAAATACGTCAATTGGTAATATCCTATCTGGGATCTATGTATACAACTAAAAGGGTTTATAAACCTTTTTCTATCAGCGGAGAACACGAAGCGTTGGTTTAGAACAGCTTCACTTACAGTAAGTACTCTTTCTCTATTTCATTTACGTGCGTTTGAAAAGGGTTGATTCATTGTGATTTTGTAACATATGGAGAGAACATCTGAGAGACTATGAGAGACTATGGAGAGACAATTATTTCTTTTCTTTTATATCTATCTCAAAAATGTATATTCCAAGTTATACATAATTAATAATAAATTTCTGAATTTGGTTTGAATGTTTTTCTAATTTTTGTAAAATTTAATGATTCTTATTTTAGTGTACTGTGTGACTATAATGTGTAAGGAATTTTATGTGTCAGACGCTTAACTTACAAAAAATTCTATTGTATATTCAGTAAACTTGTAAAGAAATGAAATAGTTAGGGATAAATATGATGATCGTAAATGCAGGTAAAAGTTTTTAAAAAAGATATCCTCAATATATAACCTCGCTTTCAAATATTACAATAAAAATAAGGGCATTATAGATAGTGATTCTGATTTGATTAGAGAAATTTTGTAGGGAAATGAAAAATAACAAATAACACGATTTCGTTTTAAGAAAAAATGATTGCTAACGTTATCATCATGCATCAGTAATCGTTTTTTCAGAAAAGCTGAAATGTTCGTCAAATTTTTAACAGCTATGTATTTTTATGTAGTGAAATTTTAATTGGAATATTTATGTCAAGAGGTTAGAGATTTAATGATTTTTAGAATCAGAAAATGGGTAACTTGCAGTATAAATTATGGATAAAATATTTATTTATTTCATGATATTATTAAATATATTATAATAAAGAGCGTATTTAAAAAATATACTAAAACAGTTCAATAACAGGCTGGTACAATTTAAAACAAAAATCAAGCTGAACATTGTGCCTCTAAATTTCATTAATTCTGGGATGGTACAGAATACGAATGGGAAGAATTTATTTTACCAATAAATGATAAGTAATAAAATGTGCGATAAATATGACTGTTCTTTTCTTTTTCCTTTTTTTAGGAATTACCCAGACAGATTTGCCATGAATTTTTTTGCGTTTCCTCTTGTTTTATCGTTGGTGTTAACTTCAACTGTGGCATTTTATGGCTCGTAAGTAAACATGCATTTCTAAGTGTTTCTGACAAATATTTACAATTTCTAGAAAATAAGCGGATATGTGCATTTTCTTTTTACAATAAGGGCAGGATACAATAAGGTGAACTGTTTGGTTCAGCAAAATATAAATATATTTATACGCGAGGACTGTTTATATGTTATAAAGTACACTTGTTACATTCCGTGATGGATGTCGGAGCTTCAGTAGTAAAATAGAGCAAATTATTGAACCAGAAGCATTAAGTAATTTAAAGGTTGAATACTAAATTTAAGAATTGATTATTTTAATCATTTTATTTAGTTTATAGTAAATGTTTCTAGGTACATTCTAAAAGACATTAACAAAGAATTTACTTACTTTAAAATAATTAGTGTATGCGTGTACTGGGTTAAGACAAATCTACACGAAGATTATCTGCCTAAATGCGTGCCTGCGATGAAGAACTTTTTAAGGGGTTCTAACACCTATTCACATTACATCTGACCTAAATTTGAGACCGTTAGATTGACAACCGCATGGTAGGCCAGATTCAGCCGTCTGTCATGTTTAGAGTTTTATCCGCTCGGCCCTGATGGGATCTTAGAAACAACAACACTACAGAAAAAAGGAAAATACAGATTATCGTTATTTCTTATGTTTTATTTTATAACAATTCCATATTATATGAACAAATACTATTGTACATTGAGGGAATATTTATTTGTGCATTAATTCATTAAAACACAAATAAATATTCCCGAGGTGTTAAACGAGGAAATGTAGAAATCACAACCCAAAATAGTTCAAAATATTATGTGTAAATATTCTATCTATTTTATTTAGTGACTCCGAAGAGGAATGGGTTAGAAACTATTTAGCTAACTTGAAAAAAGGTTCTTATGACTTAAGAGTTGCTCCAGATGGAAGTAATGGTACAGGTACGCCAAAGAAATTTTGAAATAAGTAATTAAAGTGCATATCTTAAAAACTCTTAATATAGATTTACATTGCGGTATTAATATTGTTTATGGAAGTTGAGTATGTTTTTGTTCTACATACGAACTAACAGTTTTACGTAAATAATATTCTGCAATTCCACTGATAAGGCTTTCTCAAAAATACATAGTCTTGTAATCCTTATCAGATTTAAAACCCTTTATCTCTACTACAGTAATATATTGCTGCAATATTGTACTTAGCTGAAAATCTTAGAAATTTTGACAGAAAAAATTCCAATATTTTTAGAGTTAGTTTAATGTGAAGTGCCTATTTTTCAAAATTTTAATTTTCTTTTTAAATTTTCATCTTCGTATACATGGTTTATTAAAAATTATCTATAAAGTTTATTTAGTAGATGATGTACGAATTTCAAAATCCTGACTTTTTTTTTCAGGATCTCCAGTGAAAGTGACAGCTTCCATGTTTGTTCTTGATATTGAAAAAGTGGATGATCACAACATGGTGAGTCTTTGTTTATTTGATGAAATATTGACACCAAGTGAATTTATTAATATATAAAGGGAGGGATTGATGCAGGGCCTCTTTGCACTACACTTGAAGATTATAGTACTCAAAAAACAAAAGAAATAGGAAAGAATCTTATAGAAATTTACAAATTGGTACAAACACAGTGTCACATTTCATTTACCGGATAACTGAATTTTACGGTAAAAAAAATCGTACAATGAAATTAAAATTTGATAACATGATCTTCAAAAACTAATTATTTGAATGTTTTATTCCTTGATTTGTACTCGACTATTCTCCTTTCATACCAACTCAATATTTGATCTTTAGACTAGAAAGAAGGTTCCCATTTCTTATTTAATATATTTTAATAGAATACTAAATCATGTCCACCAAAAATTTACGGTAAATAATTTTACAGTTCTACAGAATTAAGTCTCATGCAACGTAATTATAAATAATCTTACTACTTTCTTTCACCATTATATATTTTTTGATAACATTGCCGGAAAGTTAAATATAAGTGTGTATTTTAGTTTTATCTCTCGGAAGTATTTATACATTTTTTTATTACAAAATGTTCGTTTTTGTTTCCGCTTACTATTATAGTTAATAAATAGTAAATAACGAATCACACTTTCTTTCTTTTTTTATGGAAATGACAAGAAAATTTTAAAATGAAACTCTTGAACTTTCGATACGGTCATTCTATCTCATGAAGTACGTTTCAGAACATTTCCCTTGTCATGAAATAAAATTTTATGATTAAAGAAAAATTTGAGTTCAACAACACGCATCTATAACAAAACAGATAATCTTGAATGGACCTTGTCTTGACCGTTCAGAATATCTTATCTTTTGATTTTTTTATTTATTTATTTCTGATTATAACGTAATTTTAAAGGATAGCAGGTTTTATTTTTGTATATATTTAAAATGCGTTGCAGCATTTTGGATTTTTAACTATCGGAGCTGATTTCTTTTCGCAATTATACACTGGTTTCCAAAAATTAAGGAAAAATCACAAAAATAGCGATGACGCGCTCAAAAATAAGGCAATCCGTATGAAACTGAAATATGTTGTCAAATAAATTTACTGAGTAAATCTGCAATATGCAAATTAATAGTACTGCAGTCAGAATAAATAATTTGCTAGAAATATATAAAATTTCATGTCTTAAATGAAACTTCTATTTTTTACTGTGATTGTATGGTAAGAAATCGTGGATAGCCTATTCGTGTATAGCCTATAGCAACAATGACCTCTAAGAATTATTTGCATGAAGAACTGAAATAGAGAGTTACTGGGAGAAGAGGCAGGACTGAGTCTGGCACAAGTGGCCAGATGACTAAATTTCAGTCCATCTGTGGTTCAGAGACTTTGGCAACAATTTTTGTCTACAGATATGGCATCCAGGAGGTTCAGCCAAAGACTGTCAACTGTTAAGACTAACGCCGACGACTGATATTTGTCGTTATGCGCACATATTAATAGAACCGCAGCTCCGACTCAACTCAGATCCTCCCGTACTGCAGCCACTGTAAGGTTAATACAAAGTCAAGTGTGCATAGAAGGCTTCACGAAGGTCGTCTGCATGCGAGTAGACTAGCCATTTCCTTGTCTTTCACGTCATGCTATAGAAGCGAACATTTGAGCTGGGTACATCAACATGTCCACTAGACGCCTAATCAGTGGAGGTCTGTTCTCTTTACGGATAAGTCAAGGTTTAGCCTCCAAAGCGATAGTTGGAGTTGTTTGATTTGAAGAGATACTGGAACCAGTTATCATCCATCAAACATTCACAAAAGAAATTCATACCCACGAGGCATCGGTGTTTGAGGTGGAATCTCTTTGGTTGGACATGCAGACCTCCATGTCTTTCCACGTGCAACCGTTAATGCTCAGACCTATAGAGATGACATTCTTGATGCTGTTGTGCGCCTTTATCCCGGGACTATATGTGATGATTTCCTGCTTCAGAACGACAATTCTATATTAAACAGGGTTCCAATCGTGGATGATTATCTTCGGCAGCAAACAATTTAGCACATGAAGTGACAGAGCTCGATTACCATACCTAAATACTATCAAGCATTCTGGAATGAAATAGGAAGGCGTTTAGCTGCTCTCAATCCTCCTCCTCCTCACACCCTTGTTACGCATGCAACTGCTTTGTAAGAGCAATGGCTTTCGCTTCCAATGGAACTGATAGACCGCATAATTGGCATCATTTCCATCGTTTTAGGTCCTGCGTTGCTTCTAGGGTGGATTATATTCCATATTGAAGGTAATTTTCCTGTACCAAACTGACTATGTGCCTGGTAATTTCTTTTCATGTTGTTATATCGCTTACTGTCTGTTGTGGACTGTGGGTCAGTTTCGTTAAATTGTACATGTAACTTGAGTAATCGTCATCTTTGTGATTTTTTTAAAAATTAATGATAACCAGTATATTTTTATGGAATTTCGCTATTTCTTAAGAAGAAAAGCGTTTGTATCATTTTTTAAAAATTGTCAAGTAAACAATTATTTTTTCGTTGATCGTTCTTATTTCCAGAAGACTAATCTGGTGTCTGCCTAAGAGTAGCCGAACACTTCAGAAGAGCAATGGGATAATAAAAGCTTTTGCTTCTACCACATTTTAGTTTTTTTATTCATTTTAAGAAAAATTGCGATAAAAAATGCTCCATTGTACTTTTAAGGAATCATGTCAAAGCTATACAGTGAAAATATATAAAGAGTTTCTCATAAATATTGCAATGAACATTAACAGAAAGTAGGGCATATCGTAAGGATTTAAAGTTACGTAGCAGCCCATGGATAGTGACGTCAGAGGAAAGTAATCTCAGAGGTAGCGATCCGAAAACACACAAGAGAGTGTTTCACTGGAAAGATTTATTGCATATCATCAGTACAACTCCAAACATGCATCACAGTGGCGGCAAATGGATTGCCAGAAACGATTACCTCGAACACAAGTCCTCACGTTCACTTAATTTATTAGAGCTCGATTTCATTTTCTGAGGGGAGATATCAAACCAGAGCCTGTGGATCTCATGGCAAGACTCGTCTGCGTTGCTGCTTCAATTTAAGAAACTCTTGGTGTTCCAGCGTGTTCGGCAATCAGTGAGCAGTCGGTGTTAGGCATTATTGAAGTCTGATGGTATAAACTTCGAGCATCTCTTGTAACTTTAGGTACTGCATTCATCCAGTACACCATTTGTACTCATGATGTCTTATAAATATTTCCAGTGAATCGCTCCCTTGTGTTCTTTTACCTCTTCTTGCATTTTCCTTAACGTTTTCGATTATGGTTTGTAATGGAATTCTTAATCCTTATGATATGCTTACTTTCCCTAAAAGTTTTTTGCATTAATTTTGAGACTTCCTTTATGATTTGAGAAAGAAAATGTGTTCATTATTCCTTTCGCTGTACCAAGCTCTTATTTACTTTTAGGACTTCACTGCGCAATTTTATTTTCGGCAGTCATGGAAAGATCCAAGACTGAAATTTGAGGGCAGAAAGGAGGACCTTACATTGCGAACAGTAGATGACATCTGGACACCTGATTTGTTTTTTGTTGAAGGAAGAAAAGGTTCATTTCATGATGTCGTGCAGCCTAATATATTTTGCAGAATTAAGCCCGATGGTGAAGTACTCTACAGTGTAAAGTAAATCACTTTTTCATTATCATTCTTTCAGTAGTTAACAATCCTCTTGATTTTGAATTTTTATACACTCTGTCGCTCTTGTTGTTTCGTTAAGGTAAAGCACACGACAGCTATTTTCCGAAGAGAAGAGTGTTGTAGTGGGTGTTTTTTTTAAAGGGTTCTAGAGCGTATTCACGTTACATCTAGAAAAAAACCTAGCAAAGAAAAACATCCTGCCAAAATGATGGTTCTCGTACGATGCATCCTCAACCAAATTATTAGGGCACAATGTTTTTCCAACTTATCATAATATGTAAAATTTTTAGATAACCTAAAAAAAAAAAATCCAAAGGTACAGGCATGTATAAATTCCAAAATATTCATAGGAACTTGCAATTTTTATAGAGGTTGAATTGTCCCCTTATAATTCTGCTTGAATAAACTAATGTTGTGTACAGATTTTTAATTTTTTAAAAATTCAAATCCGCTCCTCGTGTAAGTGTTTTTAGAGGGTATTTTTCTGTGAAAGATTGTGATAAATGTTCAGTATTGTTCAGAAAGGGATTGTTTAACAATACATGCATTCATTTGATCATTTGATGTTACCACACAATGTTTGAGTCTAGAAATATAATGCAGCTTATAAAGTTTGCAAGTAAACTAGTAAAATTATTAAATAAATAAATAATGCCATTTTCCTGGAAATTTAGATATTTTTCAAAGGTATCTCATACGCGATTCAGTGATACTTTGAATTTACGACAATGTTTTATTCACTCTTTTCTCAGTAATGTTGAATTTCAATTCGAAATCTATGGCTAATATTTATTGTTAAGGGCAAAATTTCAACGGAACACTAGTTTTAATTATAAAGTAAAAATACTCAACTACCTTTTGACTTAAAAAATACTTTAAATTTTCAAACAGCTTATTTATTGTGGTACAGTAATTTCATTTTTTACGGAATAGATGCGAATTTATGCGAAATAAAAACAACTTGTGAATTTATGTGAAAAGTTCTTATCTTTGCAAATAGATGCAAGATATAGAATTCTTTTTTCTTAAATAAGAAAGATTTGAATCTCCCAGCAAAATGATTTGTCTATCACTCTCTCTACCGGAGATGAGTCAGGTCTGTACGCACCTTTGCCAAAATGGCCGAACGTGTGTGCACCGGTTACATTGACACCAAAGTAGATTGTGCAATCCTTTTACGCTACTTAAGTTGCAGTTTCAGACCACTGAAGGCTTTTCTTAAAATTTCAAAATGGGCCTCCCTAAGAAAGCTTTAGAAGAAAGAATGAAGGAATTCGAAGATGATGGCCTGTACCTACCGGATACAAATGCTGTTATGCGCAAGTATTATAATATGCGTTTGGAAGGTGGCCAGAAAGATACGCTCAGAAAGAACACGTTGTCATCAACGGATATGAAAAATAAGTCTACTGCGGCTGTTACCTCAGGAGTTTGTCTACCATTTTCGGCAAGTTTGAGACACAAAAACGAGCAAGAATGGAAAATAATATTTTTGTGGAAGATACTGTAAACATGTGACGCAAAGCGAACATCCCGCTTAATAAATTGGATCATCCAGCCGTACGAGGGTACTTTGAAAAGTATTTACCAGGGTCAGGTGTGCTTCCAGTTGCTGACATGTTATGAAGAAAATTCATGCCTTTATGTAGACACTCTGAAAATGATCGTATAAAAGAACAGTTAGAAAACAAGCCCACTGTGATCGTAGCTTTAGATAAAGGATGGCGTGTTTTTCCTGTGCTTTTGAAAACAATAGATTTAACGTTGACTCAGGACTGTTTTTTGTCAAGTGTAAACTTTCTTGACATTGCCAATGCATCAAAATGCTCCCAAGCAATTATAGATTAATTGAAAGATTATAAAATCGATTACACCCAAGTAAAAGGTTTGGTGTCAGATTCAGCTTGTTACTTGACAGATTCAGCTCCTACTCGTCCGCTTGTTTCAATCTCTTGAAAATTCTTATAGGCGAACATATTCATCATTACTAGTGTTGAAGTCACAAAGTAAATATTGTTGGTGATGTTTTTGTTAACGAATTTAAGGAGCTGAGTATGATTGCAGCGAAAGTCAAATCAGCCTTCCTTCGTTCAAGAAAAATGAAGAATTCATACTTGAGAGAAAAATTTACACTTCTGACAGCAAAACTTTATCCAGCACCGTTGTCACAAGATGGAATTCTTGGCTTACTGCAATTTTGTATCTGATTATGTGGATCACATTCATAATTTTTTCAATTAATGGGAAAATGAAAATTCTACCATTTGATTTCTTAAAGAAAATTATGAATCTTTAGAAGGCAAACTGAAGATTCAAATAAGCTTCAAATGTGAGTTAAGCCCGAAATTAATGAAATTAATTGACGAATTAGAAGGTTCAAGTTACCCGTTTGCTCACCATTTGAATCGGTGAGTGCAGAAACCACCTCAGTCACAAAAAGGAAATTTTTTTGAGAAAGAAAAAACTTCATAACTCCTCCAAGTTTTCAAATATTTAAACTTATTTTTTTCCTCTGTCATAACATGCATTTATGTTTCTGTCATGCAAATATTACCTAATTTATGAAGTTTTTTCTCTCTCCTGAAAACAATTTCCTGTTTGTGACTGAGGTGGTTTCTGCACTCACCGATTCATTTGTGGAACAGATTAGAAGACTTAAAAATAACACTTGAACGACAAAGTCAGGGAGGCTGTGGTGTAAACGTCGCATTTGCTCCTAAATAATTGTGGAGCAGTGGATTTAGATGGAAACACAATGCTAAACACCGCATCTGTAAGAAAGTTTCAATAAACTTTTTCTGCACATGAAATTAAATTCAACAAATGAAGCCTATTTTCACATTGGTCAATTATTTTGCTTATCTGTGTCTGCAAGTATGACCATTTTGAATGAAAATAAATTGCTCGAAAGCTGGTGTAATGGGTATACCCACTTTCATGGCCTAATATTACAATCAATTAGCAGAAATGGAGAGCCCAATGTTAAGAACATTTTGTGGACTGCCAAATGCTCCTTTCCAACCTTTTGGAAGAAACTTTACAGAGCATTTGGAGCCAAACTGATGACGAAGACGCAGAACGTTTCTTCAGGTGCATAATTGTCGTCATTTCGGACAGAAATCGACTCTAAAGGACTCAAATGTTGCAAATACTACAATGTTAGCTTTTAATAGATCTTCAATATAA
Source organism: Cheiracanthium punctorium (assembly GCA_038373885.1). Taxonomy (NCBI): domain Eukaryota; kingdom Metazoa; phylum Arthropoda; class Arachnida; order Araneae; family Cheiracanthiidae; genus Cheiracanthium; species Cheiracanthium punctorium. The sequence continues at coordinate 50,393 of JAWZYV010016048.1, forward strand.
ATTTGAAGTCTATAAAAATGTTTTATAAGCAGTTTATGGGAATTTTGGAGAAGTTTCAGAATTTCATGTGAAAAAAAAATTAAGTTTATAAAAAACGTTTTATAAGTAGCTAATGCAAATTTTAGCAAAATTTCTGCTTCTCATTTGCGAAAATTCCGTACCTTTATTTATTGATATTCATGTATGTTTTTTTACAGACTTACAGTAACGTTTGCCTGCCCTATGGATCTACGAAATTATCCACATGATGTCCAGAAGTGTCAAATCAACATAGAAAGCTGTAAGCACTTTTTCATACAAAATAGAAGTTATTTTTATTCTGTATTTTACATAAATACGTATTAAATCGTAAATAAAGGTTTCTTGAAATTTGGTTGCATGATAGGTGTCACGCAACATTAACTAAGTCAAATTTTAAAAAGAAAAAATTGATAAAATCTTAAGATTTTGCGAACATTGTTTCAAGATGAATAAATTTTTGTTCGCGAATCACATGAAAACGAGTAAAGCGAATGGGATGAAATATGGTGACATGAAAGAAAAACGCACAACTTAAACAAGAGGCAAAAATTCTTTAAAAACTTTGATTAGATTTTAAAATTATGAGAAAATTTATTCAAAATGGTTAAATTTTTGTTCACTATCACGCAATAAAAAGTAAAGAGAATGAAATGAAGTTTGATGATGTGATAGGTACTCACTCAAACTACAGCTGTCAAATGTTTTGAAAATTTTGACTGGATTTTGAGATTTTGCTAAAATTTATTCAAAATGCGTAAATATTTGTTTGCCTATCACGTAAAAATGACTGAAGCTAATGAAATAAAATCTAGTATAATAATAGGGGTTCACGTAAACTGCAGCCATCAAAGTACTTCAAATTTCTAAACATTTTGCAATTTTGTCAAAATTTAGTAACTGTTGTCCTATTGCTTAAAAATGACAGTGGAATATAATGAAATTTCAAATTGCGTTAGATGGTAAATTAATTTAGACTATGGATGCCAAAATTGTTTTAAATATTTCATAGATTTTGAAATTTTGTGACAATCGTGTTAAGGTTTGTTCCCGCATCTATTCAAAAACGGCTTAAGCGAATAGAATGAAATTGACTAAAATTATCGCCAACGACTGAATAAAATATTTGTTTTTTTCAGCAATTTAAATACATTTTAAAACTTCGCACAAATTGCTTTTTTTAAGGGGAATCAATTTAAGGAGTCCGGTGGTAATATGATAGTTGGCTGTTTAAGTTAAAGAAAGTATGTCGATTCTTTCAATGCTTCTTTGCTTTTCAGATTATGTGCAAAATTTTCTTGCTGCATAATATTAAAATATATACAGTGAAACAAACAAAATTTAGTTACAGGCGAGGAATGACTTCTTCACTTTAAAAGCTCGTTCCACTAAAATAAAACGTTGATTTTGAAAATAAAATAGTTTTGCCATTGACAATTTTACTTGCGACATTTTCATTTTTTAACCTGTAATCTTAACAATAAACAGAAATTATAACTTTGCTTTTATATTTTTGACAATACAGTGCTGACAAAAGTGGAGTTTTTTTAATCTACGTTACATACAACCCGTTATCGACGAGCACTCTAGCTAATATATATATATATATATACAGGATAATTCTAAATTGCTTTTTACAAATTAAGAGGGGTAATAGTACCCATCCAGACGACAAATAGGAACATAGGGTTGCATTCCACTCTGAGAGGCATATAAGAGGAAAGTCGAAACGCATCAAGCAACGCGGGCGCTTCCGCCGCCTCCTGCGTGCAGCCCTGCGCAAGAAGGGCTTACGAGCAAATCCTCCGTGATCAAGCAGTACCAAGCCATTACCTCTGATGGGATTTTGTACCTGCCTCCGTAGCATATCTCTTAAGACTATCAAGAATTTACAGTATGAAAATTTCTACTAAAAGGAGCAGCATTTATTTTAGTTGGTACCGGAGAAAGCCAATCTGAGTAAACGTTGTCCTTTAAAAACGGCACAACATCATCGCTTCAAGAATTATTTTGATAACATCGTTCGAAACTTTTCGTGAATGCTATGACGAAGTACACGTACGAGGAATTGGCATGTATGCACCTCTATACGGTAAAGCAGAAGGGAATGGACGAGAAGCACGAAAATTGTGCGAACAGCGGTTTCCAACTCGTCGTATTATGTCTGCTTACCTTTTCCAGCGTTAATCGACGACTGCAAGAAAATCGGTTCATTTGCCATCTCAAACAGCAATGCAGGACGTTGGCGAAATGCAGGAACGCCAAAAATGGAAGATTGAGTTTTGACTAGATTTGAAGCAGATCCATCCACGAGAACGCGAGCGGTGCGGTGGCATACGAAATGGATATTTCTCAGCCAGTGGTGTGACGCATTTCACACGAGGAACGCATGCCCCCCTACTACATGAAAAAAGTGCAATCTTTGCACACAGATGAGTATCCCTGCCGGGCAGGCTTTGTGAAGTGGATGCTGGGGATGAATAATAACAATCTACGATTTACTGCATTAGTATTATTTAGTGTTGAAGCAACATGTAACAGAGAAGCCATGTTCAGCATGCGCAATAAACACGTCTGGTCTGATAGCAATCCCCACTATACTACCACTCGTAAACACTAGCAGAAATTTTGCGTGAACGTATGGCAGGTGTCCTCCTATTTTATTTGATTACCTGGTAGGCCCTTACATCTTGCCACACCGTTTGACAGGCGCAACATACCGTATCTTCTTTAAATAACTGCTTCCCAGTTTATTGAAGGCTGTTCTGCTCCCCATCAAGAGAAACACGTGCTTTATGCACCACGAAGCCCCAGCACCTTTTTCCATGACGGTCCGTAACTTCTTGAATGCCACATATCGCGCACGATGGATCGGACGTGGAGGATCTGTGGCCTGCCCTCCTCGCTCACCCGACCTCAACCTATTGGACTTTTTCTTGTTTGGGTATATGAAATTTTCAGTGTACGGGACGCCTATGGACTCAGCTGAAGATCTCGTGGCGAGAATCGTTATTGCCGCGGGCAAAATTAACAATCAATTGTGCGTCAATTGTGCAATCAATTGGGCGCCAATTGTGCTACGACGCGCGTGATCGGCACTTGAGCATTTGCTGTGAGTTTTTCACTAAACAATAAGTCTGATTATGCAACTTTTGGTATCGTTCATTCGCTTTCCCAAATATTCAATAATTCTTTATAAATTTTCATATTATTAATTTATTTTACAGATGGGTATCAAAGGAAACATATGGATTTAGAATGGACTGCTAAGTTCGACCCTGTTTCTGCTTCAGAAAGTATAAAAATGCTGGAATATGAATTACTCGGCTGTACTGAAAGTTATTCAAACATTTCATTATGGTCTGGTAAGTTTTGAAGATATAACCTTTTTAAATGTCTAATATTTTTAATTAAAGGGGACCTTTTTAAGGCACGTTCAAATTTATTTAGTATAATTTTAGTTCTCTGCCGTAGTTTGTTACAACCATCGCAAAAAATTTTGGTATTTTTGTGAATTTCTTTATTTGTAAGTTTTTATTTTTTGGAAATACAATTTATAAATTATCATGCAAGGCTTTTTATCAATTTGCTGGAAGTTGTAAGAGTACATTTCTAGATACAGCACGATATTAATTATCCAAAAAATGTTTAGTGCATGTATTTAAACTATTTGTTTTCGTTATACTAAATATGACGGAATGCCTTATCAACTTTAAACTCGTTTTATTTCATTTATATAATACTCATTAATGGTAGAACCACAAAAATTAACTCTATTAGTTATGTAGTTTTAGAGATTACTGGTTTTACGTAAAAATACATTCATTAAAAAAAAAAAAAAAAAAAGATGTCTGAATTGAAAGATAAAGGACGTAAACAAGCGGTTTATTTAAAGGCAGTATAATTTAATACATTAACATACAACATAATGCAATTTAAGAATACTTTATTTACATTATTGTTCATTTTCAGGTGATTACTGCCGTTTAGAAGTATATTTTACGTTTCAGCGAAAAATCGGATTTTTTGCAACAAGACTGTACGTCCCTCTAATTTTCCTTGTTATATTGTCAATAGCATCCCTTTGGATCAATGTCAAAGACATGTGTATCCGATTGGCTTTGTTATTAGTTATTCTTTACCTCATGGTTACTATATCCTCTGAAGTAAACTCTGTGGCACCTCAAGCCCCATACACGAAAGCTAGTGATGTATGGATTGGTTTCTGCGAGTCTTTGGTGTTTGCAGCCTTTTTGGAGTTTGTAGTTGTCACCTTGATTGCTGGTACGTATTCAAAAGACAGCTCTACAAAGATCGCGGGAGAGACTTTGTTGAGTCTGGATCCTGAAGCAAAGGTGAGATGAATTATAAAATTCTTACTTTCTTACTTTACGCAGTTTTTTTTTTAGTTAAATTATCTTTCTTTGAAAAGTTTGAATTTCTTTTTACAATAAGGTTAGAAGTATTTAAATGTATCTTGTTTTGGATGTATAAGAAATGCCTAATAAAGAGTGGGAAAACTTAAAGTATAGTATAAAATTCATCCATTTTAAGAACGTAGAATTTATTAAGTCCGCTAAATATAAATATTTTAGAGATATCATTCATGGTATTAAAGGAGGTCATTACAGAAAGCAGCAGATTTACCTAGATTAATGTTCACGAATAACTGCATGGCTTTCATGTACGGCATACCAATTTGACTTCCAATTAGATAAACAGCCGGGTTATAGGCGGAAACGGGCAAGTCCATTAATTGTTGGGGGTGCCTGTCAGATGTGCGCTTTCCGAATTACTTCGAAACGATTTATTCTTACATATTCCCGCCATTCCATTCTTTAGGAATACTATGTTTACAAATACAACCACAAAATTCAGATGGATATTATAAAATTAGTTGAACTAAGAAATTCAATGAGCAAGATGAAAGACTTGCATACATTCCGTTCGCTTTCTCCCCTCTTCGGCCGGTGCACTTGGATTCACCTCTTCTGCCAGCTTGCCAATTTTCCACGCTAAACGCAGTCAGACAGTAAACTGCCATGTGCTACTATTAGCATTTAATTTTTATTTAGCGACCTAATTTTTATTTGCAAAGCCACTGCGAGTTAGTCGGTTGAATATGTTATCTTTTGGGGATTTAAGATTAAAATAATACTCGAATGAATAATCAAAGAATCAAGTTTTAAATATATTTTCATTTAACACGTTAATTGTTAGCACTATCATACAGTATTTCATTTTCTGACAAAAAAAGCAATTTTTAATTGTGTACAGTGCTAAGTGTATTTATAAAATTTACAAATAACCTTCGAACTGGCATGTTGACTTTGAGATTTCGTTTTCTCGCGAAACTTCTATTTTTTTAACTAGTCATTTACTGTCGCCTTTAAAATATATGACAGCTCCACACAAGTAAGATACAAAAAAAATTCTTACTGCCTTCGATTCTCTTAAAAGGGCCAAAATGCATAAAAAGGAACTACTCGAACTATTAAGCTTCTGTCGTAAGCATGACTTGCTAACCGTAAAAGGAAGAGAAAGGGTTGCAAAAATTGCTTGGTTTGCACGATAAACTCAATAAAATGTCTTCTAAAAGTTTTGTAATTCCTTTGATCTTTTTTCCGTACAAAACAAAATTATCAGTTTTAAAATTACTTTTAAATGTAATATTCTCTTTTATTAGGAGCTTGAAGAGAAATCGGACACAATGAAATCACCTTTGAGTAAACTAATCAGCATGTTTAACGCCAGAAACGGAGGAAATATCCGGAAAACTGCTACAGCTGAACGTATAGACAGAATATCCAGAATTGCGTTTCCAATAATCTTTTTGCTTTTTAACATTGTTTACTGGTCTGTTTATTGTTGCGGATAAGCATAACCTAGTTAAACTGCTTCATAAGGTATGGCAGTTACTTTTTATGCTACTGACATAAGCTACCATAATAAAATCCTTTATTATATTTTTATATGTAATGCCAAAGTTTTCAATAAAACATGATCGAAATTATAATACAAACGGGTTTATTTTGGGTTTACTATTATATTTTTCATCTTAAAATTATTAATTAAATAGTTTATGGGGGGAGAAAAAAAATTAAAAACTACTTAATTTAATTTATATCTTCTTTTTCAAGAATTCAGTATGTCAGTAGTAAGTGATTAACAGTTACCTTCTTTATACGTAACACTAACTACTATCTTTAAAATCAATTTGTTAACTTGGATATATTTTCTAGTCCAACTGCAGAATGTATGTTTGACAGCTGCATAGAGAATGAAAATGAATTTTTTGTTACATTTTAATGATTGAATTATTGTCAAACTAAAATATGCACATTAGCTAAATCACAGAATGAATCATCTCTCATTTCAGTTTTAAAATATTTATAAATAGTTCTTGAGTGCTCATCTCGTTTGTTTACATGGGTTGATGAAACTAAAAAGGCAACAAGAAGCAAATACTAGAACTGAAAGGACACGGAGACAAGATTTTTTCTTAAAGATCGAAAATAGAAGAGAGAGAGAGAGATATCCAGCTCTAAAATTTTAATTAATACGAGGCGTATCCAGAAAGTAAGTTCCGTTTTGAAAAAAAATTAGTAAAAATTTTTTTTCAAGCCAATTTTGTTTTTACATGAAAGAGCATACCTTAAACTATTTTTCTATGTAGTTTATGTCAATGTTCAAACACTTGTCGTAGCGGGTTACCAGCTTTTCTATGCCTTCTTCATAGAAACTTCCCGCCAATGACGATAACCACGACTTTAAGAAAACTACAGCATGCAATTCAAAACAAACAGAGAGGAATGCTCAGTAAAGGAATCATGCTTCTCCATGACAATGCTCTGCACCATACTGCTGGTGACACTCAAACGATGATTCGACAGTTCGTTCGGAGCAGTTCGATCACCCGCCATACAGCCCAGATCGTCCGACTACCACTTGGCGCCGCCCGACTATCACTTGTTCCTGCACATGAAGCGCGAGCTAGGTGGCAAGCGCTTTGGATCCGACAATGTGGCGAAAAATGCTGTGGCTTATCATCGTTGGCAGGAAGTTTCTATGGAGAAGGTATAGGCAATCTGGTAACCCGCTACGACAAGTGGTTGAATATTGGTGAAAACAATGTAGAAAAATAGTTTAAGGTATGCTCTTTCATGTAAACATAAAATTGACTTGAAAAAAATTCTTTTACTATTTTCTTTTTCAAAACGGAACTTACTTTCTGGATACGCCTCGTATTAGATAATCCTAGGTATAATAGTTAGGTATAATATTTAGCTGTAAGTTTTTATGCATTGAGCAATGTAATTTTTTTTAAAAACACTAGGGGCCAAGGCCCCCAGACTCGCTACGCTCGCTTTTCATATGAGGCATTCGGCCCCTAATCGGGTTATTCGTAAAAAAGACATAATTTCAACAGAGAAAACCCGAAGATTGGATCAGATAGAATGTTACTGAGCTAAGCTACACATTGCTTAGTTCTTGCATCTTCATTGGTACATAAAAAATTAAACTTCACACTACAGTAGACCCCCTACCCCTCATAACACGGAAGATATTTTGTTATGGGAATACGTGTTGTACGGGTCCTGAGCTATACTCCACCTGGAGTGCGGATTCCGCTTATAATCGCTGGAAAAATTATTTGTACTCCTCAGAAACACAATGATATTTAATGTTGCCATTCAAAGGTTATACTAATTAGGAGCTAAAGCGTAATAAAATAAGAACATATGTTTCAGCTGTATTTTTAATAATGTAAAACCTATTGGACACCTTGCGAATTTGCCACCCATGGCGATTTTTCATTATTTGGCGACTTGCGTACATGTAAAGTTAATAAAAGCTACGGAACAGATAGAATAGCCTGCCACCAATGGCGACTTTTCATTATTTGGCGATTTACACATACTCACAACCTATATTTACTGTTCATTTAAGGTTGCCGGAAAACTGTTATCCATACTTTCATTTACATAATCGTTTGCAGATTGGCGTACTTAACACCACGAATTATACCATCTCGTCGCGCTAGCAAATATCCAAAGTGTACTATAACTGCTATAATGGCATAGTTAACGCCAAATATTTCTACTGGTAGCAAATAATCCAGCTGGACGAGAACCGGCTTTAAAATAATCTGCATTTTAATTATTTTTCATTTTCAAGATATTAGTTATTTTGTTTTGGAAAAACGAATAATCGCTCATTATAAACTCCTGTTGTCTAAGCGAACTTACTATTTGAAAATTGTCAACTTTGTGTAACACATTTTGAGTTACTTATTTCATATAGTTTTTATTTTGGCGTAAAATGGGCGCAATTCTAACTCATGTTTGTAAATTTCACGCGATTTTAGATACTTGGAAACACTTTGTTGCACTTGAATACTTGGAAACACTTTGTGTACACAGAAAAAAAAATGATAATAAACTGTGTAATCTGGAAAATCTCTTTTAAACGAATTTGAATCCCAATTGTATGACGTCATATTCACTTGAAAAGGGTAATTTTGTCACGCAAATGATTTACTTTTTTGACTCTCGGAAATAAAATGGTGCTGAAAATAGCGAAAAATCGCTTAAAAAGGAGGGAACGGGTAGATTTTCAGATTTTTAAAGAAGCGCAGATTGTTTTCTATATTTTTATACATGATCATGAAAATTTTCAAGCGGATCGTGCAAACGGTGAAGAAGTTTTTAGGCTTTTTGTGTTAACTTTGTAAATTTCACGCGATTCTAGATACTTGGAAACGCTTTGTTGCAAAGGAATGAATGATTTTATGCCAAATCTGGCTTCAGTTTTTTATTAATATCTTCTAAAATAATTCGATTTTCGAAATTTAAATCAGCTTAGCAGGTTCCTCGGAATTTTTCGAATCAGTGGGTACCTTAGTCGAAACTCAAATCCCTACGGTTTAGGAGGAGATAGGTCCAGAAGCTTTGACAGCGCCAGCGGCCTTTACTTTTTTTTTAGAATAGAGAGAAACATTTAAATAAGCAATAAATGTATGCACACTAAAAATTAGTACTGCATTATTTTTATTAGATTAAAATAACACTTCAAAACAACAAGCAAGTTGCTAAATTCATAAATTTTAAATAAGTAAATTACTATATATTTTGAACAATAGCCATCTTTCCGTGCGTACCAAAGATGAGCGATAATTTGAAAAATCGATTAAACTAAAAACGGAAATCGATAGAAATGCACTTTTTGCAGTGTTCTGCTTGGGAAACCAGAGAATTTATTCTTACTAAATTTCAAAGAGCACTAACAGAGGACGCTGCTGAAGGAAAAAAAGAAAAAAGGAATAAAGGTCATGCAATGAGTGTTTCGAAATCTAGTAAACGATGCTGATGGAAATGGAATTGATTTTGGAAACATCATTTATTACATATTGAAAAAGTCATTGAAAAATTTTAATCTCGTTTGTTTCTTTTTCTCTTTGAATAGCATATCATCCTCTATTGCTTACCTATGCTAATTTCGAAATTCCATAAGCATAAATTCTCTGGTTCTCTAAGCAGAACTCAGCAAAGCGTATACTTCTGTCGTCTTCTATTTTTAAAAGGGATTTTTCAATTTCTCACTTATTTTTTGGACATTAGGTTTATATGCTAATAAGGAATTACACACTAAAATATTTTATAAAATATTTTCTCGTCTCAATGTACTTTATGTACACTGGTTTTAAAAATTAAGAGAAGATTCAGATTTGGTCGATTATCTTTAGAACTACTGTACTGATTTAATGAAATTTGGTTTGAATGATCGTACGCAGTGCCCTTTAAAGTCGGTAGAAATGAAACAAAGGTTACAGAATTGAACAAAAATATGCTTTAATAGTAGCTAATACTGAAAATAAGAAAATTTATGAATTTTTGTTTGAATGTTCCACTCATTCAGCAATGCTTTTTCAGACACTGGATGACTTTTAGGGAAAGGGGAGTTGAAATCGCTTCCCAGAGATCTATGTGACCACGCTTTGCAATCCATTAAAATAAAATCAGGGTTAAGTGAACCACTATATTGTCAACATGGTGCTCCAACATCTAATCCCTATACCTCACGCAAGCTTTCAGAGACATGTTGTTCTTGTTTTCTACTCCCATCTGGCTAATGGTGTAGCTGCGTCAGATCTTCCATACAGGACGGCGATGGGCGATACTGTGCGGGTTCTATTCATTTAAACCCCAGTGGGAGGAAGACTGACTTAGCTCGGGGTCTCATAATTTTGAACCAATTCTAGATGAGAGACACCTGGATTAGCACCCCCAGAGGTATCGTTTGAATATGAATGACATTGGAGCTGTTAACAGATTTTGCGTGAAGCAGCTCCCTTTAACGCACACGCTTCCTCAACAGCCCAGTCGAGAGAGGTTTGTCAACCTCCCAAGTAAGTCGCATATTAGTAAATGAAAACAGATTGTAAATTGTGGAATTAAAAAACAAACATAAAAATGCGTTTAGAGAGTTTATACATATAAAAGTAAAATATATATAAAAGTAAAATATATAGTAAAATATATGATGTTTTTTTAACAACACTAACATCTACAGGTTGTCTAACGAATAGTTCATAAAAAACGGAATTTCCAAAGACAAATTAGGCTATCTTCTACGATTTTTTCCGTTAATATTAGTGATACCTTTTAATTAGTTTATTCGAATCTGCTTTTTAACTCTATTAGGCAAAATAAATGTCAATTCAATATTATTTCATTGAGATGAACTACAATGCAAAAAAAAGAGAAAAAAAGTTGCATGGAAAAGCAGTCTGCCTTTTTACGAAAGATGAGTATTTCTGTATCTAAGTTTGGTCATTTGTTAATAATGCTCAAATAAATAAAACCTGAACATTTCTGAAACGTTATTTTGTTGAGAATGTTTCATTTAATTTCATTTTTGACAAATCGAAGATTATGAGTATGATTAACAACATGCTTGTGAATAAAAATAGCGCACGCTTTTGAATAATGATACACTTATGCCGAAATTTCAGTTGCGTTTTTTGCTTCTCCTGAAATTTCGTAACATCAAAAACGTTGTGATATTCCTATGAGGCTGTGTGTTTATATTTTCTGCTCTAGTCAATTTGTAAAAATAAAGCATTGGGATATTTTTATGACTATGTTCATATATATTATTAGATATGTTCTAAAATGGAAATGAATATTTGTGACACATTTATTTCTACAATCATTAACAGATGACTCATTTTAATTTCTTTATTGAGCTTTATTCTTTTTCGATTGACAAAACATTGAACGTAAAATAACTTAACAGATAGAACTTGCACAAGTCAAGGGGGCAATGTGTATCCATTGCATTCCAGCTATAACAATATATATTAAAGAGCCAACACTTTCACAAGAATCGTTTTATTCTATTTTAGGTACACTTCTCATAATGGTGCGAAATTCGAAACACTAATTGTTTAATTTTATACATGTTCAGCTGCACATTACTGGAAAGTTGTATACAGTCTGGGAGAAAAGTGGAAACCCCATTAAATGACACCATTGTTTTCAATGCCTCATGAACACAAATACGATGAACACTTTCATTTACTGAGATTAATAATGTCCAAACTCTACTCATTTTAAACAAATACAAAAGAAAGACCGTGTACTATCTCCAAGCCGTTTGTTGTTTCATTCGAAAGCTAGAACAAGTATCTGAAACACATTTCAGCAACTAGGAAATAGTAATGCGTGTTTGAGAAGGCATCTTGGTTTTTAAAAACTGTATATGTCTGTAACACAGTAATTACAAGTGAGCTCTAAAATTCTTCAGTTACATTTTAACTGCGACAGTTTCGGAAGCTTATTTTCTTAACATGCGTCTGTACAGATGTAAACAAAAACCACAGATTGTCATAATGTGCACAGAGGTAAATACATGATACATAAGCTAAGCAATCTACATTTTGTTTAAAGAATATCTTCGTGAAAAATTAAGAAAATTGTTACGAGAGGCGCATGTATGCAACTCAAATTATCTCTGACTTTAGTGTATTAGATATTTTTAAGAGACAGAGAAAAGGCTTTTACGAACAACGCATGCGGAATAATTTCTGTGAATAAACTTAAAAGGAATCTAATAAATTAGACCTTGAATAATTTAGCAAGGTCGTTTTTGCTTTTCTTTTCAGCAGTTCAGTTTATTTTATGAGAAGAAGGATCGTGTTCTTGATTATGTATTCCCCTGCTACTCCAACGTTCTTTTTTCATGTTTTATTATATGCTGAATCTTATTACAATTTTTAATTTACACTTCAATGAATCTGCACTGAATCTTTGTGTAAATTTTTTGTAGTACGGGATTATATTTTGGCTCTTATAATTTATTTAGCTTTATTAGACAATTAAATTACATCTATAAATTATTTATATACTGAATAACAGTTAAATGCCACTATGAACAACTATTATTAGTCTATTTTCAAGTGTTGAAAGTTCACATGTATGTATATGTGAATTTCACATTTAAAGGCATTTACACTAATTTATCGGTGGTAATGAACTAATTTATTTATCAAAAAGATAATTCAGATTTTAAAAACGCATTTAATTTCACATATGATATTTGCATTTTTAAAAATTATTTTACATAATAATTTAAATTTAAACATAAAATCTTTTCACCATACTGTTAGTACTTTATATTAATTCAATAGCGAAAAATGCAAAATCTACTTTTCGGTGTGTTTTGTAAAATAATACAGTAGGAGAAGATATGTCAGACACAATGAGTACAAACTGTAGAATGCTTAACTTTTTACTGCAGATAGTATTTTATTTTAACGATCTCACATGTTGTTATATTAATACTTGGAATGTTAAATTAGCTTAATATTAATTTAAAAATATTATATAATCATTAGATTTTCGAAATTTACAGGCCAGAATACTGGGCAAAAGAATTCAAAAGCTATGCCATCTAATTTTGAATCTGGAATGCATTATCATTGGTCCGGTCGAAAACGGTTTTATGTAAACTTGGTTGTTAATACTGTAAACTATTCATTAAATCGTTTCAGAATTATGTTAAGATAAATCATCAAGTGTATTAAAATTATTGCGTATTATAAACTTGTTAAGAAAAAATTCACGACACTGTTGCTGCTGGTGTGTTAAGAAAGGTCACATATTGAAAGGCATAGAACACTGAATTAGAATACTATTATGAATAACTGCGGTATGAAATTTAGTTTGATACCGATATATACATAAATGAAGGAAAAGGTTTCTCTACACAGTGACCGGACCATTTGTATTTTGAAGTTATAGACATCAACTTTCAATAGGTACAGCATAAAAGGCAAATCACGAGAGGTCTAAATTTTTATAAAAAATACAAAGCACAGGAAACAACCAGTAATCTTCTTTTCTGAAATTTCTTATTCACACATATAAGAAACACGTGACAAGCCTATGGCTTTAAGTACATAGCTTAATGAGTTTTGTCAGATGCCAAAATGTATAACAACAAATCTGTCGATATTTTAACAGTAACACTGTAGCAATAAAATAGAAGATAATATCAAATATACACAACACATATTTCACTGTACAAATCTGATACTAGATAACGACAAATATGATTAATAAAATAAATAGTTTTTAATAGAAACAAAGCAGTATGCAAAACATGTAATAGATTAAACTTCTGTAAAATTTGATATATTTCATTATGATATTCAGACTTTTTACGAAACTTATGGAATGAATCACAGAATTTCAAGTATGATATTCATATAATATAGTTATTGGGAAACAAGTTTAAACAGCTGTAAAGATTCCTAGTACATGCACTTTAGACGTATAATTTTGAAAGTTTTGGACATTTGTTTTGATACAATGGTTTTCAACTGTCGTGCACAACTATTTACACCTTTATGTATATATATATACGTATATATATATATATATATATATATATATATATATAATATATATATATATATATATATATATATATATATATATATATATATATATATATATGTATATATACATACATATATATGTATATATATACATATACGTGCATACATACATATATATACATACATATATATGTCAAATATCTTAGTTTATAATCAAATTTGAAAATGTTGGAATAATTTATCTAATTACAAAATTCGTGAGTAAACAAAAATTTTCTCATTTCCTTCATAAGCTTTCTCTGCAATTGCTGGAAAACATTTATATACAAGTAAGTGTTATACATTATAAAAAAAAGCTCTTTACATGCTGAGAGCTATTTTTTGAGTTTTGTATCAATAATAAAGGGAAGTTATTCAGCACAATATTAATTTACGTTTTAGACTAGATTATACTGCGAGATAATTTATATGAAAATGGATAAAAATTAGCATTTTTTAAAAAGTTATTCAGTTAAATTATTATTGATGAACTTGAAGTTCAACATGATTTAATCTTAGAAGACAGAAAATCAATGCATCTAAAAACAAAACACGTTACACAAATGATGATAAAAAAAATTTCCAAATATTATATATATATTTTCTTTTCAATGCATGATCAGTTAGATTACGGTGGAAAAAGAAATATGTGAACATGTTTAAAAGAAAATTAATAAAATGTTTGTAAAATCATTTAATAAAGTATAATTTAATAAAATATAATTTGACAAAAATGGAATATAAAAGAAACGTGTTTATTATACACATTGAAGTTAAGGAAGGCGAATTCCACAAATATTGTACACTTTGTTGATTCAAAATTTAAAGAGGATACCGAAAAATTTCTATAAATAATATACAGTTTATGTTGTATTTTCTTTCCAGAATAAGGGATTATAAAGTACAAGCTTTTGTTTGTGTTTTTTTTTTCACAAAATACATGTTATATTTTTTGTACATCAATAAGCACTCTAAACCAAAATAGTTAAAGGCATGTGCATTTTTCACCACATATGCTTCTGCTCAAAGTTTGATACCTTAAAATTAATTCAGTATGCCGCGGTATGCTTTCCTGCCTGCATTTGTATGATGTCGTGTCGTAATAGTGATTTTTGTGATAAGTGCGTTATGGCAGTGTAGTATATCAACAAAATGGCAGTATAAGTGGAATAGATTTTTGGCACTACATGTACCAAAATCTTGTTGACAAACTTAAATAAGGTATTCATTTTACCTTAAATGCTAAAGGTTAGTATCAATCATTTTGTAAAACACTCGATTGTTCTATCTACAAATATAAAGACGGAAGAACAAAATAATCCAAATCTGGGACTTCAACAATATATAGAAGAGTGTTAGACAGTTGCCGTGTTATCGCTTGTAAGTAATTTTAGTACACACAGACATATCATTGAAGACCTTTAGTAGCCAAAATAGCTAGTGTGCACTCAAGATGTATGGATATTGACTATTTTCATGTATGTAATATAACAAAAACACTGACAACCTATCTAGAGTAAATACTAGTAAAGTAATGAATGACAATATTAAAAATATTCAAAAGATATTTACATATATATTCCATATGCAATCATATGGCGCTTTAAAATGTTAATTCAAGTTTAAAGAGCAGCGTGTTGTAGTATTCTTTAATAGCAGAATTGAAATTTGGTCAAGAGAACTTTCGATGTATAGAACATAACAAATTGAAATTTCACCTACCTACAGTTGCAGCGGAATTGCATTACCTCGATATGTCGCAAACTAGCACGATATGCGTACTAACAGAATAAGGTATAGTAAATATAGAAATCAAGTCACAGCAAAAATAAAAATAAAATTTCAAAACAGTAATGAGAATTGAATTGTTCTATGTATTTTGTTTTCTTAAAAATCAAATGAGAACTGTACTGAATATAACAGTGTACTTCCTTTATAAACTGCTCTCGTAAATTTTAGAAACACGTTATATACACCCAGCTCAACCCGATATCCTTTTACGAATAAACAAAGGAAGGACAGCTGAACAAGTGTAGTAGTATATACAGTTTTTCTCGTTCATGAAAAATTTGTTTAAAAAATGTTCGATAGAAAATGAAAACACGAATACATGAAAGAGTTGTTAAGTACCATTAAACATGTTTATTACGTAAAACATTTAGTGTATAAAAGTGTCGTAAGTTTTAAGGTTTTTGAATAAAAAGCTGACAGCTAAATTAGCTCTGGCTCGCAAAACGAATTTCAAGTGCTTCTAAATCTTAGCTAAATAAAAATTGAAAAAATTACTGTAACGAACAATTAATCAAAATGTACTGCCTAATTAAAATTAAAAATTCACACTCAAATTTCTATTTAAAAGTGTGTTACTTAATAATTAAATATTTTGAAACAAATATGTCTCAAAATGCTAACAGTTTCATATGAGATGTATTTTGCTAAATGCTTTTATCAAAACTATGATCATATTCAACAATGTATTATAAATTATGGTACAATATATTTTTTTTTATTTAGAGAAAAAACAACATTGCTATAAAAATCCATATTTTAGACTAATTAATTTGAATAAAATTGTGTTTAATAACTCTAAAACATGATGTTTAAAACTATAATAAGACTTGTAGTATATAAATAAAAGCTTTTAAATTAATATGTACGAAAAATATATATATGCTAATGATAACATAAAACAATTTTATTCTCATTTGTGTAAAATAAAATTGAAATATACTAATTGAAAATTTGAAACGAATCAGTCTTCCAATAAGTTCAATAGAAGTAATAATTATCAACGCAGGAAAATGTTGCAAATAATGAGACATTTAGTACCGCATAAGAAATCAAAAAGAAACTTTAAAATGTACTTCTCTAGAATTTATATGATATGAATAAAGTAATTTTTTTAACATGTACTATGAATTATTATCTGAATTTTCATTTTAATAAACATTTCAGCTCAAAGAATATGAACTTTATTTAAGAATTATGTAGCGATGCTACTGTACGGAGAGTTGCTTCAATCGGGCCTAAAAGCCCTCTAAACATAATACGTTGATATGAAGAAACTCCCTGTTAAATATCCAGTCAATGCCAGGGTAAGAAGTAACATTCTTCATATTTAAGAGTAAATTTTATTGCTTCCTAAAATTACAAAAAGCATTTATTTCTTTCTGATTTAAATAGCTCAGTATTCTTATCTGTGCTGAATATGTAATCGTATATGAACTTGAAGAAAGATGAAATATATTTCACTTGAATAGACTTTATAATAAAATAAACAATACATACAGTCTAAATGTTAGTTGCAACTCAAGTCAACACTTAACTTAAAATCTTCGTATATATATAACACAAATATTTGTTTTATTCATATATGGATATATTTTTTTAATTTGGAGAAAAGTCATTTTTCCCTTTATATCTCAGACCTTTTTATCATGCAATCAGAAACTTTGAAAAAAATTTCTTTGGCTTAGAACATAAAAATTAATAGGACTATCGCAAGAAATGAAGGTCTGCAGGAGTCCGTCCCTGACTTGGTGAGATCCCTTCGTTTCATCATGACTCGATCAATGACGTGAATGATTCCATTGGTTGCTTGGACATCAGGACGGACGATGTTAGCTTGAAGACCTTCCCATTCCACTGTTAAGGGCCCTGAAAGAAAACACCCAACATTTACCTATGTTTAAAGCTATATGCAACACATCACCATAATGAGCGGTAAATAACACTAAGATTATGAACTTTGCATTTTTCCATCATCTAAAATCTCAGATTGCCATCAACAGGAAATAAGGGCTATTTTTACATAATTTAACAAAAAGAATATTTTTTCCTTGATATTCAGTTTAAAGAAGGAAAGTAACTAAAAATTAAGTCTTGTCAGTGGATTTGTGTAAAAAATTAAAGTAATAGAAACATTATATATTCAGAATGTGTTCATCTGCTAAACACTCTGTAGAACTAATTGAAAATGATTGCAACTTTACATTAAAAAATGTTTCTATGCCACATGAAATGTTTAACTGAAACACTCAACCGACTGTTTCTTAAGTAGTGATATTTCATAAAAATGTATTATATTTCTCCTTCATTAAACAAAAGACTGTATTCATGAACAAGCGTGTGGTTCAAGAAATTTTAATTCGGAGGTTTTCTTTCACTAATAAATAGGTCTGTAATCGTTTATAATGCAAAGTGCATTTTTGTGCATTAAGTGCATTAAGTGCATTTTAACTTCTCAATAATATTAATAATTAGCTATTTTCAAAAAGTGAACCTGGAAGATACAATGACATATACACTTGAAACTTTCCTGTTATAATGTATGTTGAAAGGAACCTAATTAATATTGATAGAGAGTGCATTCATAAGTTCTACAAAACATAATATTTTTTATCTTTGAAAATGCAGTAAATTACATTAAATAATTAATTTATTTCAAATCAAAATGTATATTTTCAAATATTTCATATCTAAGAAAAATACTTTTAGCTAAGCAAAGCATTTATTCTTTAAATATATACAGTTTACCACAGTAACAAAATAAGTTACTGCTAGTTTAGGTATTTTAAGGTTATAAAATATGTATGGTCAGTACTTAACTATTAATAGAGGAAAGTATGGCAATGTGATGTCCCCCAATTTTTTAGTTCCTTAATAGTGTAAAAATTCAAAAATGGTATCGTAATGTACGGTAATGCAAACTTTTTATATTAGATAAAAATCATACATTTAAAATCTGAGTCTGCTCACCCACCATACAAGCTAAATTTAATTTTGTGGAAGAAGCAAAAATTGCATCTTCGACTTGAGGTAAGGGTTGTATAGAATCATTTAGTGCATGTTTAAACTTTTTCGCAAAGAAAATGCAATATGGATCATACTTATCAGTGAAATATTAATTTATTCTGAGATAGGTGTTGCAAAATGCAACATTTCAAGTTGGCAAAACTTGGAAAGAAGAATTTTCTTATTCATCCCAGAAGATCCAGTGTGAACCAAAGATGAACATATAAGTCAATGCTCAAAACTAACGTATGTTGTCTTTGGAGAATTTGGTATAGCACAAAAAATACTTGGGTCGGAGCTGAAATGTTCTTGGAGGGGATTTCGACAGGAAATGGCCCTTTCTATAGCATTCCACAAGTGTTTTATGGGATTGAGGTCTGGATACCTCGCTAACCACACCATAAGATGAATACTATCTTTCAGAAAATCGTCGACTTTGTAACTTTAATTGTGGACACAAATACATAAAACAATGCCACCATTGATTTGATGTGACAAAAACAGACAGAGAAACTGATTTCTACTGAAAATTGGTTTACCGTATTGTCTTAACTTAATGTGCAATGGGGATATGAGAAACACTTTTCCTAATATATAAAAATTAATGTCTTGAACTTATATTCTCACAAATTTTGTAAATCAACGATTAGACAGTCGAGGTTTTCAATATGAAAACGTTCTTGGAATGGAATACCATAACTTTTCTGCAGTCTAGCACTCTACTTCAACAGACTGAGGCAGTTACTTTAAATTATTTACCAGTTGCTGCTAAATACGAAGGTTTTCCATAATACCCGTAGGGTTTCATATTGCCACATTTTTCTCTAGGCACTTTATTAATAATATAGGTTTAAATTTCTTTATAATGATAAAAGAATTATCAAATATATACCGCTTTGACGAGAAATTTTAAACATTCCATGAACCATCTGGATTTTTTCTTGACGTTCAAGATCTTCTTTTGTGAGCTCCATTCCAACAACAAGATGACGATCCAAAATCTGATAATTAAAATGTACAGTTACAATCATTAGAAAATCTAAAAGTATCAATACAGATTCTAATTGAACTTGAAATCTTTTTAATCATTATAAATTATAAGGTTACTCATGTTCTTTTAGTATAGATATCATACATTTAAGTGTATGCCATACACCTTTAATGCGATTGAATCCTCTCCGTTCTGCAACTTTGTATTCAATCAACTCTCATAATTAAGCTAACAATTCTTAGTTTTTGATCACCGTCAATTCTATTAGGATAGTAAATATATCTACCTCTCCTCTTGCTGTTATGGACAGATACACGGATAAAACGCTCCTAAATAACATCAAGTTTTAAAATAGTAGCAGAAATAATATCAATACTTTTGAAACTAAATATTTACTATTAGGTTGTAACGAAAGTTTCCCGCCACCGAAAATGTCTGCACGAACAGTTCGAGTTGACTGTTTGCTCATATTTTGACAAACGATTTTTAGCAGTTGAAAGAGGCTTACTTTAGAACAGTGTTGTGAAATTTGTAAAAAAAATATATCATTAAGTTCAAACTAAGGACTATGACACTCAAGAAGCAGAGGGCCGGTCTTTTGAAGTTCATGAGGCCCGCCTGCGAGAACTTGTGGAAGATCAGTATTCAACCACTCGAAAGCTAGCTAAAGCGTTGGACGCTAGTGCCACGCCTATAAGTCACGGTATCCATCGCATAATCTTAACGTACAAGTTGAATCGCAGGGTACCCCATGAGCTGACTCTAGCAGATTTGGCCGAAAACTTTCGTTACAACCAGTTCAATATTTTTAAATTTTTTTAAAAAATTTTTCACATTTACAGTGGTAATAATAACATTTTTTGCTAAGTCCAATCATTTTGACGATCATTAAAAATATACAAAATAAATAATATTCATTATGTTTTAAAGTAATTGACTTTTTAATTCAGTCGGAAATACGATGAATTTTTATAAAACAAAACAGATCATATCTAGCTTTGACATTTTCCGCAGTTAATGGTCCTAAATTTCATTTTATTTTAGTTGTGTTTTTTTTTCAGAAGTGCTAACGTATGAAAAGACGGACGACCAAACTAAGAAAAAGTCACAAACTACGTATGCCGGCAGGCCATAAAAAAACTTTTCATTGTACACTCTAATAATGGATAATGTGTTAAGAAATATGTCTTAATTGTAGAGTGATCATAAAGATAAATTGGGAGGCAGAGAGGATTTGCATTGTTCGTAGGAATTTCGCTATTGACTATTTATAAAAATTTCACATGCTTAAAATTTACTCTCATGGCCTTTGAACAGAGACAGAAGTTCATTTCATGACATTAAAATTACACGAAATAAGAGTTCGTAAAAAAATAAATGAGCCACTTAAATACAAAAAAAATATCATTTAGTCCATAAACATTTCTTTAAAACAAATAGTTACTTTTTCGTAATCATAAAAAAAGACGACATACCAAGAACAGTAACATTTATTCTAACTTTATTTTATTTCTTTGTTTTATTTTATTTTCCTAAAAGGTTAGTGAAACATTATATAATGTAATCTCTTACAATTTTTGCAACATTTCTTTGAGCAATATTTTTCCGTTTATAAAAAGGCTGAATTTCAATCCATCTAAGCAGCAAGATACCACTTTGATTGAGTAAGTAGAAATTATAACATTATTAATCAACTTGTATCAACTATTTCCACACCAGGGTAACTATGATTACTAACACAAACAAAAATCGTAGTCTCAATTGCTAAAGCAAAACAGCTAAGCTTAAGTATCATAAGAAATCAATTGGTCATAACTAACCCAATGGTTGTCGCAATTACTTCAATTTTTTTCAATTTTGTGATTTTGTTTGGGTAATTATGAGCATCAAAAATGTTTAAATTTTGATTAAAAATAACTGAATTATTTAAGTTATGTTTTGTAATATTTTGAATTTTTCTTTATTTTTTTCTTCTTGAAAGGCGATGTAAGTAATATAAGATAATAGTTAAGATTTTTACTTTTATGTTACAGTGATAAACTTTTGTTAATGATTGATATCCTTCATATATATATAGGTAGACTGTGAAAAAATGTAATATATTTTAAGAATTTGTCTACTCAATTTGCATAAAAATTAAAATATTTGAGATTTTTTAATTGTAAAAGCCCACTATAATTTTGAAATAATTATGTACTGAAGCACTTCATCAATTTTTTTAAAACATGAAACGTTTTTGGTTTAAAATATTAGTGTATCAGCAAACGTTTACTAAACATAATAACACTAGACTAATAGGTAAAGACGTATCGTATTTAAAAAGTTACATTTTGCAAGCTTATAAAAGTTAATATTGTCATTTGGAAGTGCTATAACATAAATATTTACTTCACAAAAAACATCTCTGCAAATGGAAATAGGTATCTATAGATCTACATTTCAAAATATTAATGGCAAGATAAGGTCTTTTCCGAACATCTTCCATACTAGAAAATATACAGCCGAAAATTCTTTGAGCTCAAACAAAAAACATTACCTTACGAACATGATAACTGTACTGGCCTAGATGTAACTGCTTGTGTTCTGATGGCATCTCCCGTTTGAGGTCCTCCCAAGCTTTCCTGTTGGGTACGAAGAAGGTGTATGTTTTTTCTCTATCGTTTAGCTTCAGATTCCATTCTTCTTGTCCACTGAGCTTGAATGTTGTGCTGAAATTGTTTTTAAGCATCATATAATACGTGTTTTATCATCGAATGTTTTAGCATTCTAGAAAAAAATCATGCTAAACGCATCAATTATAAAACACTTATCACACAGCTGTTTTTTTAAGCCAAATTTGACAAAGTATCATTGTCAGACGTGGCGAGATTTTGGTGATAACCGCAAAAAGATATAACTACAAATGTGATTTTACAAAACACAGCAAAATAACTTTAAATGTTATTTACATCCTTTAAATTAAGAGTAAGCTGTTATTAATGCTTATATACTTGTATTGTGCATGAAATGTAAGTATGAAAATCTCTAACTGCTATAGACTGTAGCGCATAGGTATTTTTTTGTGCTGTATAATTTAACTGCCAAAAATTTGATCTTTTGGTAGAAAATTTGAAGCCAAGACATCGTAAATATACTTTGTATAACATTACTACTTAAACATATTGAAGTAGCTAAATTACTATAAAAGTGCTTTATGCTTGACTTATATTACAAGTAACAATACGACTATTGCTATTCATATTGGGTCGAATAAAACTATCTATACATAGAACTATCTATTTAAACAGTTTCTTTGAAATATGCAGCCTTAAAAAGATGAGAAATTTGAGTTATTTATTGCACTAATTTCTTTTTACAGTTAAATGATCTTAACCTCAATTTTCCAAGGTTTGGTTTCTAAAAAAAAAGTTTTTACTTCACGGAAATATTTTATCACATTGACACATTGTGCTGAAAGAACAGTGGGATACTCACGTTTTTAGAAACAGGATTAAACGAGACGTGTAGATCATTCAGGAACTCATTTTTTGAATATTTAAATAAATTGTGCTCTATGAGTATAAAAAAATCATCCTAAAATCGCACTTATAAATATTTTTTGTTGACTAACTATTGGTGTCGTTGCATTTGTTACATTCATGCGCTTAATTATAGTGAAATATATGTCAAGAGCTGAGAATTCATGACATATTTCGCTAGACATATTTTACTATTTATATGCATATGAGAGTCATTCATAACTGCTAATTTCAAGAATAAAAATTCTTAAGATTAAGTAGTGTGGTGGTTATAAATAACAGAATATTAATTTCACGCACTTGAAAATTTCCAAGTATAATATTAATAAAAATTTGATGATCAAAAAATAATAACACTGTTAGAATTTTTCATTAGATCAGGTAAGCATTACTCTGTAAAATATATAAAATTGTCATTCAATAAAAAGCCTTTTTTAAAAGTATCTATAACGTGGATAGAGTACATAATTTATTTATTTTAAAACGGAATCGCACTCAATAATAATATTGTATGGGCTAAAAATGGTTTATTTGTCAGTATAAATGTCTGAATGCAATTGTCAACTGGTTCGTTTGTTAGCTGGACTATTAGCTGGTCTGTTAGCTGGACTATTAAAGATAGCAAGCACTGCAAATGCTGAATAATTTTTTGTAATTCCCAAGCCATATGCTATAATCCGTAAAAATACGGCCTCTCTGAAAAGAAATTTTCAAAGTAATCAACACCCGCTTTTCCACTTTAGTGCATATACGCACGGATTACACTTTCTTGTTTCACTGACTCACAGCATCCCATACACGAGGCTGACGTGCCAAGCCCATCTGAGAATAATTCTACCAAAAAATAACAAAGGAACACAAACTTTGTGTAAGTTTTGTAATTTTATACATTTTTCTTGTTATTTATTGAATGGATCTAGTATAAACCAAAGTTAACATATCAAATGAATGATAAAAGATAATATTAGTCAGTGTAGATATTTTGAAGAGAAAAATTTCCCACAAAGTTATTTAAATTTCATGCTATTACTCAAAACCGATTTAGAGCTCTTGCGTGATAATTAGCACATTAAATTACTGGCATAAACTCTTTGTGTCTTAATGTTATTTGTGTAACACCAGTGTATTAACAATGCAAATAAGCTAGGAGATAGAACTCAGGGAAAGGGAAATAAATTTAGAAATTTAGCCAAACAGAATACATTTAAAGGTATTTAAATATGAATTATTCATTAGACTAAAGCTTAAAGTTACTTTTGAGAAGTATTTACATATCTGAGTTTAACTTTACTGTCATCACTAATACTTATCACATAAACCAGTACTTCATTTTATGGCAATTTTCTCAATTATTTTATTTGTACATGAACACAAATTAATGCGCATTATGTATTGAATTAAGTGCTAGAAACCATGTTAGATGTATGCTTTGTAAAATATGAATATAGCTCCTCAACATACTATTAATTATTAATTGCTGCATTTTGATTACTGCAAATTTTCTGAAAGAATGAAGATGTACGAAAAACAATTGTTCTTAAATAAGGGAATACATGGACAATTTTTTACAATTTTCAATGGTTGTACGTAACCTTCTGTGAAAATATTGTCTAATATCTTACATGAATCATGTATTTCCTCAGTTGGAACATTTGAACCTTTATTGACATTACTATATACTATATTAGTTATTTTCTTGGAAATTTTTGCTTTCCTGTATGATAGATCACTTGGCGGTGTAATTCTTTGCGATTAATAATATAAAAAAAGATGCGC
Organism: Cheiracanthium punctorium; assembly: GCA_038373885.1. Classification (NCBI taxonomy): domain Eukaryota; kingdom Metazoa; phylum Arthropoda; class Arachnida; order Araneae; family Cheiracanthiidae; genus Cheiracanthium; species Cheiracanthium punctorium. Next base: position 75,432 of record JAWZYV010016048.1, read on the forward strand.
AGTTAATTTCACTAAATTGCATTTTTACTGTTATAGCTAGTTGTGTGTCTGTATGTGTGTGGGGGAGTCCGACTTTGATGAAATTTTGAAATTCTGATAAAATATTACATAAGTCTGACTTGCGACTTAAACCAATGATTTAGCAATAAAATTCAAGAATACAAATGTTCATTTTCCACATGCCCTTTAGAAGCATTGTATGTAAATACTTCGTCATGCGTTTTTTTACAAAATAAATAGGCAAATAAATATAATATTTATTTATTTTTTCAAATTAAGCTTTTTATTCAGAGAACTAAAAGGTATAAAATAATTACTGACAACATTTTTAAGTAACCTTCTTAACGTAGTAAAGTAGTCTTAAGTAACCCTACGTAACCTTCTGTGAAAATATTGTCTAATGTCTTACATGAATCATGTATTTCCTCAGTTGGAACATTTGAACCATTATTGACATTACAATATACTATATTAGTTATTTTCTTGGAAATTTTTGCTTTCCTGTATGATAGATCACTTGGCGGTGTAATTCTTTGCGATTAATAATATAAAAAAGATGCGCAGTTAATTTCACTAAATTGCATTTTTACTGTTATAGCTAGTTGTGTGTCTGTATGTGTGTGGGGGAGAAGGGTGGGGGAGTCCGACTTTGATGAAATTTTGAAATTGTGATAAAATATTAAATAAGTCTGACTTGCGACTTAAACCAATGATTTAGCAATAAAATTCAAGAATACAAATGTTCATTTTCCACATGCCCTTTAGAAGCATTGTATGTAAATACTTCGTCATGCGTTTTTTTACAAAATAAATAGGCAAATAAATATAATATTTATTTATTTTTTCAAATTAAGCTTTTTATTCAGAGAACTAAAAGGTATAAAATAATTACTGACAACATTTTTAAGCTTAATCACTCATTGCAACACACAAATCCATCCTAGCTTATCGATCATCGACGAAGGTACTTAGAAAATGTATTACTTTTTTTAAATGTAAAATATTATATATAACTTTTAAAACCTTGAGACACTAAACTACTTACTTCTAAGTGAAGTAGGCCAAAAGTGCCTCAAGCTTTTAAAAAACATATTTATTTTATATTAAAAATAGTAATATTTAATAAATTTTCTAAGTACCTCCGCCAACGATCAATAATCATGGACACTTATGCGTTGCAATAAGTGTTTGAGCCTGAAAATTTTCACAAAAATCATTTTATACTTTTTAGTCCATTTCTGAGTAAAAAACTTGATTTTAAAAACTTTCTTTTAAATGTTATACTTTTAATTTTGTTTGTGCCTGAAAACTGTTGTTTCTTTCATGTTCGTATTTTGATCTCATGTTGTATCGACAAGTACCAAGAGAAAGGTAATGTAAAAGCACTTATTTTCGCGAGCCGGTCGCAAGCATTAAATAAAAGCCTCGCGAAATACTTTTTTGTTTAGCTTGAAATAATAATAATAAAAAAGAAATTTTTCATTTACCAAAATGTAATGGTTTATTGCATAGTTTCAAACTCAATCTTGACAACTGTCTTTCTTGTAACTGCTACTTGAATACTATAAAACTATTACTTCAATATAAAACAATAATACAACTAATAGAATGCAGCTCATTTACTTACAATATTTATACCAGCTTCTTTGAAGTAATTAGAAATTATCTACCGCAGGTTGTTTTTAGAGCAATGGGGAGGGGGAGGGGACGAACTTTTCGGAAAAAGGAAGTTTCTTAAAATGTCTTATGCAAAAGGGACTCTATATTTAGGTACTTTCGGGATTTTTCAACTTTCCGCACTATTCAAATAAAATTCGAGAAATTTTCACCTCGCGAAATAAGCGATCTTCATTTCCGCGAAAATTATGGTTCGCAAAAATAAGTGCTTTTACAGTAAAATGCGTGCATGTTGATATATAAGCTCAGTGCTGAAACTAGAGATCATCTCACTCGGGGCAAAACCTTAATTTTTGCACCCCCTTCATCATGACGTCAGGGGCAACCTTAATTTTGAGGCCCCTTCTTTCCATTTTAATGCTCATCTCAGCACAGCACCTGGGTACGCTGCCCGTTTGCCCACTCTCTAGTTGCGGCCTTGTATACGCTGCTCACTCAGCGAAATATGAGGCAGCAAACATTTTGACTTAAATCACTTTTCCACATTTAAAAATATCCCATTACGGTAAATCGTTAACACCGACCATATAAATAATCGACCATATAAATATTGAAATTTTAAATCATAGTTTTTAATTTCATTTTCTGGCATAATGCGGAGAAAGAAGCAAAACTAATTTTAGAATACTAATCTTTAAGCAGAAGGTTATAGTCAAGCTCTATAAAAATCTATAAAGGGTCTTTTGAAAATATTTTCTGTAAACGAAGTAACATAATTTTAATAAGTTGTGCAAATAAAATTCATTTTGTATACATCTCCCATTTCGCAGCTCGAAATGTGGTCTAACTTTACGTAGCTGTAACTCGGTGAATTTTGATCGTAGAAGGACGATTTTTTTTAAATTGTGCATAAAATTGTATAAAGAATTTTTTCTAAATATAACTGAGAAGACCGGGGGCCCGTATAAAGATTTGAATTCCGTAATTTTTATAGGAATTGATTAATTGATGTACTCCAATTATTTAACCATTAAAGTGAATTATTAACAGTTTTAGCAAGTTTTCTCTTCTGTGAAATAAAACGACCCTTTTTTAGTTCTTTTCAAAAATCCGGACATTTGATAATCTATACAGGGTTGGTCACAATTAATCCGGATTCCCGACAGTCTACTCTATTTACCAATTGTTAAATCTTCAAATTTGAAAAGTGAAACATGATCTAAATGGATCTACGTGAATCCGTTACCGTACCAACTGGCCGGATTCTGAGCCCCGGAAACAGTAGAAGATACCCAACAAGTAGGAAACAGAAATTGCTACAACATCGTACCCCATCAAAAAAAAAAAAAAAAAAAAAAAAAAAAAAAAAAAAAAAACAGAAAAAAAAAAACAGAAAAAAAGATAGAATAATGTCATGCTTACTGCCTGGTACAATTGTTATACACTGCAAAAAAAGTCTGTAAAATGTACAGAAATTACTCGTATTATTTACAGAATAAGTCTGTTCGTAAGAAAAAACAGTTTTTTTCTGTTTTATCTTCACCCGCGCATGCGTACTAGACGAAGACGTCATTGCTCAACCTTGAGGCTCATTTTGCCTCCGGCGCAATTAAAACGGCAAGACATTGTACTACGCGTCGTTAGCTGGAGCTGGAGAAAAGGGACGGTATATTTAGTTACAACTGCATACGTAGGTCAGGTGAGTGTTTACTCTTGTTGTAAGCAACAATATCGGCCTTCTTTGGTAAAAAGTGGCATGTAACATTGAGGGGAGGGGGAAAATGGTTTCTTTTGTAGAAAATATTTCGAAAAAGGTTGAATTCTTTTTTTTTGGGGGGGGCAGTTACCCCTCCGTCTTCCCTTTTAATCCGTCCTTGGCGTTGAATGATGGGAAATAGAACAGTTATGGAACTTGATTGTGAATTCGAGACTTTTTACCTACAAAAAGAAACGAAAAAAATCACCTGTGAATTTGATATATTTATTTTGGACTTACGGGTGAGGGGAGGGGGAGGGGGAGGGGACTTTTATGTTTAAAACTACGCATGGAAACTAGTGGACCAACCAGACAAATCGGAATAATGATTTTAAGCAGTTCAGGGCATCACTTGATCTGACGTCATACTATGACGTCACCTTAGCGACTCTTTCTTCAGCTACTTGCGATTTATGTGCAAAAGTTTCTGACAACACTGATCGGAGGTGACGCTCTGGGTCGGCTAACAAACGATACGTACCGTTCACCTCACCATGGCACAAGGTTTATATCACTGGAAATGGTATACGGGCGAAGTGTGAAAGTCCCGGGTTCGGGTCCCATCGCTCGTCCGTCGACCGTTAACCGTTCAGAGTTTTCCGTGGTTTTCTCCGGAAGTTAGCGTAAATACGGATTAGGACCCCTTCGAAAGACCCCCACGGAGGGCTCTCCTCTTTCAAGGAATCTTCCAAAAGCTCACTCACCAAATGGAACGAATTTCACACAATCTCAAGTACACACTAAAAGGAACGTACTGTGTGAAAATTAGCTGCTATCTCATAGAATTTGAGAAATTAAAGGTTAAAAATTAGTTAAAATCGCGCCAATTGTAACCCTTTAGCTAGTATTTGGTGACAGGGATAATTGGTCGAAAAGTTGAAACGCTCACGCGTGCGCGTACTCGAAATATTTATAAATCAGTGTTTGCTATACCGTGTTATATTTCAACGTACTGGGTTTTAAAGTAGCTTAATCTCGTTTTCTACTAGTTAAACTGAAACCCTATAATCTTTTTATTTTAGTTCTGAAAGTCCCTGAAGAAAGTAATTTCTTTTTATTTGTATTAACACATTGCAAACTGCAAATTCAGTTTACGCATAAGTGAGGCATTTATTTTAATTCTATTCTTTTTATCCACATGATGATACTATGGAGCAAATATACTTAATGTTGTTTTTATGCTTTACGCGGAATTTTCTTCGAAAAATATGACATTGTCTCCATGCACAGACGAAGAAAAAGTCTGCAAAATCAAATTGTTGAAAGCTTGCAAAATTATCAGAAAGTAAATGCAACAGATTTGGTAGCAAATGAGCAATGCTTATTACTCAATACCCCTGAAGATCCTATATTTTCTAGTTTAGAAAACGAAAGCATTGACTTCATGTCCAGTGAGGACATCATGCAAAATAAGCAATTTATTTCTTGAAAAGATAAGGAGACTGCAGTAAAATACTGGTGTGATACAATAGTGGCAAAATCCCGCTGTTTACAGAATGTTCAAAATTATTTTAAATTTGTTACAAATAAAAGGCAGTTATATCTGTGGGAAAAGAAAAATCAGAAGAATGGCGATTATAAATATAAACTAAATCAAATTAAAAAATATACGTTTTAACACTTCTAACACGCAAGAAAATTACAGAAAAATGTACAGGATTGTGATTTACAAACTTGAGCTTCAGAAAAGGCACTCGAATTAGGACTGAAATTCCGCGCATCTAAAGGATGGCAGTACAGATTTTTAAAAAAGAATAAGATTGTGAGCAGGAAAGTCACAAAATTTGTTTTGCTGAAAAACTCTCGGTCAAAGGAAATCATTAAGAAATTAACGCAGCAGTTCGTAAATGATGTAAATGTCTTTATAAAGGATTCGTTGTTAAAAGACGATCAAATTTTTATGCTGATCAGTCAGGTTTTAATTTAGAAATCCTTCTAGACGAACCCTGGAACATAGAGGATCGAAGCAAGTAGAAAGTGAGATTCAATCACAAAATGCAGTGACACATTTCTACACTGCAATGCCGATTTTAAGTAAAAACAATAGATTGTTATAGCCATTACATATTGAACATCCCGAAAAAACTGGGGAATTCGGAAAAAATTAAGTGTAACAGTTTTCTGACATTGTGTTAATGAAACAACTTAATAATATATTTCTTTCAGGGTCAAATCAAAGGGGTGGGGGAGGGAATTATAGGGTGAACCCCTCCCCTCCAAAAAAATTACCTTACAACTTTTTAAAATTATTTTTTTAATACCATTGTTTATTTCAATTCTTATTTCGCTAAAAAGCTAAGCTTCTTCTAAAAAGCTACGTTTAACCTCCTATGCATGCATAGATTTTATGTTTAAAAAATATTTTTGGCCAATTTCCACCACCCCCCCTCTCCAAAACGGAACCAGTTACCGGCCTGATTTCTTCCCCACCATATGTTCTGAGGGATATCCAGTGAATCATTGCTGCAGATGAATCCTGACATGTGCTTACTTAAAATGATTATTAAATAAGCATCTTTTTGTAAAAGCATTTATAAAAGAAAATAGAAAGCGCCAAGTAGCGATAGAGGCTCTATTCTGTCGGCTCATACTCATTTTTTATTAATTAATTTTAGCTTTAATTTAGGAGATAGCAACTAATTTTTACACATTAGGTTTCTTTAAGTGTGTACTTATGACTGGATTAAATTCGTTGTTTGGTGAGTGAGATTCGGGGAGGTTTCCTTGTTTGTGTTGTCCTTCTGACGAGGATTTATAAGCGGGTTTCGAGCCAACCACACAAATCCGATATACTTGTTCACAACTACGTACCGCAATTGTTCTTGGTTTTTGGGGAAATGAACAATAGCAACTTCATGTAACAAGTTAAGTACTGCTAATAAACTGTTTCTCATAAGTTATTTCCTTATTATAGAGTTTGTTTATATTCATTGCACTTGCTAATTGGTCCTAGAACTGTAGTTAGCATTTCTTATTATATAGTTATCGATATGTTAAATATTTTGGAATGAGTGTTTTTGTTCGCAATCATTTTGTTTACAGCGCTCCAGCAATTGGAAGAATATCGCTGAACTTAAACATCGTGGCACTGTGATAAATATATTGTTTATTTTCTGTGTTTGTACTTGAATAGTTGTCTAACACGAACAATTTATGATGTTTTTAGTGTGCATGTGTGCAGGCTCGTAGCCAGGAAAATTTTTCGGGGGGGGGGAAATGAAGTGATATGTGTCTAAATAGACAGAATTTCATCACTAATCCAAAAATTTCGGGGGGGATATATCCCGATATCCCCCCCCCCTGGATACGCCCTTGCATGTGTGCTCTGGGGGATTTCACATCAAATATAATATATACACTTTCCAGACTTATAAATTTCTATCTTCTATACTTACAATAAGAATTCTGATTTTCTAGGAGTATCTTAAAGTTTCCTAACGCGTAAGTGCCGTCAATAATTTAAATGAATGGATATATCTCAATCAAGTTTATGAGGTACCCCAAATTAAAGAAATGATATATTTCACCTTTTAACGTATAAAAGAACAGAAGAATTGTATCTACAAATTATTTATAATTTCCTTGTAATATTTGTTATGTAGTTTTAAATTTGTACACACTTTGCAATTCTTTTTGCATATTGCATACTATTATTTCTTAATCCTAGTAAAAATGAATCAAAGAAGCATAGTTATACACTTTTTTTTCGAAGTTAATGAAACACTTTTAACTACAATTTTGTAAACATGTAAATAAATCAAACCACATAGCAATATTTTAAAAAGTGTGAAATTTATATGTATATAGCATATAACTGTTTTTTTTGTTTTATTAATACACAACTGGTAATTAAAATAGCAACACGAAGAAGGTGACATGCTACACACAGTGCAGCAATTTTAATGTCGAGTAGTATATCTTATCAAAGAAATATTTCTAGCTTCATAACATTGTGATTTTCTTTTTTCTACAAATTATGTCCTTATCAAAAACAATAATCATTTTCTTCAGTTTTAAAAGTAATTTTTCATTTGTATGAGATAAACAGCTAGATTTTGATATGAAGTAATTTTACAGTGGGAATTTTCTAGTTTTTTGTATATTCGGGGGCGACTTGTAATTCAGGGATTTGGGAAATTTTGTCTGGAAAAGTCAGGGAATTCTGCAAAAAATCTCTTCTAAATCAGGGAGATTTAAAATTCTTTACAATGTTTATCGTCATTTGATGCAGAATACCGTGTTTACTCGCGTAATAGTCGCACCCCCGTTTTGAAGCAGAAAAAATAGCTCTTTAGAGTTACAATATTATATAGTAGATTTTACCCGCATAATAGCCACCTGGACTTTCAACATGAAAATTTGGCAAAAAAGTGCGACTATTACGTGAGTAAACATGGGAGTTTTGGCTTCTGGCGATCGGAACAGCTTTATTATTGGTCATTATTGGCAGTCTTTCTCATAACTTTGTGAAATTTTCAATGACAATAATATTTTATTTAAATATTATGTATTCATTTTTTAAATTCTTAAACAGGGATGTATAGATTTTTTTATAATTCTTATTCACTATATTTTAAGTTAAAATTTACTCTGTGAAGGGGGTTCCACCCCCTCAAAACCAGTTTCTTTCTTTTAAATAAATACAATTTCAGTTTACTAACAACCATAGTCAGATAAAAGAAAAAGCTATCAGCGCACATAATCCAAAACTATCTGCAAACTCATATGACGTATTTAACGAGGAGAGATGGGGGTCCTGGGAGTTCGGACACTCCCCCCCCTCCCTGAAATTCTGATTTTTGTCACTATAATGATAGTCTTTTTGTGAAAAATTCTGCCTTTTTTACGGTTTGGACTCCCCTCCCCCTCTCCCAAAATGTTTCCTGAATACGTGCCTGCTCGTGATAACTGAATACATATTGCGTATATGAGCTTGTGTATATGCATTCAAAGCATACATCTGTGCAACCCGCTTGCGCTATAGTGACTAGCTGCTGCTGTTGTGAACATGTGTATCGGATTTCTGTGCTTGGCTCGAAGTCCACTTGTAAATCCTCGTCCGAATGACAAAACAAGGGAGTTACTCTCTGTGGGGTCTTTGTAAGGGGTCCTAACCCGTATTTACCCTAAGTTTCGGAGAAAACCACGAAAAACACCGAACGGTTAGGTCGACGGATGTGCGATGGAACCCGAACCCGGCACCTTCACACTTCGGCCGTCTACCATTTTCAGTGATATAACCACTGTGCCATGGTGAGGCTTTGTGCAAGATAAATTGTTTATTTATTTTAATGCATAAATTTTAAAACCATTTCATATCAGTGCCTAGTTATAAAAGTATTTTTTTAATATTTTGCTTATTATACAGTCTGATCATCAACGTCTTGAATTTCAAAATCTCGAATCATTTGTGTAGTCAGAGGCCAATATCCTGAATCAGGAACACTAATTATAAATATAAATTTTTTATTCAATACTTTTCGAAGTTGAAATATGTAAGAAAGAAATTAACTATTAGTGCAGATCTAATCGCTCTGTAAGCAGTTCTTTATAAAAGTTTTGCGTTTAAAAAGAGAGGAATGCTTAAAAATTTCAGCTTTCTCCTATTAAAAAAGTTTAAAATTTGATTCTTTTTTCTTATTCATTATTTTTTCAAAAAGATTTGACGAAAATTAAGCATATTGTTAAATGTAGTAAAAATATTTTATCATGTAAATTTATTTCGAATGTTCAATAGCAATGATGCATACAGTCTTCTATTTTAAAACAAGATGGTAATTTTGACATTTTAATTTGGAAGAGCAGGCCCGTGGCCAGGATTTTTATTCGGGGAGGCTCAAATATTCAAATACCATAACTTAAACATAGGTATCATGGGGTCCTATGAAAGGTGCAAGAAAGAGCCCCCCCACCCTCCGACATAGGCGCGGCATAGTGATCATTTTTAAAGTACACTGGAACTTTTTGCATTTTAGTACTGAAGTGCCTGAAATACTGAAATAAGCCTTCTCAAGAATAAGGGTCTTCCCTAGAATATAAGCCTTCCGTAGAATAGTGGGTGGATTGTGGTAATGGGGCCCCTTGGGTGCCCCTCTCTTGTAGAGGACGCGGGGCTGCAGAGCCTCTTTCCCTAAATCCGCCCCTGTATATAAACATACATATTTGAACTTTCGGAGGGGGGAGGTGTAGCTCCTCAAGCCTCCTCTTCCCTGGCTACGTGCTTGTTGAGGGGGAATTACAACAAGTGCTGCTGAAAAGTGAAATTATTATGCTCCTAGCTTGTGCTAACAAATTTCAGTTTATAGATGAGTAAAAAGTAAAATGTGATTTTTTAAATGTGTTTAGTTCACTGAAGTAAATTATTTTGTTTCTAGGTGTTTGCTTGGAATAAATCCTAACAGAGGATGCAAGAAGAATCCTGATGTGGAAAAACGTGAGGCCGTTAATATGAAAATTCTCAATTTACTTAATAAAATGTCGGCATATGAGCTATTTGACCACTAATTATATATTAAGAAATACCCATGAATACTGGAGAGCAAATCTATAAAATTATAAACAATAAACTTTGTAAATATTCCTTTGTTTGTACTTTGTAAATACTTTATAAATACTGTATTTTTTTTATTAAAATAAATCTAATTTTTCAGAATTTTTCTTGGCGTATTTCTTTGATTATTAATGTATATTACAAAAATCTAAGCATAGATATATCATGCAAGAGTAATTTTAAACTCCTAAAAACTATTTCTGAAAAATAAGATGCATATATGTATATACATTAAAACCTCTACTAACGGTCACCTCCGAAGACTGGTCATCTCTTTAAACAGACACTGTTAGAAGTTTACAGAATTGAATTGAGACTATTGAATTAACATTATTGTGAACCTCCAAAGAACGGTTGTCTCATAAAATGGTCACTATTTTATGGGACCAAACGTAGCTGTTTTTCAGAGGTTTCGCTCTATATATGTAGTATTTACTTGAACGACGCCATCACTACATTAATCAATAGTTTAGAAGCAAACATATATATTATTTTAACGACAATGACGCGCTACAATCACCTAAAAAATAAACATTACAGTAAATACTTCCACTAACTTCATTTACTACAAATACCTCAACCATTTATTTAGGGACAATTGACATGACAAACTGATACGCTTCCCTACCCATGAACATGGAAATTGATGGATACTTGATGGATAATATCAAGAAATATTTTTGAAAGCATTAAAAAATAAACTTTAAATTTTATGCTTGGAACATCTACACTCCCACCCCTGATCCATTGATTTGTGTATACATTTTCGTGCTTTGAAATGCATTGATTCATTTGAAATTAGCTTCTTTGATTACTGTTTTACTTGATTGATAGCAATCGTTCTTATAAATCTTTCGTTTTTCAACACTAATATTTTATTTTGTACAGTTACTTAATTTTAAAGTATGCCCTTGGATGGAATTGAATGAAAATAATTAATGTCACCTATGATTTCAAAACATACTCAAGAATTTATTTTCATTAACATTTCGTAGCAGAATTTTTTTGCCACTTAACAGGGCCAAGGTCGTCGAAAGAAGCTAGTATATGATAAAATTACTGAATTTTTTAAGTAATTGTAAGTAAGTAAAATTTTTAAGTAATTTTAAGTAAGGTATTGAATTATTAAAAATAAAAGAAAGTTGTAAAAAAATACAAAATATATTTCATAAATAAACTGGTTTTTTCTTTAAATTCCTTAAATCAAGCTGTAAAAAAATGGTTAAAGTCTGCTACATTGACAGAAATATACCGTCGACAAAACACGGGGAATCTGGAAAAATTACAGATTTCTGTAAATTAGATGGAGTATCTAAAAAAAAAAAATACAAAACATTGCTATAAAATAAACGGAGAATCTGTAAAAATTTAAAAAATACAGAAGAAATCAGTAAAACGCATAGAAGATTTCTGTAAAAGAAACAGAGACTCTTTAAAAAATTACGGAAAACTTCTGTAAAACACACAAAATATTTCTGTAAAATTGATGAAGAATCTGTAAAAAATTACAGAGGACTTCTATAAAACACACAGAGGATTTCTGTAAGATTGATGGAGAATCTGTAAGAAATTACGGAAGACTTCTGTAAAACATACAGAAGATTTATGTAAAATAAACAGAGAATCTGTAAAAAATTACGGAAGACTTCTGTAAAACATACAGAAGATTTCTGTAAAAGAAACAGAGAATCTGTAAAAAACTACAGAAGACTTCTGTAAAACATACAGACGTTTTCTGTAAAATAAACAGAGAATTTGTAAAAATTACGGAAGACTTCTGTAAAACATACAGAAGATTCCTGTAAAATAAACGGATAATCTGTAAAAAACTACAGAAGACTTCTGTAAAACACACAGAAGTTTTCTGTAAAATAAACAGAGAATCTGTAAAAATTATGGAAGACTTCTGTAAAACACACAGAAGTTTTCTGTAAAATAAACGGAGAATCAGTAAAAAATTACAGAACATTTCTGTTAAATATACGGAAATAAACTGGCGTCCTGGCTGACAGTTTTTTTCTGAAAATTTGACAGACTTTTTTTTGCAGTGTACTAATCGGTTCTAAAATGCTCATCCGTCGAATCGGAAGTTCATCGCTGAATAAAAGATTTTATTTTCTCATAAATAGAGAAGTCTTATTTAACAATATTAAAAAACAGAAACTGATGGTTTAAAGTGCACTTGTAGAAATCATATAACTACAGCTGAATTTTTTTTTCTTTTGTAGTTCTTGAGATATGGTCTTCAGGCTTATGTATACTAGTTAAGGTTGCCATAGATTAAAAAAATACACACATAAAATTTCCTGATGTCACATAAATAATACAGCAATCGGTATATTTCTATGGCTTTTTTATATAAATATATACCGGGTGATTCAAAATAGATGTTAAGGTGATTATTTTTTAAACCGTAAATGATCGAAACATTTAATTTTCATACTGTCCTTTTTATACTATAAAGGGTAGTAAAGGAGCTTTACTACCCTTTATAGTTAGAAGAATGTTGCTCTTTGCCTAAGAAAATTAATAAAACAAATCCTATGTCTCTAAGTGAAATAGTTTGCAAATAATTTATTTTTAAAACTGATGACTTACACCACTTTAATTGTTGTGTTGGCGTCGGTTTTCAAGCGAAAAAAATCTTTACTTTGTGGGACCAACTATGAGTTGAAAAAAGTAAAATAGCGTTCCCATTGTTGTCAATTAAATGCGTTCAAATTCGTGAAATGAATAGGTAAAGTTTTAAATCAAATGATCGATACTGCTTTATGAAATTCGCAATAATTTAGTCTTTTAGCGGGGTCATCCACGAATTACATCACGCTTCTAGAAAAAGTATTCTAAAATGTAAAAGAGAATGACAAAATAACGGTGTAGGTTACTATGGTGTGGTGATTTTCACTATGAACTGCCAAACATGCTTTGCAGGAAAATTCTAACTAAATTAGGATTTGAGGAGTCAGCTGTATCTATCGAGTGATTTTTAACATAAATTGACATCAGTTGTAAAGCAGTTACATTTTTCTCACTTTTGAGACATCCCCTTAGTGCTTGGCGACAAATGCCAAAATTTTCAAATTGATATATCCCGGACACTATTCCACGTAGAGACACGGGATTTGTTTTATTAATTTTCTTAGGCAAAGAGCAACATTCTTCTAAATATAAAGGGTAGGAAAGGGGGGACCGTATAAAAATTAAAGTTCGTATTTTTATATGTATGCAATCCCCCAGTAAAAAATGCCATGTATGAAAGCTACTCTTAATTTGACGAACTTTTCTAATTGGAAGTATGTTTCGATCACTTACGGTTTAGAAAACTATCGCCTTAACATCTATTTTGAATCACCCACACTGGGTATATACACCGTGTTATTCAAAATATATATCAAAACGATTATCTTTAAAATTGTAATGATCGAAACATACTTTCAATTAGAAAAGTTCATCAAATTTTTATTTCGGGATGTATACATATTAAACTACAAAACTTAATTTTTATATGGTCCCTCCTTTCCTTTCACTGAAATAGTTACCAAGCTATCGCTAGTTAAAAATTTTAGCCTTTGTCGCCAAATGTGAGGAGGATATCTTAAAAGTGAGAAAAATAAAATTACTTTTCAAAAGACATTAATTTATATTATTGGTCATTCTGTTCATTTGACTCGGAAAATCCTATTTTAGCTAAAAATTTCCTAGAATGCATATTTGGAAGCTTCCAGTGAAAGCTAACTCACACCATTACTTTGTAATTCTCTAGCACACTGTGAAATTCCTTCGCCAGAAGCATGACATAATTAGTGGATGCCCCCTGAAAGACTAAATAATCGATCATTTCATAACGCAGTGCCTATCTTTTCAGGTAAAACTGTAGCTGTTAATTTCGTACGTTTGAAAGCGTTTAATTACCATTTTCCAATAAATGGATGATCATTTAACTTCTATCAAATCACAGTTGGTCCCCTAAAGTAAAAATGTTTTCGTCTGAAAACGGACGCCAACAGGATTTTTAATATTAAGTCGTCATATTTAATATTAAAAATCCCTCTAATTATTTTACTCAGAGACATGGGATTTTTAAAAGTATCAGGTTGTAACGAAAGTTTTCCGCCATATCTGCCTGAAATACTAACTTCTAACTCCTTAGATAACTGTTTTTGAACTTTCGGTATCAAAGCTGCGGTACCAAACCTGCACAGTGTCACATGATACAACAATAGTACTTAAAGCTGTACTCATAATTCATTGATATTATGTAGCTGACTTTTTGCAACACAACTGGAAGTAAATGATGGTTCTAATCCTCTAGAGTGATAGTTCCATTTGAGACACATTATACTTAATGATAACTATGTTTTTTACAGATTTCACAACACAGTGTTATAAAGTAAGCCTCTTCCTTTCAAATGCCAAAAATCGTTTGACAAAATATAAGCAAATACGCCAACGAGAACTGTGTGCTGACGAAGTTTGCGGTGGCGGGAAACTTTCGTTACAACCTAATAATTTGCTTAGACCCAGATCAACCTTTTTCTAAATATATGTTATACGGAAGGAAGGTCTGCATAAAAATTAAACTTCGTATTTTAATACGTATACAGTCCCTAGTAAAAAATTTCCACATCTGAAAGCTGCTCTCTATTCGACGAACTTAATGTAAAATAAACGAAAAGAGAAACTATAAAAAATTAAAGAAATCTCTTAATACTCAAAAAAGCATAAATACTACATGTATAATAATAATTAACAATACTTAACCATTCAGAAGCAGGACAAAGTAAATATACAAATATAAGAAGATGAATCTCATTTATAAAAATGATGTGGCTGTATATACTGTGCCAATTTTCAACTTTAAATTATAGGAATTTCACTATGAGAAAGTATTATTTTTGAGTTACTATTCGTCAATATCAACTGACGAGGAAGTGATATGAGAACTTAGCTTACATTTCTAAGTAAATAATAATTATTTTCTTGGTAATAAAAATCCATATTGTAAATTAAAAGCTCAAAAATGCAGACAAAATTTAAAAAACGATATAATTTCATTCCGGTGATTCATTTTTCTGTCAATACAGAGCCTTAAATTAAAATTAAGTAAATTAAGCATCTCGTGAATTAAACTTGATAAACTCCATTTGCGCATTATAATTGATAAACTGTTAACTTCCATGAAAGTTATTTCCCAAAGGACAAAAGCCTCGAAACAATGACGGGCTTCAAAGTATTGCAAAATAACATTATTTAAAATAGCTTAGGAGAAACTATAAAAAGGTTTTTCAGAGAAACTTTTAAACTTGAATAAACAATTTAAGCTTAGAAACACAATTTGAGATAATCTTTTCTTTTTGAAGAAGTAGGTAAAGAATTTTAAATGCATATACATTAAATTGCCTGTAAGAAGTTTTCCAGTCTTTTAGATTGTGTTTTGGAACTCTTTCGTCAATAAATAAGTCTCCGATAAAGTGGGATCCATCAGACGTATTTACTACAGAGGTGATACTTTACAAAGCTCTGCATTATAAAGGAAGCTTTCGTAGACTCCAATTAATTCCGCCATTAGATTTTGCATTCTTTCCCATGGCATACCGATTTATGTCATTATTAGAGGGATTAGACAAAGGCAGGTTCTGCAAAATTACTGACTCATTACACATTAAAAGATTAAGATATCCACTCTCTAGAAGTATTCATGTGGCAAACTCACTGCAAATCCGGGTCGTCGGCCAGTTTGCTGTACACGGTGAGATAAGGTATGCCAAGCACTCGATCAATTACGTGTAGTATACCGTTAGTGGCTCCGATGTCACCCATCACTGCAGTTGCGTTTACACCAACACCTTCGACCGTTAGAGCTGGAAAATAGAAAGAGAAAGAGTTTTAACAATTTTTCCACGTAGAATTTATAATTTGGAATAGTATATTAGGACCTCTGTAAAATTCAATTTTACATCTGTTAAAGCCAAAACATATTTCATTTTTTAATTGCACGTAATTAAACTTAAATTTTCTTCAGACTATGAATAAGAATGTTGATTTTCTTTTTTTATATTTTCTTTTTACTCTCAAAAGATGACAAAGTATTAACATCCGTTAAAAATATAATCATTTAAAATTATATCTAAATCTAAATAAAAAAAAGTTTAAAATATTGTTACTCTGAAAGTAATAGTTTTTCGTACATAAAATACAAATTTAAAATTTTTCAGTTTCGCATTTTATTTTTATCATAGTTTTAGTGTTGTAGACTGTCAACTTAGCTATAGTGGAATGCTTTAAATCAATGAACGTCAGTGTCTAGGTCTTCCGAGCGTGGAGGCTCGTTCTTTCCCCCAATTTAGATCATCACTGGATCAGGGTCATTCTCAGAACCCCTCTATCACCTACCGACCTACCAAGCGAATGGATATACGGCCCCCAGATATTCAACGTGCACGTTCGCCGCATGTGCATGAGGGGTCTTTGATCAACCAAGATTCGAGTCCAAGTCTGCTTTCCAAAGGACGATAACCTGCCAACTGGACTATCATGCCCAATTTAAATTTAGAGAGCGCAACTGGGGAGAATAATCACATTTTAACGAAAATAGAAAATTGGTAAAAAAATCTTCTATGATCTTGGCCAATGTTAAAATTGTGTTTCCCACAATTCTCTTTTGCATAATTGATCCGCATTCTGCGTTTCTTGGATGAACAAAAAATGCAAATTTTCTGTCCTATCTACTTTTTTTTGCAAGCTTTTTAGCATTTTAAGCAACTTACATAGTTCATTTCCATTATTCTATTATAACTGTTATACGAAAATTACTGAAAATCTAAAAACATTAAAACCTTAACGTGATTGGAGCATTTGAAGCTTATTTAGAAGTCTCCATACTGGAAAGGTTCGACAGTACAAATGAATGCTTGCAACATTATTGCTATTGAAACAAAATTACTCAGAAAATTATGAAAACCATTTTTTTTTATAAAAACACAAGTTATGACGAAAAAACTTGATTTACTCAAGAAAAAAATGCTAAAACGTATTTAACTTTTGTATTTTCGATATTGTTATTATTTTTTTACAAGTGTGTGAATATTTTAATTAATGTTGAGGAAAACAAGATTTCATTCGCCTTTCGTAGCATTTCAACAAATCTGAAATCGAATTCTAGGAAAAGGGAAAGACTTATTTTTATAAAATATGAAAAATGTCATAATTAAAAAATATTTAATGGGGTACAATTGGGGAAACATATTTAAAGATGATGACATTTAAGTCTATTAAGCATTCATTTATTTTAAAAGAAGAGAAAGGTGATAATTGGGAAAATCGATTTTCCGAGAATTCTTTTAAGACTAGGAATTTTTAATTTTTCATGTCTATGGTTTTGAAATCGGCTTAAAATATATTTCTGTACAAAATGGACAAAACGAGCTTGCACAGTGTAAATAGAGTTGATGTACTGTTCACGAAAATATCCTGTCGTAATCTAGGTAGATTTACATATATCACAGAGATCCAATAAGACTGGGTTATCCTTTAGTTGATTTTTTTTTGTTAGAAAGTAGGAGTTATTGAAAATAAGATTTTTCAATTAGGTAGATATACAAAAAGGAAAAGAAATCGTTTGCAGGTGTCTTATAAGTATTTAGAATTTTGATACATTTTTTTTTCAATTTGCGTCGATTAAGAGTGACTCTGATAAGATTGAAAAAAGTTGAGTGATTAAAGTACATAAGTGCTTTCTTTTTCTCTTTTGTTTCTATGTTGTCTAGCCTCAGTTGTTGGCAAACAGCGATTTGAATAAGTCAATTAAAGAGAACAAATATTCTATAAAAACACGCTCGCTGAGCACTTTATAATTTTAGACAGAAAAAACCGAAATATTCTAATGTTTTCAACGCATTTTGAAAAAAAGTAAGTGAATCCTTTTTGTTACATGGTTTCAACCTAATTGTTATACTCATGTATGAGAAAATGATATGTCCCATATGCTTTTACTCTGCATGGCATATTTAGTTTCTTTTCAACATAATTTCCTAAGGATTTTCAGTACTAGTTCTTTATAGTAATGTATTTTAAAAATATTGCAAGAAATTTCCTCATTAATGTAGAAATTAATTCAAATGTCGGTAAATCTAGATATGTGTATTAGAGAATTGCGTATTAGAAAGGGGATATCGAAAAAAAATATTCTGCCAAAAAATAATTTCAATTACATTTGAAAAAGTATACTTTTAAATTAAAAAGTATCTTTTTTAAAATGCAAATTAATCTCGAAAAATAAGTGTGACTGATTGCTATTATTTTTATTTTTGGTGATTGTAAATTGAAAAAAAAAAATCTTGAAAAGTCAAAATGAACTGTTGAATTCCTAGTGATATTCCTTAGGAGCCACGAGTAAGACGATCGTGCTACATAAGTTATTTTGTAAGACATGAATCGTAATATTATTACATAATAGAATATCATCATTACGCACTACAAAATATGAATAACCAATTATAGCTTTGAAAACACTTTTGAAATATGTATGACATTTTAAAAAAACTCTAACGGTTCAATTTTTTCTCATGAGAGAACAACGTCGATGGATCAAAAACTGTCACCTTTACTGTAAAATAAGGTGCATTATGCTAGGTGACTCCGAAATATAACAACAAACGTTTAGAGGACAGGATTCGTTCGAATACTAGATTTGCAAAAATTTCAAATTTTTGAAAAATTGTACTAAAATGGTCTGATGTTTCAAAAGTGGCCCTATTTTTTTCAAATTGCGGAAAAAAAAGTTCTTTCGAGTATCTAAATTAATAGGACATTTTAGGACATTTTTTTAAAAGTTCAAAATTTTATCAAATCCAGGACTTGTACGAACCCTGAAGGAGGTAGGGCGCCTAACAAGGTTTCACAATCCCATTACAATATGGGGTCAGTAACATGGTCTTCATGTAGCTCTTAATAATGACTGAGAAGTGTTGAAATAAGTGAACTTTCCTACCATGGGTAGTTAAAAACTAAAAGATTTTTCACAGCAAGCCCTTAACTAAAATTGATAGCTTAAAAATTATATTCCATTGATGATGGTCTCGGAGACAAGCTCATAGTTTATGAAACTCGATTAAGAAATTAGGCGAACACTTTTCTCAAAATGATTATTAAAACAAGTGAATAAAGACGATTTTTTTAACTCCACATTTCTATGTTATTCTGTATTTTATTATGTGTCCTACCTCCCTTAGATGTTTGTCGCTATATGCTTGAAACACAATTTGTACATTTAAAGGCTACTGTGCATTTAAAGCTCAAAGGAGTACATGAGAAAGTATATTACATGCTACAGTCAAGTTAATAGATTAGCTGACTGCCACACACGTGGTGTAGTGGCTAAAGAACCATTCTATCACGCCTTGGGTACGGGTTCGAATCCTGGCTTGGCCATAGGTGTTAACTTGTTGGTCCCTTCATAGGGAGTAACGCTGGCTGCCAATTGGGTTCTCCCACAATAAAATGGCCAGTAATTTGGCCCTTAGTAGCAGAGAATGCTTGATGAGCAAGTGCCCGCCCTTTGAAAAAAAATTAGGTGACTGATTGGTGACAACTACGAACCCTTAGTTAGAAATTGTTTCATTTTTATTTATTGGTTCAGGCAAAGCTACACGAGAGACGTTTACTTAATGGGAGATTCCTTGAAGATTTTTAAGGAATTCTCACGCGTATTCGTGTTACATCTGTCGAAATCCACCCAAAACTGTCGAAAGTTAGCAAGTCAGCCTTGCGAAAGGCCAGAATTTTGGACCTGCACACTTCGGCCATCTCACACTTCAGTATTTTTATCCACTCGGCCAATGGACGTCTAGGAACTATGTGATGATTCTACATTTTTTAGATTTATTTTACATTATTATGTGTGTTTTTAGACATACTTTGATTCTTTTAAAATTTATCAAATATATAATCAGTGAAAATCACGCTGAAGTACAGAAATATTGCATAGTACCACACAATTATTTCATAAAAATACTTATTTTGGAATTTCTGGTATTCATTAAAACAGAAGCTAGATTTTTTAAATATCTAACATAATCTAATCAAACGAAAGCAAATCATGTCTTAGGAAGAGCAAACTCTAACAAAAAGTGATATTCAATAAGATTTCCCCGAGTACTTCAAAAGATGCATTTTAAATCAGATTTATTCAGATTTATTTCTAGCTCCAGCGGATGTTTATAACATTCGGGCTCCAATTCACCGTTTCCTTTTTCTTTTGAGAAAAGTACGAGTAATTCGGTGAAGTGCTAAATCGAGAGAAAGAGCGGACCAATTACATTGAAGTTACGCCATGTTGAGTGGCTGGCACAATTTTGTTAATTTATTGAAGTGAAGAGAACTTGGCTCAATGAAACAATAAACTTTTGAAATACTTTAACATTTCATATTTACGCCTCGTTTTACTTCAAAAATGTTGTTTCATTTTCTTGAGAGTTCTGCGCGCATTCGGGATTTTTCAGTTTCTAAAATAACAATAAGAATAACGTACTCCTTTCGGTTAATATGCTGGTCACAGTTAATGCTAGAAGCCAATATTCTTCCCAGATTCCATTTTGAACTTAAAAATGCGTTTCTAGAGGAGTAAATCTATATATTTAAACCCTTCAATCAATAAAATGGAAGTTAAAATCTTTTGTCGTATATTACAAGGATTATGAAATAAATCCGTGTATTTTCTTTTTCCTTTTTAAGAAATGGGTCACAGTTCTCTCTGTAAAAGATCAATCAATACTGAGAGAAATTGGACTTTTCGAAGCATTTCCCAGAGTATCACTTATAGGGTTAAGTCTGAAAATGGCAGAATTTCAATACGATAAAGAAGACTTGCAGTCAGGCATATACGCTAAAAGTAGCATTTCAGTTTAACGTAACGTAAATACTAACTACTACAGTGTCTTAACTAATGTGACAGCGAAATATTGATCTCTTAATTAGAATGAAGGAAAACAATGAACTGAACTGAAAAAAACTCATTTTTTTTACGTGTCTTCTGAGTTAAAATTTTAGTTTTAATGCACGCATGTATATACATCTATTTTCTCCAGTTATGAGCCATACTATGTGCATAGTTAAAAATGTATTTTAAGAGTTGTATATGCATTAAAAAGAATTTTATAGTTTGACATTTTAATTATATATAATTTTACCTTTTTAAAAATAAATTTTAAACTCAATAATTATTATGATATATACTAAAATAATTCCTTTTATAATAATTATTATTATTGTTATTATTATCCTTTTAAATTCCTATAGTACTTTTAGCTATATTAGCCCCTACTTTGCTGCTCACTTGGTTAGCTAAACTTGAATTTTAGTATTTCTCTACTTCTTTCCTTTCTCCTACCACTTTTTCATTATGTTGTTTGCATTTTTATCTTTTTAACTCCTTGGTTCATACTGCATAATCAATTTGTTACTTCCATTTCTATGATGGCTATACATTTTTATGAAATCTTTTTTTTTGAAATCATCACCGGACTTTTCCAACATGTTTGGGTCTTTTCACCGTTTTTCTCAATGCCTCTAAGTTATTTATCATGATTCTTTTTATCATACAACCTACAGAAACCTGATTTTTTAAAAATTGCATTATTCAAGTGGTGGCACCTGATGATAGAGCTCGAGAATGTAATTTTCCTTCCCATCTCCACATCTTCGGTTTATGCACTTTGGCTTTAAATTATGATTAGGCTCACGAGCTCTCACATGGTAGCAGTGGATGTACTACAACATGTGATTCCCTTATTGTTTAGAAAGCTCTGAGTTTTTTCTTGCCGTATGGGTTTTTGTGCAATTTTTAAAGCATGTGGACTTATATTTTAAAATTTCTTTTGCTTGATGGTTTATATATGGATATCCATATTACGTAAGTTTAACTGTTTTATATATATATATATATATAGGGGCTGAAAACGAAAGAAGACACTAATTAGGAATTCTTTATTTTTAAGTAATTGAAATTAAATAGTTTAAATTGTTTACGTAAACGAAATACATAACTTGGAAGATTAAAACCATCGAAGTCTAGTATCTTTGAACCTTTTTGGCATTATAAAATTAAAAATCGAAAATCATAAGATGCTGTAACGAGTCTTATTGAAGTTTAAAAACTAGAATTTTAAATTAGAATTTCTAATTTAAAATTCTTTATAATTGTTTATAATTGTTTGTTGTAAAAGTTCTTTATAATTGTTTCTGCGTATTGAACTTATTAATGACTGGCCATATGTTTTACATTCTTCAGGTAGTCCCGGTGCCAGCAGTAGTTAATAAATTCTGAACATCAGTGATATGAAGATTGTACATCCATTCAAGAATAAATAAATAAATAAATAAATATAATAAAAATAAAATAAAATAAAATAAATAAATAAATAAATAATCGAGTGTAAGCAAAACTTCTTATTTTAATTTTTCAAATAACGAATTATTTTTCGAAAAACACACAACGCTATAGATATTAAAGAATTTATTATTAGATGATATATAAGTTTCACGTTTTTATGAAGAACTGTTTTGCATGTGCAAAGGATTTTTTAATACTTCTTTTTAGTGGAGGTACACATTCTCAAAGTTCAAATGTAAGGTAACTTTGCTATTCCGGTTTTATAGAGCATTATTTTTCAAATAAGGTGAATCATATAATGAATAATAATATCGTCTCATATTTTTTTCGAGTGGTGTATTTTTCGAAAAACAAATTAGTTATTCATACAACTAAAACAAATAATAACAAAAAAATAAAAAATAAAAATTGGCGTGCACTCGAATACTTTTTTGATTGGGTGTCCATGGCCTTCCCCTGCGTTTTCGACATCACTAAAAAGAACAATGGATAACTTTTCTGAAAAATATGTACACTAAGGTAACATTTTAGGGTTTTTCTTTTCTCGTTATTAAGAATTTTGTGGAAACAAACTTTATTATTCGCAAAATTAAGACGGATTTTTTGTCCTTGACGGTTAAAAACTATATTTAAGCGCCTTCATAAGAGAACACTCGGTACTAATGGACTAATTTATTGAAATTTTATTTTACCAACAAAAGTACATACAAACCAGAACAACTTGGTTTTTTTTATAAAGAATATACGTTATTTTTTAACCCATTTATGCCTAGCGTCCCTTTTTTGGGACGGCATTTACGCTATCAGTCGAAAACGTTATTTATTTTTCCTAGCTTTTATTCGCGAGTATTGAACCTCAATTCCACAAAATATTTTAATATGGCCAAGTAGGATGTTGACATTTCAATTTTTATACATAATGATTTTAAATGAAATCATCCCTTGTTCAAAAAGTTGACATCAGAAATTTATCAATTACTGCTGGTGTTAGCAAAAATCGAAGAAAGTCGCAAAAATATCCAGGCACGAATGGGTTAATTATTAGAAAAACTGAAATATGTATATAAATTAATGAATCTAAATTTCTGTGTCTTTATTCAATAAAGCATGCTTGGCGTTAATGGGTTAAAAGAAGCAACGTTCTGTTGAAAAAAAATGTAGTAATATAAAATTTAATTCATGCAGACTTGGAAAAATAAAAGAAATTTTTTCTGTTCAGTTGCACAAAATGATAAATAAATATAAATGATTCATAGCTAAAAAAAGAAAAAATGGCTAAACTCACTAAATATTTAAATAAAAAAATCAAAATATACCTATTAATTCAGTTGTTAATTCGAATACTTCGCTTTCATTTAATTAACACAATAACTTCAATTGAATACTTTAAATGTTCGACAAAATAGCTATTTGCATATTTTATAGCAGAGATTATTATTTAAATATGTTTCAGTGTTACATTAATTATCTAGGGAGGGAAATTTCAACAGAGTAAGCTATGCAATGCATAACCGATTAAACAATTAAAATGAAAAACAAAAGCCTAATAAACAGACTGCATTCTTCAATAGTTGTATGAAAGTTAAAAGAAAACCAAAAGTACTTTTATAAAATATAATTAATCGAAAAGGGATTTTTTTAAATTGAAAATAGTATCTTAGCAAAATATGAAGGTATTTCACCAATTACTATTCTGTTACAAAAAGCTACAGTGTCACTCAAAAGCTCAAAATCAAAATCACTCAAAACAAATTTATCAAAAATCTTCATTTTTGGCAAATTAAATCCTGTGCAGAATTTATGCCAATGCGAAAAAACACATTATTTCATCAAATATTTGGTAATTGAAAAAAGCACAGTTTCCTTTAGAAACATTCTCCACAAATTAAGTACAAAAATAATTAAGCTCTGTTCTTGTTTAGATATAAAAAAGTATGTTTTCTTCAGAATGTTTTAACGGTAACCATACCTGAAAGTGCGAATTTTAATTGAAAATTCCGACCTCGATTTGCTTAAAATTATCACAGAAAGAAACAATTTAACTGGATTACATCAGTATTCGTATTTATATTGAAAAAATCCTCTTTACTTACTTTTATTACGTTCTTCTCCAATAACTCTGAAGTAAAGATTACGCCTGTTGTCTGATGCCAACATGTTGGTCACGTTCTTGTTCCATACATCCTCCGTGGCCACTGAACGCATCACCATGTGCAATTCTAATAACTAAACGAGAAGAATAAAAAGAATGGAATCGAAGCGAAAATTAAGCAACAATGAACAGATAATGGTTGCAGAGAATTATTTAAAAAGATACAATTAGCTACTTTTTATTCGATGAATAGGACTTAATTGCATTCGAAATATTTTTATGTTCAGTTGAACACCATTCGGTCATTTGTTTAGAAGATTTTTTTTTAACTTGCAGTGCTTTAAAAAATGTTAATTTATAGCTTGAAAAGTTTTAGTTTCGTGTATAACTTGAGAGAATAAAAGTCATTTTTTAAAAACAATACATTTATCGAGTGCTAGCTTTAAATTTTACTCTCATTAGGAAATATCTTTTTGTTCATATTTTGGTAACAATGAATTGTGAAAGAAATTTAGAAATATAATGCTAAATTTGATATCCGTAGCTGACATGAAAAAAAAAAATGATTTCTTAAACTGGAAAGTACGACTTGAGAATTTTATTTAAATGAAAAACTCAATAAATTTGAATTGGAAGACCCAAAGGCTTTGTAGAACCTGAAGAGGCAATATAAGTCTTAAACAAGAAAAAAAAATTGCTTTTAAAATAAAGCGTCAAAAATAAGACTTTATGTAAATTATATTCTTTTTATGTGAAAATCAGTAAGGATACAAAAATCATATTCTAAATTTTATACCCTATGTATATTTTTGAAAACCAGCTTCAATGCTTCAATTTACATAATTTCTAATGTTTTTTATGACATAAAAGACTTGTTATTTTATTTAAAGTGAATTTTTAAAAGATTTTACAGGCATTCTTATTCTATATGCAATTTGATGTTAGAGCGATAAGAAAAAATGGCAGAAAAATTTTTGGGAAATGGGTGGTTTATAAAACTTTATTTTATATCTGAAGACAAACAGCTTAGCTGTACTGAACCTATTTAAAAGTGTCGACGCCAGTCTTTGGGATCCTCTAATGCTTGGAGATTTGCAGTTCCATATAGTTTTAGACAGCAGTGGAAAGGAGTTAATTTATTGATCCTTAGATCTTTTCTATCTACCGATCAACACAGAGAGGGCATAAAAGGACAATTAACCAACATAATTAACTTTAAACCTCTTTGATATGAAACCTAGTTCAAAAGCCTGATTTTCTGCAAATTTAGCTACAATGGCATCTAGGTATTTTTTCCCCACTACTACTTTGGCAACGTGCTATTTTCTACCTACTTTGTTTCACTAAATGGCCTTGAGAAAAATTTCAGACATAACAGTTATTATGCATAAACATGTGTCTTTGGATTAAACTTTACGTGCGGTAATATTAATGTTGGCTGATATTAATCAGCGATGTGAAAAATGAGGCATTTTATATGCCTATATTTGACTCGAATAAGCTCTGTACGTACGCAATAGCGTTTAAATTTTAAGTAACCCAAGAATGGTTTCTTTTTGTTTAAAGCTAGCATCCATTTCAAGATACAAAAATTGAAAACGTGTTTAGGAAAACTATTTTTACTCCGAAGTTTTTTAATTTGTTCTATTTTACCCTTCCATTTACCCTACACTACTTTAATCTATCCTTAACAATTACATTTCTGATTCTAATAACTCTGAATACCCGTATAGAAAAAAAAAAGAGGTTTCTTGTCTTAGTGAAAAAATAAATAAGGTAAAATATTTTTTTGCACCTTCCTCAAGAAATTTAGTGAAGAATTTGCTACAAAGTTCTAAAGCAAAATTTAAACTATGATATCAAATACAAAACTATTCAATTAGTTTTATCCTAAGTCAAACGAAAATTTCAAAGGTAAGTCGGATTACTTTATCTGTTCATTAAAATTTACATTTTTATTTAGTGCTTTTATAAATATTAGTTTAAAGCAACTCATGTTTTGACCACGAGACAAATTTGTTAAAAAAGTAGAATGATGTGTGTGTCCGTGATAAAATATCTCTGTATTTTAATTGAAACTTTTATAATGACTGTTTAGGATTTGGAATGATAATGTGAAAAGAGTTGGTCAGAATATAAGTTAAGTCTTCCGCTCTGTAACTGCATAAACACCTATTTCGAGAATGAAGAGAAGCAGAATCGGGGAGGGGGGATGGAGAGACGGGAGCCAAAATATTTTCTTTTCTTAACAACATCGACGAGAAAAAGAAACTGACTTGAGTTTTTTCAAATTAAAATTATACTTATATAAAACAAATAAAATAGAATGCAATTTTTCATGATTAAATTAAATAATAAATCTAACCTTTTCAACTTTCAACCACCTGTTTGGTGGGTTAAAAATATAACATAGGAAATTCAACAAAATAATTTTGTTAAATGAGCCATGAACACACCAGTTAGCAGAGAAATTTTGTTGATTCAAAGAAAAAAAATTGATGGACTTTAGCCAAATGAACTATTTAAACAAATTGTTTGGTTAAATATTCAAAATGTTTTGTTGAAATAAAATATAAATTTAACAAAATTATTTTGTTAATTTAGCAAAAATTTCGTTGGCGCTAAATTAATCAGATAATTTTTTTTGATTTAACAAAATTGTTTTTGATTCAACAAAACATTCTCTCAGTGTATGCAGTTTGAGAATAGTTTTTATTTGCATTTGGATTTCTGATCAAAAAATATGACATCGTTGCGTTTCATAGAAAAAGTCAAGATGGGTGCAATGAGAAACAAAATATGTTTTTCACAAATTTAATCAAAATTCTACATAACTGCAAAAAAAATCATATAGTACTTACATTGTTTGTAGCTGAGCTGTTTCTCAATACGTTTTGTAGTTTCTCGCTGTCAAAAGCTTGGAAAGCTCTGTCAGTTGGCGCAAATACCGTCTTTCCATCGGAGCTCTTCACATGCGACAAAAACCTTGGGCTACTGCTCACTAATTTGTGAAATTGTCTAGAAATAAAAATAACGTAAGCAAATTACATAAAATTTTTATACCCGGGAATTTGTTTATACAATGAAAGATAATTATATTTCAGAATTATAATTTTTTATTCATTTGTACGAATAGAATCATACTGTACTATTTGATCGCATTTGAAGAGATATAATAATTTAATCCTTTTAATTTGTCAATATTTTGTTATTTTTCTGAGTTACTTGAAAATATCAGAGGTAAGTCCAATTACTTTATCTATTCATCAAACTTTACATTTTATTCGAGTGTTTTATAAAGATTAAATTAAAACAACTCATGTTTGACCGTTAGACAAATTTATTTAAACAAACACAATGGCGTCTTCGTCCGTGATAAAATATCTTGCCAATTTTATTGAAACTTTTATAAGGATTGTTTAGGATTTGGAATGCTAATGTGAAAAAAGTTGGTCAGAATGAAAGTTAATTAAACTTCCCTGATGGGACTGTATAAACATGTTTTTCGATATTGAAGCGAAGCAAATTAAGGAGGGGGGGGGGCAGGAAAGAGACGGAGCTCGAAATATTCCGTAAACACCATCGATTACGATAACAGACTTTTACTTGTAGCATTCAATCTAGAATTGTAAACCGAAGTTGCAAGTAGACATTGAAAGTAAGATTTGTTTATAATGCCTTTTTATTATTATTACTACACTGCATTCTTGGAAAAAGGTACACTCATAGTTCATTTTATAATGAATGGAAGAGCGATTCTGATATTCTGGCTTATGAACAAGAAATACAGCAAGAAGAATCTGACTTGAATTTCTTCAAATTTAAATTATAGATATATGAATACACTAAAATAAAAATGTAAATTTTGATAAATATAAAATTAATTACTCTTACTTTTGAAACTTTCAACAAATTTTTGGTCGGTTAAACATAACATACTAAAATCAACAAAATAATATATTTAAATACTCTTTAAACTCACCAGTTAACAAATAAATTTTATTTATTTAAAGAAATTATTTGTTAGAATTTAACTAAATAAACGATTAAAAAATGTTTGGATAAATTAACAAAACATTTGTTTATTTTAAACAAATTGTTTGGTCACATTGACGTAATGTTTTGTTCGAAATAATCAAATAACTTTATCAAAAATATTTTGTTAATTTAACGGAAATTTCGTGGCAATATTTCAACTGGATAATTTTATTGATTTAACAAATTTGTTTTTTGACGCAATATTTTTTTTAGTATAAGCAAATTCTTTTTAAAAAATCTAGAACTGTTATTCCTTCCAAAGCTGTTTCTATTTCTTCCTAAATAATTACAACTAATTTCTTTATTAAAAAATATGTGGAAGCACGTGATTTACCAAAAAATTATTTTATTAATATAAATCTATATTTTTTAATATGAATCAATGTTTAATTTCGTTTTCCATTAACGTTTACGTACAAATAATTTTCAAGTATTTTCTTTATTCTGTCAGTGTTGTTCTAGTACGACATATAATCTCTATGATCAGATAGTGAAAAAAAAAAAAAACCTGCTCTTGAATATTAATTTGGTTATACATGAAAGAATATACGCACTGCAAAAAAAGACTCCCAGGTTGCTAAATACACCCATGTCCATAAATTAAGGATAATGAAGTTCAGGCAAATAAGAAAGAGAAAGAAGCAAAACAAATTTGACTTATTTGTAAAGTCTATTTATTAAACAAAAAGTAAAGAGCAAAAAAGATGCTATATGTCTGACATAATTAATAAAAATTGCAAGTTTTACTCCCTTGACCAAATTTCAAAAAAGAACCTATTTACAAAAAACAGTATAACATGGTTAGTAGGATGGTTAATACGGAGTATGTCTCCCGGACGGTGCAATACAGGCCTGACAACGCCTAGGCATGCTGAGTATCAAATGATCAATCTGATCTTGGGGGAATATTACCCCACTCATCAAGCAATGCACTCCAAAGTTCCGGTAGACAGGTGGGAGGGGGTTGACGGGCTGCAATTCGTCGGCCAAGCATATCCCACACATGCTCTATTGGATTCAAGTCCGGTGAGTATGCTGGCCAATGCATACGGGTGATATCCTCCGATTGAAGGCATTCGTCTACAATGTTTGCACGGTGAGGACGGCAATGTCATCCATAAACAGAAATTCAGCACCCATGGCGCCCCGAAACAAACGTACATGTTGTTCCAGAATGACATCCCGATAGATGTGGCCTGTCATCGTTACACTCTGAACATGCAGGTCAGTTCTGGAACCAAGAATAATTCCTCCCCAAACGAGCCATCCTGCACCACCGTAACGGTGTCTTTCAATGGTGTTCTCTTGGTGGTAACGGGTACGTGGCGCTCACCAGATGAATGTCCGGCGAGAATCGGACTCCAAACTAAACCTGGACTCGTCGGAAAACATCACACAAGACCACTGTTGCGGTGTCCACAATGCATGCTCTCTACTCCAGGTTAATCGCAGGCGACAGTGAGTTGCGGTAAGTGGAACACATCTGACAGGCCTACGAGCATATAGACCAATGTGCCCTAAGCGTCTGTACACGGTCTGCCTTGAAACTGTCGTACCGGTAGCTGAAGAGAGCTGACGAGACAGGTCTGATGCTGTACTCCGTCTGTTTCTTTTGGCAGTAACTGCCAAATAGCGGTCCTCATTCGGCGTTGTAACTCGGGGGCGACCTGTGCTGTAACGTCTACTCACATTACCATCATCTTGGAATCGTTGCCAAAGCCTGGAGAAGACACTCTGGGCGATTCCAAGTTCCTCCGATACTTCCAGCTGGGTACGTCCACATTCCAGTCGTCCGATAATTCTGCCAAGTAAAACATCATCCAAATGCCTCCTTTGTGCCATAACTATGCGGTTTTTGCACTGAAAGGCTTTCACAGCGCTTGTGAACAATTTTACTTCTTTGCCACCATTCCTTATATACCCCTCTCTTACACTCTCTTCATTGTGACGTACCATCCACGCCATCTGGTTCTTTCCTGTAATTTGCATATTCTTCTTCATGATGTGTGTGATCATTCCACAGGTGAAATTTTTATTTTAGAGATCAATTTCTGTGTGATTCTGAATTATCCTTAATTTATGGACATGAGTGTAATTCTAGAGAAGATATTTTTGTATATGTTAAAACTGTGGGCCAAATTTTTACAAGTTTCATCTTCCAGCTTTTGGACTAAAGCGCTTAAAAAATAACAAAATTTTCAGGATTGAGGAACCATGAAAGTTTTGTGTACTGAAAATAAATCTTTGAAATGAACGTCTAATCAACGCATCTGAACATACGTATTCATTTATTTAAAGCACCAATTCCTTCAGAAAACTCCTATCTACAATATAAAAATCAAAATCCTATAGCCATAATATATAAAAGTTTAATCCTTACTAAATATAGAAAAGACACTTACTTCAATCTTCCATCCTTTTCCTCTTCAATGTGCTCCCAAATGGTTTTGTCGATCACCATAAGTGGCTTGCTAATCAGATGCACCACTCCATTGTTCACAGGAATATTAGGTCGCACGATTTTGGCACGAACTACGCCCTTTCTGTGTCGAGCATCACCTTGAATGGTATTGCTTTGGATATACCCTTAAAAAGAAAAAAAAATGCAGAAATAATTTTGTACGTTCTATGTCTACTAAGTTACAGTGCCCAACTTTCAGCAAGTAGTTCAAAGAAACACGTTATCTGATATTTTAGAAATTGTAATGTTAAATGAGTATTCATGCACCCTCTGAAAAAGTATTGCAGTGAAAGTCGAATTTCTTATGTCAGTTTTATATGTAAAGGGTTGTTCTTCATAAAAATTGAATTATGTAGTATATAATCACTCTCTTTTTATACTTCTTTCGAGTTGTGTCTTTAAACAAATATATATTAAATGTATGGATATTTAGAGCATAAATTATACGTATTCTTATACACATACATGAACTGAAGCATAATTAATCACATTTCTTTCTTATATGTGCTTCGATTATTTGCCATGAAACACAATGAAAAAATCCAATCATTAGTTTTTTTTGTTTTTTGTTTTTATCAAATTAGGCTTGTACATATAGAGTGTGTCCCAAAAAGGCAGCAACACGCTTTAATTCCTTATCTATTAGAGTTAAGTGGGCAATGTGAATTGATTTTATGAATTGTGATGTTTATAAATAAGTAATAAAAATATGAATAAATGGATTTTCTTACATTTGTCGTCATCTTCTTTCGGCGATTCATTTATAATTTTCAGTTCTACCTTCAAATTGTCACCCCATGTTTCAGATTTGTACGTTTTCTTACTCATAGTTCTCAAGAACAAGACATGATTCGAAATAACATGACTTCTCACAACCTAAAAATGAAAAAGTAAAAATTAATTTAAGTGCAGACAAATATTGCTAAGTAGTTTATTGAAGAAGGTTTTTTAGTAAATATTTTAAACAAAACAAGGCAGTCTGCCAACTTCTTCTATTTGCGGAAGATCACAGTTTCCAAATTTAATTAAAATTCACAAACCCACATAAGCCATTTGATAAAATTCATCGCTATTAAAAATTAATAAAATTGCACACGGAAACATATCAGCAAATGAATCTATAATCCATTTATTGTATAAATTAAAATAACCAGATTTAAAACAAGTTTTTAATGTTTTATTTTTTGGAAAAAACATAGCTAAAGGTTTTCGATATTTACATTTTAATTATGAGGCAATAAACAAATTATTTGCTCCAGTAATTTAATAAGTACAAATAAAATTGAATAATAAATATTTTTCACGCATGAAATATGTGCAGTACCTTTAAAAATGAAACACTGAATACATTTAAATAGTAATTAACCTTTTTTTAAAAGAAAAAACAGTTTATCACGTTTGAATAAATTACAAAAATTACCTTTATCTAGAAATGCATAATATGTTTCGGAATAGTTACTTGTTTTTATTTCTTTCAAATAAATATTTAGGAGATAAGTACTGTAATTAAAAGCGCTAAGTAAAAGCATGTTGATTTATCATCGAAATGATTTCATCTTTATTCATATGTTAAGGGAAATTTTTCTTCCGGCTGACTTCAGGAATTTATAGAACGTTGCTAATTATCGAGAAAGTATTGTGTGTGAAGTTCATGTTATAATTTCATTATGTTTAATATTTGATGCAAAAGAACATTTTTACACAAAAGGTACAAATATTATGTGATTAAAAATGTTTTTGATGCGGGATATTCATCACATAAGAACTGTTTATAGTTATGCAATGTCTTCATTGAAACTAAGTTGCTCAAAAACTGTTAGCATTCTTAAATATGCAGTGTGTCCCAAAAACACTGACCTAGGGTTTTATTCCTTGAATATTAATCACAGACATGTACAATAAATTACCGAGTTCCGTAAAAAAGATCACATAAATTTAATACCGATTATAATTTACAAGCAATGAAATAAAAAAATGTACACAATTTAAATTTTTATACAAAAAGAAATCCACCTTGTAAAATGTGTCCCATACCTGAATTCAACTGATGTACAAAATTTGAGTATGTTTTCCTAAAACGCGGTTGGAAATGTGAAAATAAATATTTCTTGACTTAAGCCATTTTTCAATGGCTCCCGAATAGAAAAAAATCACGTCAGATGAGCGAGTTTTAGGGGTTGTGCACGAAATTCGAAAGAAAACAATGATTGCATAAATACATAACATTTTTGCTACTATGAGTATTGTATATTTGTTTGCTGATCATCTCTGAGAAATTTTATGATGAAAGGCTGAAACTTTCTACATCAACTTAAGGGGCAAATTTTACAAATTAGAAAATTTTTGGATGGAGGCTCTTTAATAGTTTAAATTTTATATTTAGATTAAATCTCCTAAATATTTTAATCGTTACCATAAAATTATGTAATTTTTTACGTAATTTTGTAATTTATTGTTATATGTCTAGGATCAATATATAAGAAATAAAAAATTAGATCAGTATTTCTGGGACACACTGTATACATATTTTTAAAAATTTGCTTTTTTTTTAATAAAGTTTCAACTGTGGTATTTATAGTTAGAATCACAACATGTTGAAACAAGTCTGATATTTCTGTTGACTATGTAATACGTTATAAAATAAAGTACTTTTTAATTACTATATTTACTTAATTTATAAGAGTTTTAAAGAAATATGACAACTTTTAATATATTACAATAAGAGGTTTCGTAGGTTACGTAGGTAAGAGGTAAGAGGTTACATAGAGTATTCCTGTTTTCATTGACGTTTGACCGTTGTATAATTATAAAAAAAATTAAATTTCAAAATAAAAATGGGATTAAAATGCAGTGTTATTAAAAGCATATCTAGGACTTCTTACTTTTGCTTGAAAAAAAAGTTTTCACTTTTACTATTGCCTATTACTTTCTAATATTAAAAGGAATGTATTAGATTATCAATAATTATCATTATTACTAATTATGTAATGAAATATTTTTCTTATACAAATGAAAAAGTTTTACCAGCATGAATGTGATGTGAAATTTTATTTTATCTTTATGTTTAACTATGATGATGCCTGAGGCTAAAAGAAAAATCATTTCAATTGTAAAAGGGAGGACTAAAGGGAAGTTTTAGGTTACTTCGTATACCATTAATTCTTACCGATGTTACAAATTTAGAGGCTTTTCACTGCATTTGAGAATCTTTCGCCAAATTTTGCAAAATTTTATTGTATTGTTGCCAATTTAGGGAATTCGTAGCTACTAGTATACCTTCAGTGTATTTTGAAATTTCAGGCTAAATGTAGCGACTTTTCATTGCATTTGGATCTAATACAATCCATTTGATGGGGCTGTGCGCTAGGAACTTTAGATGAAGTATATAATTTATATATAAAACCATTGATTTTCTATTGCTGTGGGGCCTTGATTACATGTAGCAAGGTTTACACTTCTAAACTTGAGGTCTTTCAAAATGAAGCCCTGAGGCTTATTACTGGAGCGGTGAAAACTACTCCAGTAAATGCAATGTTGGCCCTTACAGGCAGTAAACCAATAGAGGTAATTATTCAGCAGGAGGCTTTGATATTATGCGAGAAATTAATCAGATTACCATCGATAGAGTTATGGAGAAATTATGATATCTGTAAACCTAGGAGATCGAAGACTCAGGATGGATTCCTGCAGAAGGTTTACAGACAGAAATGTGACCACTCCCTCCTGAACGTTACTGCAGAGGAACTCTTGAAACCAGTAAATCCTATTCATATGGTAACTAAAAGAAAGGAATATTATTTGATAAATGCTAAGTCATCGCAGTTGACAGTGCATTGAGAGCAGCTGCTGTGGAAACAGTTTATACCAGGTATCCAAAGAATAATTGGATTCACATATATACTGATGGATGAAAAATGCTCGATACTGTTGGAGTTGGTGTATATTCAGAATTTTTACATTCTATGCCTCCCTTGGTACATTTAGGACCAATTTTGATGGAGAACTGGAGGCAATTAGAGTTGCAACAGAACAAATTAGTGTTCGAACACTTCAGATCAAAAACATAGTTGTTTTTTCAGACTCCTTCTCAGCAATCCAAGCCATCTCTGCACTTAATATCGCGGAGTCAAAAGGTATTGACTCTTTCAGAAAAAATCTTAATCTTCTAGCTTCTAAAGGGATGACTGTTGTTTTCCAGTGGATCCCAAGTCATGTAGGAATAACTTGTAACGAATGGGCTGATAAATTAGCTAAATAAGGAACGGAAATTCAACAATCAAATAATAGTGAAGTACCATTCTCATCAATTAAAAGAATCATAAAAAAATACTATGGGAAAAAATTATAATGCCAAACTATTAGAAGAAATCAAAAGCAAGAAGTGGAGGGAATCTATTTATAAAATCCCAGACTCCCCTAGATCCATCGCAGTAGCGACTTTTAGTCTGGAGACTTTGTCTTGCTAAACACCTATAGAGAATTGGTATATATAGAAGTCTCCTATGCAGACTTTGCAAACAAAATTTTGATATGGACAAAGATTACTTGTTAAGTTACATTCATTGAATGAGAAAGACTTATACAGCCGATACTGGAAGGCCAGGGAGTTGATGCAGTCGACATCCAGCGACTAAATTACTTGTTTGTTCATACTTTCACTTTTTTATGTATATTTTAGTTTATGTTTTTGCTCCAATTTCATGCATCTTTGATGTGTGGGAGCCAATGATGTAAAATCAAGTGCTTTTGACATTTAAAAAATATCCATTTGATTATAATAATAATTAATTAGGATGTAACAATTTATAGTTGAAAACACAATATTTTATGTTTTATGAGAAAGATTTTTAAAGAAATTTGACTCGACTTGCTGTAACGAGCTTAAGAACTCTATTTGCCGAGCAGGAACGTATCCAGAAAAATATTTCAGAGTTTGTCCAAATATTTCGGAGGGGGTCCAGACGGTAAAAAAGGCAGAATTTTTTACAAAAAGACTTTATTATTTTCATTTTAGTAAAAAAAATCAAAATTTCGGGAGGATGAGTCCGGACCCCCTGGGAACACCCCCTCCCTTAAATACGTCCTAGTTTTCGAGAATGATTAGGCGCACTGAAGAGGTAGCACGAAAGACAGGAAAAGTATTTTCAAAATGAAAATTAATTCGCAGTTTTATTTTGAGCTCCTAATTAAGTAAATATTCTTTGAGCAAAAGTTTTCTCTACATTGGGTTATATATTTCAATAATTATTCCTAAATACGGAGAAAGTTTAATTCTTTCAGAGAGAAACTTCTAAATCAAAGGTATTTCGTTAAATGTTTGATTATGACTTCAAAGAATAAATTATTTTTCTAGTTTTGTCAATCGATACTTCCACATCCTTTAAAAGAATATTTCTACATCATACTGTTTGCCGTTTAATTATATACCTTTGCTGTTTTACAGAGGCATTACAGTTTGTTTTGTTTTATGTACTTCGATTCAGGAAATATTTTTAAAGAAATTAAGTGACAGTGTAACTTTGACTTTAAACTAGTGATAAAACACAGTAGTTTCTCTCATACATTTTGCTGCATTGTAATTAAAGTGTGTTTGTCTTACTAGATATCATTTAACTTGTCTTATAATACATTGACATTGAAAGGAGTTTGAGAATGATAAATTTAACAGCTACACCTTATTTAAAAATGCATTAATTTCGATAAATATATTTATAGTTAAATGACATTACTCAACAATACAAAACTGTTGCTCTGAGATCGTGATGATAATAGTAATTATTTTTTATATTCGGGAGTACATTAATGAAACAATAATTATAACAATAGGAGCTAAGCTTTAGATTTTGTTCTTAATTTTCAGATTTGCGTGTGTTCTTAAAATACTGTCTATGTATTTATCCATCTATTCTCCCTCAATTTAATGTTCTATATGAACCCTTTGATTTTGCTACTACATCAAATCATAATCTGAGTACACGATATTAATTACTTATGGATGTACTCTATAATTTTATGTAAATTACGTACATGAGAAATATTTTTTTATATTAACAAACAGTATACTATAAACTGCAATTTCGAATTAAAAAGCTGAGTTCTTCGCCCTCTTAACTATATCTTAACTAAAATGTTTTTATAAACAGCAAACAATTTTTTTACTGGTTTGCATCTAATTGTTAATTTTCTAGCATAAGAGAATATTAAAAAACACTTTTCAAAGATTAAGTAATTAGTTTTCCTCTTTTAAATTTTAGTATGCTTTTAACCAAAAGAAACTTTTGTTTTTAACCAAAAAATATTTTCAAAAGGCGGTAATATATTTTTAGCTTACAGAAAAATGTTTTTTAAATATTCTAGTATTTTTATAGCTTCAAGTTTTTATTTCATTACTGTTAAATCCAACAATCTTTTATTTTGAATGGCGATTTAAAATTTTTGCAATATATCTTCAACGAACAACAGCCATAATTCTTTTAGAAATTAATGTTCATCTTTTCATCACTCTGGTGAATCATAAATTATCAGCTAATCATGCTCATTTACGTTTGAATAATATATCATTTGAATAAATTTGCATGAATTAATTTGTTAAATTACTCATTAACATTGATGGATTGTTAATTTGCTAACGAGGTCATGAAGAGGTTGGTCTCTAATATAAATAAATGAAATATAAATAAGTTCATATTTACCTCATTATTTAAAATATTCTTTCTTAAAACGCTATTTCCAATAAAAGGATATTGTTAATAAAGAATAATATTACTTATGTTTTTGAAGTATGTGTTTAAATCTGTTAATGCATAGGAATGAGTACATATGTTGCCATAAAGGAAAAGAAATTAAATAAAATTTGTAAGCGAATTTTCAATCCCAAATTTAAAATGTATATTAATACTTTTAATCGGTGCTAATATATATACTAGCACGGTGCTAATATAATGCTTTTAATCGGTGCTAATTTCTATATAAATAAAATTAGACTTTTGTCTGTACATTTCTTGGAATTCAAAAATTTTGCGATTTCTATCCGTTTCAAGCACCCGGGAATCCGATGCGAGCCTCAAAAAAAAGTTTGTCTGTCTGTCATTCTGTCATTCTGTCATTCTGTCCGTGACGCTTTTTTTGTTTAAGCATCACGTAAAAACGACTGATGCGAATGATATGAAATTGGGTGTCATGATAGGTGGTCACTCAACTTAAAACATAGGCGTCGAATTTTTAAAAAATCTTGATTCGATTTTGAGATTTTGCGAAAATACTTTCAAACTGCGTAAATTTGTGTTCAAGCATCACGTAAAAACGACTGAAGCGAATGATATGAAATTGAGTGTCATGATAGGTGGTCACTCAACTTAAAACATAGGCGTTGAATTTTTAAAAAATCTTTATTGGATTTTGAGATTTTGCGAAAATACTTTCAAACTGCGTAAATTTGTGTTCAAGCATCACGTAATAACAGTAAAGATGAAAAAATGATATTTGGTGAACTGATAGGTGGTCACTCACCTTAAACTATAAGCATCTAATTAAAAAAAATCGGTCAGATTTCGAGATTTTGCGAAAATCGTTTAAAACTGGGTGAATCTTTGTTCCCGCATTACGTCATAACGACTAAAGCGAATGATATGAAATTTGGTCACATGATAGATGGTTGCTCAACATAAACTATAGGTGTCCAATTTTTTAAACATTTTTATTAGATTTTGAGATTTTGTGAAAATTCTCAAAATACGTTTATATGTCTTCAAACATCACGTAATAACGACTAATACAAATGATACGAAATTTAGTGATATGACAGGTAGTTGCTAATCTTAATTTATAGGCGTTTAATTTTTAAAATATTCTGATTACATTTTGAGATTTTGCGAAAATCGTTTTAAAATGCTGAAATTTTGTTGCAGCATCACGAAATAAAGACTGCAGGGAATGAAACGAAATTGGGTGACATGATAAGTTGTCACTCAACTTAAATTCTAGGCTTCGAATTTTTCAAAAATGTTGATTAGATTTTGAGATTTTGCGAAAATTATTTCAATATGCGTAAATATTCTTTCGCGCATCACATAATTGCGACTAAAGAGAATGAAATGATATTACTTAGTTACTCTCTAACCTGTAATATTTTAACTATACATAAAAATTATAACTTCGCCTTCTTTACTTTGGCAACATACTACATCCATTCTGTGTACTCCTACAATGCTGACGAAAGTTCTTGCTTTTTGGAAATTTGCATTCACTAACCCGTTAAGGACGGGTACTTCAGCTAGTAGGTAAATAATTAGGCAGAAGATATTTTTATTAGTGTAAATGGCAGAAAAACACAAATCTTTGAATAGACTGTTAAAAAAACATTATTTTAATTTAAATTTATTAAAATAGCAGATAATTAGAAAATTCAGTAGGATAACTATATAAAAGGGTATCTTAGGTTTTTAGTATTGAATAATGCTTATAATTAACTGATTAATTTTACAAATACAGTCACAGCTTGCAGTCACAAACTAGTAATTATTTTTTTTTTATAAACAGCGTCCAATAAATAAAGGCATACATTACTTGGATTATCTCAAGTAGGGCTTCTAACCTTTCCATAGTATACCTACTCAGTCCGTTTGTCAGGACAAAACACAAACTTTAGTGGTTCTATAAATTCGATGGACAATCTTCAATACACATTTCATAGAAATTAAGAAGGAATAGCTCGCTTTCGAACAGTCAGCTGGACATAGAGTTTTTCTCAGGCTCTGCATTTCGCATAGAATAAAATCCTCTTGCAGACCCAAAACTGTGGAAATACTCGTGAAGAATTCTTATCTACTTCTCAGCATACGACAATGAAGAATTCACAAACAACCTTCAAAAATTGGCTTCTCAAAAACAAGAGAGAAAGCGTCGCATATAACACCTCAATACAAAGAGGCGGAGTATTTAGGCTTACAGCTGACGAATTCCCAGCGAGGAAGACTCAGAACTGTATTGAACTGCTGGGATATGATCTGCCCTTCTTATATAATCTCACCGAACTTTCTTGCAATTTCACGAGAAAAGAATTCTAGAAAAACCGCCATCAAACGGAAAAATTGATTGCGTATTACTAATGGTATTGTGTAATACTTTTGCGGGGAAGAAAATATTACAGGCCCCATTAATAAAATTGCGCCAAATGTCGCGAAGTTTCGCGACTTTTTGGAGAAACATCGCCAAATTTGGCCCCGAAAATAAATCTCCAAAACTGAAGTCAGCTTAAGCGATATCGTCAACATTTATGCGAGAAACCACCAAACACTACGCTAAACAATGGGGAAACCCAAAACTCCCTATCTAGTGCTCTAGTTAAATGATTTACTTGTAACAAAATGAAAATTTGAATTATTGGACTCGTAGAATACGAATTTTAGACTTGAAGAGCAGATCACCCGAAAAATTCGTACCTATCTATCTATCTACCTCTCTCTCTCTATATATAAGTCAATGTATTAAAAAGTGAGTGTGTTTTGCATTTTCTGAAAAGGAATAAGAAAAAATATTGCAATATAGAATTTTCTTTTAATTAAATGTGAAATAGAATTTTTATATGTGCATATCATTGTTTTTATTAAATGCTGTTTGCATATTAATTGGTGTAATCTAATAAAGTATGTGTATAATAGTTGGCTGTTATGAAAAAAAAACTGTCGTGTTATATTTGCATCAAATAATATATCCCCATAATAGCTGAAAGCTGATTTAAAGTGTTAAATTAATGTCTGAAATGTTATTTTTTAGGAATCTATACTAGATACACGGGTAGAAGTTATTAAAAAAATCAGAGTATATATGCAATGTAAAAGTCTTGGACTCTTTTAGGAAGTATAATACTATTCAAAGGAACCAACCTTTAATGGAGTGAGTACATCTTCTCTTCAGTAAGAAGTTGGGAAATAAAACCACGATAAAATGAATGTTTACTTTTAAATAACTAATTTGATTGAATGAAGGAACTTACTACACTCTTAGCGATTACCAAAATACGTTCACTCCTCTAGAAAACAGACTGCTTTCGCTGCCATTTCATTCCTTAAGAGTGATGGTTTTACTCTTTTCGTCATAAAGCTTATGTACAATTAACAGAAAAAAACATGCAGTAAACGATACTGTTATTGTACTATATATAGGTATTGGAACATTTGTATTCATTTGAAAATGTTAAGAGAACTAAAGAGATTTCTATGTTGAAATAATTTTAACAAATAGTTCATTCCATTTATAATAATGGTTCGAAATCACTTGCATCATATTTATAAAAATTGATATTCAAAGAAGTGTCTTCTATTTGGAGATTGTCACTGTTTCTCATTATTTGGTAAGTACATCACAGTAGTTTTTATTCAAAAATAGTGCTTTATTCAGCCTCCTTTCGACTTTGGTTGTTTTTGATAATGCTTCTGATTTATTTTGTTTTAAAAGTTAAGTATTTATTTGTTAGTGATGCTAGTTAATGCGTACGATAAATTTGCAAATCCCGTTATTGGCACCAGTTGAAAGAGTAATCTGAATTAGACATATAAATTAGCCAGGATTTTAATGACAATGACGACAATATTTTAAATGAATTTGCAGGTAATTGTCATTTTTTTGTCAATTGTGAAGAAAAAATATCATGGTATATTAGAGCTTGTAAAAAACCAAGAACTACATGTAAGTACTGTGATGAATACAGAGCCGTATCAATTACCCCTCCCCATAACTCCAGAAAAAAAAAAGATTTCGCTTTAGTATCCATGAAAAAATATTACTAGAATGACTCAATTGAACTCCCACAGCTGAAAGATGCCACAGACATGCACGAAGTTCCATAACTTAAAGAAAAGATAAAATAATACTTTAAATCAATTTAGTTTTATGTAGCTTTTCCATGCTTTGAGGCATTTGCTAGAAAAAAAAATAACTGAAATAAATGTGTGTATTTTCTTGCTGTGTTCGATTGTACATGAAAATAGTGTGTTAATTTCTTTTATCTCCTTATTCAGGCAGATGATTTTTTAGATGGTGCCAATCAAGGTGCTAATAATTACGATTTCTGTGTTACATTCTTTTGCAATTTTTAGTTTATTTATTTTTAGGTTATTTTGTTTCATTCATGAGTTATTGGAAAGTAGCATCTTCAGTAGCTTTAAACTAATTTTAGGTTTCATTTTATATGTAAAAGATAAGGGACACATCGTCTGAATATAGAAATGCTGTATTTTAAGTGGCCATAACTGTACTGTTTATCCTATGTAGACTTAAAATTAATGCTTAATTGTTATAAGGAAAACCACAATACACATAATGACAAAGGGTAAAGTGTCTAAAGTGACGAATCAGAGCCATATAACAGTAGACTATAACAAATGCTATCTTCATTTTCTAGTTACTACAAGCTCCCAAAAATGCATTAAAGTTTTCCCCAAACTTCGTATCTAGACCCATCAATGAAAAATGCCTTCTTTAAATCCAATTGATCTTCATCTTTCAGATTCATACTTCATTAAAAAAAGCTGCAATTATTTTTACAGAGATCAGTGCTCCTTTCGCTGGAAAAATTTAACACAGTATTCACTTTTGGGAGAAAAAAAGTTCTTTCAAACTAAATTCTTATCCTGACATTTTTAGAATCAGAAAATGTGCTGAACACTTGAGCGAATTCTTCACTACTTACGCGTTTAATTTCCATGGGAGAGAACTTTTTGGAAGAATTCTTATCATTTTAAATGATGTTACTTTCGCCTTGGTTTAATAAGAGCGTCTTCAAGAATCAAATAACACTTCTTTTCAGTTGAAGAGAGTGACTGGAATGTTTCATT
This sequence comes from Cheiracanthium punctorium, assembly GCA_038373885.1. Lineage (NCBI taxonomy): Eukaryota > Metazoa > Arthropoda > Arachnida > Araneae > Cheiracanthiidae > Cheiracanthium > Cheiracanthium punctorium. Next base: position 118,168 of record JAWZYV010016048.1, read on the forward strand.
TAACGTAAATAGGCATCCATCGGAAATGAATAAAATAAGCAGAAAATGGGAACATTTTAAGCTAGTTTGTTGAGTGAAAGTCATTTCTTTTAGAAACAAAGATAAGGTGGATTACTTGAAGATGTATGAAGGGAGAATGGAAAACAGATTTTTCTCATTTTGCGAAAAAGTTAAATGTTTTGTTAAATTAAGCAATTTAGGCGAAATCTATAAGAAGAATAAAAAATTCTGGTGATCAAGACAGTAATATTTTTTAGGTTTGTATATCCCTTGCTATTAAAATCACTTATGTCACTATTAAATTTATTACAAATAACGTTTTATTTTTATCATACTGAGTAAACAACATCGAATGTAATTATAGCATTATTTATAAAATCACGCAAAATAAATTCATTAAAACTTTATAAATATCCAGTAAATTGGATAAAAATTACGATAAAATAGTTTACAAAAGAACCTACTTCATAACTTGATCCCTAATTAAAAAAAAAGATGTTTTGAACTAATTATCTAGTTTAGTCCGTTTTGAAATATGTTAGCTGTTAGATACAGTGGATTTTTTACCTATGCGAGGGATGTGTTCTGAGTCCTCGCGTAAGTGAAAATTTCGCGTTGAGAGATATGGTATGTATACGATTTTCAGAAACACACACACACAAGTATTTTAGACTCCATCAACACACCTCTAAATGTTTTTAAACTATTACCTAACTATATATTACCATTTCCCACATAAATGAATGAATAAATGAATGCGGGCTCTTCTTACTGTTGGCAAAAAAATCTCGTTTTCTGGGAGAGGTTAATGTTCGCTCGCCTAAGGTAGATCGCGTTGTAGCTCGAGTCCACTGTATTTTCAGAGCTGTTACTCTAAATCAACCAAAACTGAATTCATTGCATTTTCATGCATACTGGTTCTAACGAAAATAAAATTAGAGTATGTTCCTATTTGCGGTTTATTGGAATATATTTCATACATTATAACTAGTATGAAAAGATTCAGAATCGAAAAAGTCGTTATGATTATCTTTTGAGATTTTATAAATTATGTTTAAAAGTAAAACACAATGAAATGCATTAAATATTATAGGAATTACATCTCAAAAGTTTTATTCACTTTTTTAACACCAGAGATACTTTCACTGCATTATAACTGTATTCTTTAAAAATGAATGAAAATTTGTATTATTATTATTATTATTATTATTATTATTATTATTTTCACAAGTTAATTTCAAAAATCAGCAAAAAATAGTTGCCACAGAACTTTCAAAACTTGGGTTTTGTTTTAATATGTAGATGACCCACTAAAACAAACATTGTCATATTGAATAATAGAAAACAAAGCGATACCCTTTTTTAGGAATTTCATTCTTTTGTCTGTGTTTGAATTAAAATGTGTGGGAATTTTCTCACTCTACATTTCGTATGCTTACTCATAGACATTTACACATTTGTGCTCTCTGTCGGGAAAACTTAAAGTATCTTTCTATCCGTAGATATTAAATTTTGTCTGCAGCTTTTGAACAAATTTTATTAGGTTGATGAAGTGCTTTCTGCAGCATGTTTTTTGTTTACTTTTTCATTTTCTTTCACATTGTCATGTTTTTTTTTGCATCTGGGAATATATTTTCCTACTATACATAACATAAAAAGTTCAATTGCATAATATTAATGTTAATGTATATTGATAAATTACTTTCGTTCTCGCACATTATAGCCTTATTTGTATGAGAACTTTTAGAAAAAATTAGGAAGAATATACTTTTCCTTGAAAAAAATTTAAAAAGTTACTTAATTTTAAATTCTAGAATAGCTGCTAAGGCTTAACTCTTTCTAACCTTATTCTTCAATAAAACATACAAAAAAGATAATTTTGTATTAAAGATGCACTTAAAATTGCAGTGTTTTAAGAGAAATACAGATTTTAAAATTTATTGAAAGTTTGTTGCTTTGCATTTTTTTAAATTTCGGATCCATTGAATAAAATACAGATTCGACAAAGAAGAGTTTTATTTTGCGTACTTAAATCTTGCACTGCTAAGTAAAAAAATAGCAGTGTTACTTACGATTTTCGCACTCTTCTCTCCCTTAAAATGTAGTTGAACTTAATAGGATGTTGCGTATTCTTTTTCGGTGTGATTAGTTAAAACTAATTGACTGGATTTAAACTTTAAAAAAGATCGGACCATTAGGCAGGATTCTCTTGTTTTGTATTTCATAGGATTAAAATAAAGTGTTTAAAAATACTTACTTAACGTAGAAAAGTATTCTTATCCCAGATTTTGAGCTAGAATTTTAAGACTCTCTTTACAATTTGGAGGCATATTTTGATTTCATATACTTATGAAAAATATTTGACATTATTGCAAGATATGTTGTGTGCACTATCAATAGACTTAACCCTACAGTGCGTATTGTAGCCGATTGGCTACTTTCTCATTTTTTCGCAAAAGAGAAATGCTTTTGTATAATTATTAAATGTATAAAATGCATACACATATTATATTTTGTATAAATTTAATATGTGTGAAATGTTTGTAGTTTTTGTTTAAATATGCATTTAATATAACTATAAGACGATTATGGAAGTAAATTTTAGTTTTTTAAAATGTATGGACACATTAATTTTTGAGCAAACAAGCATGAATTCATATTATGTGCATCCAGTTTGATAAGTATTTTTTCCCCCAGAATTTTTGATTGCTTCTAATTTTTATTGTCAAATGAATAAGAATGCAAAACTATTGTCAATAGTAGTATTAGGATTAAATTAAGTACAAGTAGGCTACATTACTTTCTTTTGTTTTATGAGAGCTACAGACTGGACATTCTACTTTTTCTATTTTGAACATTTTTAATCATTTTTCTAGGACACTACATGCTGCAAAGTTTTAAAAATATTTTTTCCTGCATGAGTAAGGATAAATGAAGCTACAATTTTGCTTTGAGCCCATTTTTAAAAAAATCATGCGTTTTAGGGTTAAATGTTTGGAATTTTGTATGTATGCTTCAAAGAGAAAAGATGAATGCCTATACTGATTCGACACGCGGATGCTTTAAACAATTTCTCTTAATTATTTCTACGTGCAACAGAAAAACCGCATTTATTATTTCCTCTTGCGTCCTTTGAAAAAAAATGTTTTTATAGACGTTTAACCAGACTTAAAAATTTCTAAATGTATATTCATATTTCTTTGGTTTGTTTTTACATTTGAAGAACCAGAAGGTAAACGCTGAAAATTATTTTTATCATGATATGTTTTTTAAGACTATAAAAATGTGAGTCTAAATTCCAGAAATCTTTCTAAGATCATGATATTTCTTCATAATAATTTACTTGAGAATAAATTTTAAATATCAAATTATTTATGAAATGTTAAATTCTTCTACCATAAGTTTTACAGTAACACAAGTGACTATATTAAGCTTTATCTGATTTAAAATGTCATGCACGCTCGCGAAAAAAAAAAAAATAGAAAGAAGATGTAGTTAAGATTCAAATTTTTTTTGGGAAACATTTCTTAAATATGTAGTTACGGATATGCGGTTAAAATATCTTGCCATTAATAATTTTAATTTCTACAGGGCATTTTTTAGCAAGATCTTTAAAGTAAAATATAAATTAACACACTCTCAGTCTATTTTCTAAACAAATGTGGACAGTAATAAGGATTTTCAATGTACTTTTTCATAAAGTACTGATAACGGTGTTAAAATATTAACGTTTATTTCTGATTTTAAAAATAGTTCAGTATGGATTCAATAGAAATTGTAATTTAAATATTCAAAATGTATCTGAGAGTAATACACACAAAAAAACAAGGAACTTGTTTTTAAATATTTTAAAAATTCCATTTGTGAGTTGCACTAAGTTTTACTTCCTTCTTCATTTACTAAATCATAATACAAAACATTCTCCGTGCCCATTGTGAGTAAGTGCTAAGATTTGCTTTCAAAATTGTTTTACTGGTATTCTAATTTTTAAATTACTTCCGTAAAAGCATAATATCCTAGCATGAATCGTGCAAATCCGACGGGAAGGTGAATCACGATAATGTGTCACGTACATGAATTTCCGGCAATTAAACAGTTCTTTGACTAAATATGGCTGTCAAGATCATTAACGTTGATGCATAAAAAAAGTTAATCAATCAATATACAATTTCCTCACTACCATGTAATCAGCATCAATTAAGCAACGAGCCATGAATAAAAAGATATATATTAAAATGTTGTTTGAAGCTTCAGCTTTCTTTTTTCAGTCGAACGAGCTCTTTCATTTTTAGTATGAGTTTTTCTTCACGGGACTCATTGAAGTTGTGTAACAAGTAACATGCATTAATGTTAAAGATATTTTTTAAACTCTTCTTTTTCTTATAAACATTGTATGTTTCAATGACGATGTTAAAAAAGATTCATGTTATTTTGTCTGGCTTCAAAAGCATTCTAAAAATTGGGTGAAAAGTTCCCAACCTATTATACTAGCATAATGTAACGAAAAGTTCTTGGCGTACGATTGAATGTGCTACTAATGTCTTCTGACCAGAAGTTGCGTTTTCCAGAAATGTAACGTTAAAACATTTGTATTTTGTATATACCTGCTTCTGTGTGCAAACGAAGAGTACCGTTTTTCAAAGAGGAACAGCCTTAAGTGATAAATTGCGCTTAAGTTATTTTAAGCTGCAGTTTTATAAGAGCTACAATAAAATGTCTACTTTAAAATATCTTAGCTCCGTTTATTCCGTATATTTGAAAATATATAAACAAAAATTTAATTTAACTGCAATAGTCGCAAGGAACTCTTTTAAAATGCATTATTTGTACACATTTTATTTGCTATATTTACTATATTTTAATACACAGTCGAGTTACAATATTGGGATCGCCACATATGTTGACGTAAACACAATTGTGGCTAATCATTGGTAAAACTGAGAAACCTGATTGTTGTAAGGTATATAAAGGTGGTTTCAGGCTACGCGTTTGCATAGTAATAGTTGCCGAATGGTTAAGTCAAGTAATTTAACGGACATTGCAAATCTTATAATCATCGGGTAAAGAGCACGCAGCGACAGCATTTCTGAAATCGCAGCATCAGTGAAGTGTTCACTTTGAATATTTCTAGGACTTTAGCCAACACTAGGGTGCTCTATCTAGTATTCTTTGAATAAGAAAACTAATTTTTCTAAAGTAAGCTAAAATCTTTTTAGGGTGTTCTTAGCTCACCCTAACCCTTTCCGAATACTTTCCTATACATGAATACTTGGAAGAATCAAGAGGGTGCGCAGTAGGATGGATCGAAAAAAACTTCTTTTCGAAATTCACATTGCCTGAGTCATTATATGGTGCCAAACTAGCTGAAACCAATTGTCTCCAAATTTCAGCTTAAAATGTTGACATCTTGAGGTTCCACACCTCAAGTGAATGTTTATATTGATTTTTTTCAAGTTTTTAATGATTTTTATGTAAAAAATATTTTTTTAATTTAATATTTTACTAAATAATTCATTAATTTATAAAATAATATTAATGAATTACTTTCTCATTCATAAATTGTTTTATTGAAACGTTACTGCCAGATACCAGATCCAGAAATGGATTTTTGTACATAAAAAAAGCAGATTATACTCTAAAATCTACTCGATGGCAGCGCGTGTTCTGATCTAACTATTATATCATAACCTAATGAGGCACGTCACTTTTATTGTGTGGATTGATTCGTTTTTGCGATTGCCTTTGTTTCAACCACTTGTTTCTCCTTTGTAAGATCGAAGCAATACGTTTTATGAATTTTGATTTATATTTAACAAAAAAAAAAAAATAATACGGAGTTTTGAATTTAAATATGACCACAACTAGAAAAGAACGTTTTGTAGTGTTTTCGGAATTCCAGTACTATTGAAAGAGACGGTGTTACCACCATCGTATTCTGATTTAATGAAGCATTCCTTAATCACAAAAAATGATATAATGTGGAATAAGGGGAACAAAAAGGATCCTTTAGTAAAAGATACCATCAAAATTATTTCTTTGGACGTTGAAAGAATTTGGAAGAAAGCCTCCTTGCTTGTGCTAAGTCACCAAGAAGTAATTTCCCTTATTAAAAATTATAATGAAAGATACGATCACAACTTAATTCTATACAAGTAGCACAGTCTTTATACACCATATACTTCGATGGAAGAAAGCACACAACTATTATGTAAGAAGTGAAGCTCTTTATATACTACTGTATCTGTGGAAGGGCATATTGTTATGTTGTCAGAACCTGGTTCTGTTCACATAGGACATGTGACTCCGCATTCAGGCTCTAGTACTGATATTACCTGCAGCATCATCAACTTTGTTACACAGAAAGAGATTGCACTTTAGGATCTTGCTGACGTTGGGTGAGATGACCCGAATGTCAACATTGGGAAGAAAAATGGCGTAGTTAGACAGCTTGAAATCTTTGTTGGCCATAAATTGCACTGGTTTGTATGCTTATTGCATACTAGTGAACTACCTCTTCGCCACCTTTTCCATAAGATTGACGGAAATACATCTGGGCCACACCAGTTTTCTGGAACAACAGGAAAATTTCTGGAAACGTTTGCTGTGACAAATTTTGTTTATATTCCTGTTGCTCTGCCTGAAATTGATAAAAAAGACCTCAGTACAGACCAAAAGTACCTCTTCGATATTTCTAGGGCAGTATGCTCGGGACAGTGCCATCCAGATTTGGCAAACTGAAGTCCAGAAAGGATGTCCCATTCAAGCTGACCCACTACAGCGAACTGAATACTGCGCCTGTACGTCTCGACTGCCGAACCAACAGAATGCTTTAAACTCCTAGTAGACTATGTGATGAAAGTGTACGTGCCATCCTGGTTTGAAATAAAAAAAATCCCAGGAAATACTCATGGAGCACGGAATGATGAAAAGAAGTTCATTCTTCCCAGAAGATTTTAAGTGAATCATTCATGAAGTTATTCGGAGGAAGTCTTATTTTGCTCATTCTGAAAATATTCTGTTGGCAATGCTGTTTGATGAATGATCACATATTCGAGAATTTGACCTAAGAAGAATAATGAAAGCAAGAAAAACTGACTGGAAGGGAAAAATATGCCAATTTGATCTTCTACATATAAATTTCGAAGCAGAATAATATTTTCAGGTGATTCACTGGGGCAATCCTTTGGAATCACCAGCTACCATGAACCTCAGTGACGAAGACGTAGCAAGTATGATCAGAAACGGTTCAGAATTTGAAATAGAGAAGCTCCCTTGCCATTCTCAAGCAGTAGAAAGGCATGTAAGACTACTAACGCAAGCATCATTGGTAACATGTGGAGCAAAAGCCAGAGATGGATACATTCGTTGGGGGATCAAATTACGAAAGGAGCTACCAAAGTTCATTATTTTGCCCGGCATGTGGACTCAGAAATTGAAGACTGATTAAAGTAGTGTTTTATTAGTCAATAATACGCGAAAGGTAAATTTGGTATCAATTCCTTTTCTGTATTAGTGTGCTTTCTAAATATTAATTGTCTTTAAAAATGAAGTAATAAAATTTAATAACTATGTATTCAAAATATACCCCAAAACTTATGACGCTCAGTTTTTTCTTCTTTCTTTTTTTTGTTGTTAACGGCAATAAAACATTGCCGTACTGTTTCTTTTACTTAGTTAGAACTGTTTTTGAGTCAGAAAATAAAGTTATTGTAAACATTAATATAAAATTTTAAAAAATTGATTTTTTTACTTTTTGCGTTAACATTCCTTTCTTTGAGCCCAGTGGCCATTTTTTGCCCAGTGGCCAATTTTTTTTGGCCATTTTCACTCCACCCTAGTGCGCAGTCCAGACGTTCAAACAGTGGGGCACCACGGGACAGGGATGAGTTTCGCCTACGACGCCTAATTAAGAATAATTGGCACACTACCATCGATACATTGATGCCTTAAATGAATCTGCTCTCCAGGACAAGTGTGCAACGCACTTTCTTGCGTATTGGAACTTCTCAGCAGACATCTAATTTTACCACACATGTTGATGAGAGTACATAGCAAGAAACGCCATGCAGTGCCATAATAGAACAAACACTGCACCCTTGATCGATATAAAAGGTTGGATTTTAGATGAGTCTCGTTTTCTGCTGTATCGGGTCGCATTTGCCAAGATACATCAGAGTAGAAACTTCTAGGAACTGTTCCAGGACGCCAACAAGGTGAACGGGGCAGTGTGATGGTCTGGAGCATGTTCTCTTGTATGCTTTGGGTCCATTATTTCCTGTGGAAGGCATCCTCAATAGCTACTTATTCATGGCTTTCGATCAGGCACATCTTACATGGCAACTGTATATTTTGTGAATGATTGAGTGTTTTAACACTGCAATGCCACATACCATGTGTCTAAAATTATCCATGTACGGTTAGAGGAGCATGAGATTTTCACTTACTACACTGGGATTCCATTTTCCTGAGATCTTAATTCCTGTAATAATTTGTTTGAATATTCGGCTGTTAAATAAGTGGTCATAATACTGTGACTCGACTGTGTACTTTTAAATAAAATATTGATAAAAAATTAAAAAAGAGTATTTTCTAAAAGGTTTTATATTTCTTTTTAAATCTAATTAATCTTTAACTTCATAAGGCAACTTTATATAGAAGTATCATTTGTACGAATAATACTAAATATTCAAACTAAATGATGACTCAAATATAGTACAGTATTTTCAACTGATTTAAATGTAAATGCACATTTTGTTGAGTATGTGGATGTATATAAAATGAAAAAAGATCAATATGGCAGGTTAAGTTGATCATACCCCTTTGATTTGTAGACTGTGCGTTCAAATTCACGCATGTAATTGAAAAAATAATTTGTGATATCTACACTCATGTCCATAAATTAAGGATAATTCAGAATCACACAGAAATTGATCTCTAAAATAAAAATTTCACCTGTGGAATGATCACACACATCTTAAAGAAGAATATGCAAATTACAGGAAACCACCAGATGGCGTGGATGGTACCTCACAATGACGAGAGTGTAAGAGAGGGGTATATAAGGAATGGTGGCAAAGAAGTAAAATTGTTCACAAGCGCTGTGAAAGCCTTTCAGTGCAAAAACCGCATAGTTATGGCACAAAGGAGGCATTTGGATGATGTTTTACGTGGCAGAATTATCGGACGACTGGAATGTGGACGTACCCAGCTGGAAGTATCCGAGGAACTTGGAATCGCCCAGAGTGTCATCTCCAGGCTTTGGCAACGATTCCAAGATGATGGTAATGTGAGTAGACGTTACAGCACAGGTCGCCCCCGAGTTACAACGCCGAATGAGGACCGCTATTTGGCAGTTACTGCCAAAAGAAACAGACGGAGTACAGCATCAGACCTGTCTCGTCAGCTCTCTTCAGCTACCGGTACGGCAGTTTCAAGGCAGACCGTGTACAGACGCTTAGGGCACATTGGTCTGTATGCTCGTAGGCCTGTCAGATGTGTTCCACTTGCCGCAACTCACTGTCGCCTGCGATTAACCTGGAGTAGAGAGCATGCATTGTGGACACCGCAACAGTGGTCTTGTGTGATGTTTTCCGACGAGTCCAGGTTTAGTTTGGAGTCCGATTCTCGCCGGACATTCATCTGGAGAGCGCCAGGTACCCGTTACCACCAAGAGAACACCATTGAAAGACACCGTTACGGTGGTGCAGGATGGCTCGTTTGGGGAGGAATTATTCTTGGTTCCAGAACTGACCTGCATGTTTAGAGTGTAACGATGACAGGCCACATCTATCGGGATGTCATTCTGGAACAACATGTACGTTTGTTTCGGGGCGCCATGGGTGCTGAATTTGTGTTTATGGATGACAACGCCCGTCCTCACCGTGCAAACATTGTAGACGAATGCCTTCAGTCGGCAATGCATACGGAGGATATCACCCGTATGCATTGGCCAGCATACTCACCGGACTTGAATCCAATAGAGCATGTGTGGGATATGCTTGGCCGACGAATTGCAGCCCGTCAACCCCCTCCCACCTGTCTAACGGAACTTTGGAGTGCATTGCTTGATGAGTGGTGTAATATTCCCCAAGATCAGATTGATCATTTGATACTCAGCATGCCTAGGCGTTGTCAGGCCTGTATTGCATCGTCCGGGAGACATACTCCGTATTAACCATCCTACTAACCATGTTATACTGTTTTTTGTAAATAGGTTCTTTTTTGAAATTTGGTCAAGGGAGTAAAACTTGCAATTTTTATTAATTATGTCAAACATATAGCATCTTTTTTGCTCTTTACTTTTTGTTTAATAAATAGACTTTACAAATAAGTCAAATTTTTTTTGCTTCTTTCTCTTTCTTTGCCTGAACTTCATTATCCTTAATTTATGGACATGAGTGTATAATATAGGGTAATTCCGGGACTTACGCTGTGTGGTGGATTAATTTTGTTATGGTTAAAATTTGATGAAAACTAAAGCCTAAGATGATCGTACAGTGGTATTATGCCGCGCATAACCTGCCTGGCAAGTACTCCTAGGATTACGCTGAAAAAATGAAAAATGATTGACATACACCTAAAAACTAAAAAAAACTAAAGACTCTATGAATTGCAAATAAATTCCATTTATTCGAAAACGAAAATGTTCACGTGAAACCACAAAATGCTTGAGACACAACGGGAGAACAAATGTATCACAACTGAGACTTTCGCCGTGTGTAGCTACGCGTGATGGACTATTGTGTATGGACTAAACTCCAACTACTAAACGGTAGAACGTAGCACATAATTTGCCACGTATGATGGACTATATCGCATGGACTATACAGGACAAGTGCCGAATTTTAAAACGTAGCACATGTGTAGCTACGTGTAATGAACTAGTAACTGTGGACATTGAATATTTTTTTTTTCTTGTTTTTTTTATGTACACGGGGGAGAGATGTGGTGGAGTGAAACAGCAGTAAAATATAATTTTGAGACGGTTCCCATGGGAAGACCACACAAGTGGACCGTAAATTAGAAGAGGCGCCAGGCAATGGACAGTCTGGACACTATAGCACAATGAACTGTCAACGTTAAAATATTTATGGCCGAAAATATTTATGGCCGAAAATGATATGCAAATTTGGCGGGGTATATTCCCCGATGACCCACCTACATGTCTGGGATTCGACGAGAGGATGCATTAATTCCCCGATACGAACAAATCAGAAACTCCAGCCAATGATGTAAGAGGGGGTAAGAAAAAAGGAAACAGCCCCGTGGGAGAAGAAAAAAGACGACAGAACGAGTGTGCTAGAGAGAAGAAGCCGAAGAGAGTGTTGGAGAAGGTGTGAACGGGCTTAAAAAAAATCAGTGTGTGTGCTTCGAATCAATATGATCAAGTTGTGTTAAAAAAAAAAAACATGGAATCGGTGGCTTGATGATGGCTTAAGAGAAAGAAAGCGGTTCCAATAGTGCACGCGTCGATCGTGTCCTGTGTAAAGATGGCTACCTCATCATAATGGTGAATATCCCAAATAATTTATTTATTATTGGTGTTTCAAACCTTTTGTGGATACCCCTTATCCTCCAAAACCACATCTCCCCCAGACATGTTTTGAGTTTAAAATTATGTCAATATCGTCTTTTAATTAATATTAGTGGAATGACTAAGAATAAATGGAATTTATTTGCAATTCATAGAGTCTTTAGTTTTTTTTAGTTTTTAGGTGTATGTCAATCATTTTTCATTTTTTCAGCGTAATCCTAGGAGTACTTGCCAGGCAGGTTATGCGCGGCATAATACCACTGTACGATCATCTTAGGCTTTAGTTTTCATCAAATTTTAACCATAACAAAATTAATCCACCACACGCTGCACATTTTTTTGAATTTGTGTAAAAAAACACAGGGTGCGCGCACATTGAAATAAATCATGCTGCGCCCTTTATAGTAGAATATACTACGTGTGTACTGCGAAAAGAAAAGTAACAATTTTTTTGTAAAACAATGCACTGCCGTTGAGACTCCGCTCTTGTGCAGGTGTTTTCCGCGCCTGTCATAAGAACAGAATTTTATAATAAATAGAATGTATTGAAATAAATATTCATATCTGGTTCATATCTGGAGTATAATTACCTATGTAATAACAAAAAGAAACTAAATGAGTACAAAGAGTTGATTGGAAGATATCAATCAATAAGAGTCTGCCGACTTAGTTCACAAGTAAAGTTAAATACTTATTTTTTTAATTAATAAAGTTAAATACTTATTTTTTGAATAAAATTTAAAATCTATCTGGTTTTTAAGATCGCTATTTCATTTATGCCTGAACGTTAAAACGCAAAACTATTACTATTACAATTAACAGCTAATAACATGCCCACTTGGTGAGTCAGTGCATAATGAACGGGGAAAGAGTTAATAACAGTTAGTTAAATCCAGCAAATATACTGAATTAACATAGTAATATAAAAAATAAGATACGGAGAGATAAATTAAAATTTTACCAAAAGCGGCATCCCGTACAAAAGAAACTGCGGTATGTATACCGGAATGGCAGTGCTGTACGGATCCCATTTTGTACGGTACAGACGTAACACATCACAGTTGCCTGTCTTCGCAACAGAAAGTGGCGTGACCATACATACAGTACGCTACACACATGCCACACTTAGTTTTGACTTCGAAATCATGCATGGATTCAGTAATTAAAATAAAAAATGCACTTAAGCGTAGCATGTTTGAATGGTCAAATCATGCGCTTATCTCAAAATAAGGATTGTATAGTTACAACTAAAGTGCTGAACGGAATTCCTGCTATACACCAGTGAAGAAAATCTCACTGCACGCCTATACTGCGCGTGTGACTGCTATCTATCGACAATTATCAGAAGTCCAAGGGGTGCGGCAACTCTCCAGGCTATACCCTGTATCATACTGCGGAAAAAAACTTTTTAGACATTCATGAGGACATGACGTGTGCTACTTTTCACGTTTGACTTATCTGGCTCTTATGATACGAAAATTGAAAGTTTTCCAAATCACTTAATGAAATAGCAGAGAGAAGGTTAATCATTTCTTTAAAGTTTGAAATTGTACAAAATTTGCAATGAAACTGCATAAGTTTCATTGTTGATATATTCGTGATAGTGTGCATACAGGGGTGTAGCCAGAAATTTTTCATGGGGGGGGGGTTACGACTACTACAACTGATATATATGTATACGTGGGTGTGATAATGTAGTGAAGAATGTAGATTTTGTATGGCAAAAAATTCCTCATGGGGGGGGTTATAACCCCCCTAACCCCCCTCCTCCCTTGGCTACGCCCTGTGTGCATAGTTAATTCAATATCCGATTCACAATCCGGCCACAATTACTTCGGGCAGTTGTAGTGGACATGTCTAATCGGCAAGTGTCCGTCCGTTAAAAAAACCATTCCGCGAATCCTTGGTCAATTAACAGCAATTTTCATTTGCAAAGACACCTGATATTGAATTGAAAATGTTTTGGCATTTTCCAATTCAGTTTAAGATTTCATTGGGTTTTTACCATACGGGGTGTTAAAAAGTGATTTTCTTCCTTAATAATTTTTAATAATAATAAGAAGAACACACAGAGAAAATAATGTTGCAATATACTTTGTGTTCAGAAAAAAAAAATAATAAATAAAAGTTATGAAACTTTTAACGCTTTACGGATGCGACTTTAAAAGCGGACATAGCATCAACAGCATAATTAAATTAGTCCGGCACATTTTACAAGATAATGAAATAAATGAAATTAGTTTGCTAATATACTCTTATTAAGGTTGCCAAAGTTTGTAGTTAATTGTGATAAAAAACACATTACTTGGCATTTGACTTACAAGGAAAATTTAAGAATGAAACTTTTGGAGATCTTGGAAGCTCATAGTTCGCAATTGAGGAGATAAAGAGAGCCATCTAGTGGTGATCCTCGAAAATTCTTAGACAAGACTCCTCCACCAACATGCTTTTCCTATTCAGGGGATCTCGGTTGTTTGAAGAGCAAAATATTTATAATCAGGTCATTTATCTTAAGCATCTTTCAGAGTACAATTCGTGAGACAATATTATAGTTTGACACATTAATATTCCATTATTTGATAATTTCATTTTATACATTTTAGGAATTTCAGGTTTATTTCATTGGATTTCTAAAGTCTGAATGACTTACTTACTATCACGTATTAAATGAAATTAGTATTTTCTTCTGTATTCTATGAAAAAAATCTAGTAGAAAGTTTAAACATGCTAATGAGGAATTTGACTAATATAATCGTCCTCAAACGGATTAAAATTATGATCAATTAATATTATGTTTTGGCTATTACTAATAAACTATAAAATTATTTCTTTCTGCCACAAATCTCAACGCATATATCTCAGTTATATTAAGTATTCTGAGGACATAAATTGCTTCATAAATACCTATAACTTCTTTTGCGCAATTATAAAATACGAACACTTACCAAACATATTACTTCAGAATAGTCATTAAATTATTCGTAAGTATTCGAATCACACCCATTTTTAAAAAAATCAGTGAAATTTTTAAGAATGATACATTCATTTATACGTCTAGCAGGGGAATGAACTACATTTTAACTTTTTTACAGAAATCACACTTTCGACCAACAGAATTTGAATACTAGATAAATGAAACTTTTAAGAAAAATTTATATGTATCACTTATAAGTGTGTCCTCTAAAGTCCATTTCTTTTCCTAAAAATTGTAGATCAACGGACAGTCTATAGCTATCTGTAATTGAATTGTTGATTAAACTCCAAAGGTTTTCTCATAGTCTGTTTCTGAAATTAAAACCTATACCGCCTACAGAATCTTGAAAATAATTCTAAATTATGTTACTTCCACACACACCTGATTAAACTTTGTTAGCAACAGAATCCGAAGTGCTTCTCTCCGAGCAACAGTGCAAGTACATTATTCGAAATACGGCTATGTTAAATGAAACTAAAAGAAAAAAAATGAAAAAGTGAATTTTAAATTAGCAAAATGCGTTTACTGGCAGCTTTGATAAGTATTAGATAGAAAACAAGTTATTTAACGTGAAAATGCACTTATTTAAACCGTTGAGGTAGCATGCAGTATAAATACGGAAACATTGCCTTATGCTGATGTATTTGTCTTATATGAAATATTTCATGTATTTTTATTTTGTATTTCAATTTAAGAGAAAATTTTATTTTATCAATAACATCTAAACTATTTTTTGTGCTAATGCGTATGCTTGTTTAACATTCATGAACTTCAAATTTATTGCAAAAATTAAACCTCCAGCTCTGAAATGTAATCTAAATCGTACGAAAAACGATGGCTTTTAATATTGCAGACTATAAAAACAAAAATTTGAATATATGTGTAACGTTTGAAAAATTTATTTAAATTTATAAACCTGCTTTATTTATATTACTTTTTATAAACCTGCTTAAATTATATTTTAATTAATTGTATCAATTTATTAAAATTCTAAGTAAATTCATCAAACCAATGAACTGCTTATGAAGATGGCAGAAAAAGTTAAATAATTGCTTAAAATGGAATAAAGACAGTTTTTCGAGATCTTTTTAAATGTAATGACTAGAAAATTTTCTTGATTCTTGAATAGATTAAACACTCGTACTTCGTTTTCGGAATCATGTAATAAATAAAAAAAATAATTTTTAAGTATAGACTAATATGCCTAAAGTTACGAATTCGAAAAATGATACATATTAATTAATTAAGAAAATCTTCTGCTAATTTGCGGAAAGAAAGTAATTGATCTTTTAGTGGGCAGTTTTTAACTGTTAAAGTACGTTTTCTAATTAAACGAAAAAATTCCCTTTATTAAAATTTTATGTTTCTGTGTGGGTATTTATAGACTTCTGGAAACAGTAATGACATTTTGGAGACAAAAATGTGAGGAAATAGCGATAGTATTTTAGTTTTCTGTGCTATCATAACGTTTTGTTCACAAATTTTGAGCATTTAGGATTAAGGATAGAGAAATAATAATATTTAAATGCCGGTTAATCATTCGTTTTGAAATCCTTTATGTTTATTGCCTAATTTTTGTACATCAATTCACTTTTGAAATCTTTTACAATAAATGACAGTAAGTTTTTTCAAATTAATAAGAAGTTAATATAATCACCCAAATTGTAACTATATGTAGTCATACAGTAATATCTGACGATGCCTAATGATAGCCAACAATGCACCTAAATTATTAAAAGAGGAAGAAGTAATTGAAAATAAATTGAACTACAGAAACTGGAAGTTTGAATAATAATTAAAATGGCGATCAAGATTATAAAATTGGTGTAACCAAAGAGATTTTTCTGGCTTTCGACCAAGACTATTTGTCATTATACTCTGGGGATGCTTATTAACTTAGCTTAACTTTCATGAAGGGATGGACGATAGAACACTTGTGCTTTTTTTGTCTGTAAGCGAACACAAGACCAATGTTTACAAACCAGGCATTATATGAATATATGATAGTTTAGATTAATAATATCACAGCAATGGATTTCTTCTGATATTGAAGCCCAACGAAAACTTGTAACTAAGATACGCATGGTTAAGTCTGAGTACTTCTGTTTTTACGAATTTCTGGCCGTTTACCTTTGGAAGTCACTTAAAACAATCTATACCCTTCTAAAAAGACGCACTCTAAGTGATCTTTAAATTCAATTGCCCATGGTGAGTGCATCCCCTTTCCGAAGAATTATAAAAGATTTATACAATACATTCAACGCTGTTAATATATTAATACGATTCATGGTAGATGTGAGTGTCACTCGAAATGCTCTGAATAGCTCATATTCTAGTGATAGACAAATGAACTCTTCAGCTTTAGAGGATGTGCATTGCCAACAAATACTCCACGAAATCTCTAGTGGCTTTCATCTTTAAGGATTGAATTAAAAAAAATGGATTGTATGTTTGCATTGTAAACACACTACAACGAATTTTTATAATATTCTTAATATAAAACACAGCAAATTCAGACATTGACATTACACATCATTTTAGAGTGGATATAAAGATAGGCTTAATTTTAGAATGTTATTATCAATTTCAGCTTCGGTTAACATTAGCGGTAACAGCTTCCGCTTTACATTAATAAATATTCACTCATATTTATTTTCTTAATTTTCCAAATTTGCAGTGGCCAGCACACAGCAATAGGAACATAATGTAACGTCCCGTGGAGGAGTGAATTTTAGAATACCCTGAACGCACAGTGAGTGGGTAGTTAGTGTTCAAGGCATTAATTTGGTATATTTAGTTTGCAGACCTTATCCGGTCTCGTGAGAGTGAAGTGCTGTCGAATATACTTCAAGATCTGGGCTAATGGGTTCTGATTTTCATAAGTGTGCTCTATAACCGAAATGTATCAGGCTATTATTCACGTTCTAGCATACATAACAGTACTGAGGTGGGCCTTGTGCAGAAAACTTTTCACATACAGAGATAGTTTCTGAAACACAATTATATCCGAAGATCTTACAAATGTACTTGTAAACAAGAAATTCCAGGATATAAATATACAGGGTATTCGAAAATGCTGACAGGGCCTTATTCCTTAAATATTGATCATAACCCTATACAATAAATTAAAATGTTACGTAAAATCAAAGTACATGATTTTGTGGGATTGATTAATATTTTCTACATATTAAATCGAAATAAATACAAGATTTAAATTTTGATACGGCCCACGGACAGAAAATTCTCAATTTGTAAATTGTGCTCAGTACATCAATAAACTTATGTACAAAATTTCCTTCTGTCATCATAAGAAGTATTCCTTCTGTCATCATTTTTTACGTACAGCTAAAAATAATCGAACATAAAAAATAATAACGTATACGTGTATTTAGAAAATTTACAGGCAATGAAAATTGCGTTGACTTTAAAAATTAATTCATTCAATGTGCATCATTTTCCCCAATTTTGATCCAAACGATATTACTGTCTCTTCCAAGCACGTAAATTCAATGCAATATATGTGTGAGATGGATTTTATGCCACACAGTTACAAAAATTCATACTACTTCATACTACAAGATTGAAAAACAATTATTTTTGTATATATAATAAGCTGTACTACCCAGACAGAAAACAGAGATATATGAAACAATATCTTCTTGATTTAGAATAAAATAAATAAATATTAATTAATTAATTTTTTTGAACTTTGCAAAATGGAAATTTCTAAATAGCATTGTTTTGTAAATAGCTCAATGAAATACTTAAACACAGAAAAATTGTTATCTTTTCCAGATTTAGTCTGATTTTAATACCACTGGAAGTGTCAGAGAGGTGGGCAGCTCGATTGGCATTGGCAATTGTTAACTAATGAGCCGCCAGTAACGACTCGCATTTCCCAAGAGTAAGCTGGAGAAAAAAAGATAAATAATCCGAAATAGATAACAGACGGCTCAATTGAGATTTCCTGCTAAAGCCCATCTTCGTAAAGACACCCGTGTGACAGAAGGGAATGTGTAGTGGTCCATGCTTAAACAGAGAGCTGTACTGCTTTCATTCTAACGTATTATCCCACAAATTTGGTATCACAGCTATATCTATTGTAACGGAATTTTTAACGTTTCTTCTATTTCAGAAACTTTAACTGCAATTAACTGTAATAATTATTGTAATCGTTTTTAAGTGTTAGATTAGAATAGAGAAAATACACAAAGCAGGAGTGTATGTCGAGCAAAAATCTGCAAAGGCTTAGCTTTAAATTTCACTACGCTTTTAAGTTTATTTTTTATATACATATTTACATATTTTTTGTTTGTTTTACACAGGAGAAATTTTTCCTCAAAAGATGCATCGTGTAAAGTAAGTTAAATTTTATCTGATCTATTCAGCATTGAACATTTTTTGTAATGTAATATACTTATTTTCGAAATCAAGACAAGAAATTTGACTCACACGCAAAAACTTTTTGAGAATAATGCAATTAAATACATTATGAGGCCTTCACAGAGAAAGAAAACATCTTCCTTATTCTTCAGAGTGTTCATGGTTTGTTAAAATAAGAAACACGTTTTGAATAATAAGAAAAATTGGTTAGTGATATTTGATAAAGTTTGAGACTTTTAATGGAGAGGATCAGTAAGTCTAAAAGGCAAAGGAATAATATTTTAGCTATCTTTTCTAACATGAAGATCTTAAGTAAAAGTTTTTACACTTGGAACAAAAGTTTAAAAAGACCTCCCCCACTCGGAAAAAAATGTCAAAAATATATTGATAATGTCTTAAAATAAATGAGGTGAAGCTCATTTTTAAATCAGACATTTTGGAACAGTTAATGTATACCTAATGCAATAGAGAAGAAAATTCTATTTCTGCAATACATGTGTTGTCAAACTGGACAGTTCCAAAAAAAAAAAAAAAAAAACAGCTGCGAAATTGCATACTGCTGCAGAGTTTCCATAGTGCTAGTTTTGGAGGTCGAATTTATAAATTAAGTAAACTGTGGAGAGCAAATGATAAAATATCTCTAGCAGTGATTTTATATTCAGCGACTAAATGTCTTTGTATAATGAAAGAAAAATAATAAGAAAGCTGGATTTGAGTTCCTCTTTTTAAGGAAGAGGATTGAACGGTGCATTCTACAAACTGAAAAGGATAATTTAAAACAATAGTCGTGCTAATCAATTTATTTCCCAAATATTTCATTCAACAAACTAAAAAAACAGGATAGAAAAGCATACAGTAATTTACTTAGTAGTTGTATATTAGATACGTGCATACATAGAACTATGGGACATTGTCTGGCGCTGATCATTATCCTTTCTAGCAATACATATTGATCCAGCAATGCATTCTTTCACTGAGTCATTGATCTAGCAATATATTCTTTATACAGCATACATTCATCATTAGATGTCAAAATAAAACGGCTCATAGTTTAAGAAGAAGTATAGGGATTTCTTAACCACCAACGATTCGAGAACTTATTAAATATATATTACTGACTCAATATTAAATGAGCGAAACGAAAAATATTAACTGAAAATTCAAGCCAAAGCAAACCTGAGAAACTCTATTTAATCCTAAAAATATGTTAGTTTGACTGTAGTTAAAGCATAATTAAGGTGCTTTTATGTTGTCTTTATTATATAAAAACGTTTTAATGTTATAATTTTTTAATGAATTCATGACATTTTGGGCTGTGTAATAAAATTTAAATCTTTTAACTATCCTTATTAGCAAATAGATTGCAATGTATTTTTATTATTTGATCAGGTAAACATATACATTCTCAAAGAACTTTTAAACAATTAAAAAAGGAAAATAACCCATGTATACTTTATGAATTATACATTTATAGTTATGAAAAATATTTTTCGTAACTATAAATGACATACTTTCAATGGATAATAAAATGTGGTAAATTTAAACTAAATATAAATCAGACTTTAAAGAGATTTAATTAACAAGTTTCTTAATAATTGAATTGTTAAGGCTTAAACCTATAATTAAAAAGACAGTGAATGCGTTAAATCTCAATTTATTTAATCAATCATTATCTGATAAATATGCATCAGTAATAGCACGCATGAGCTATTACGGAAAGTTGTTTATCTCTTTTGAGCATTATCTTATTTCTATTAATTAATTATTAATTATTAAACTGTTTAGAGGAAATCACAAAAGAATTGTTTAAAATAATGATTATATATGCATTATTTAATACATTATGTTTTTATTAATATACTCAGTCATTTCCAGTTACTCATTGAAAAATAAATTTTGTTTGCTAGCAATAATTACTGTTTAAAAGTAATTCAATTTTATGACTAATTCAGGAATAGTTGGAAATTTCACATTAATTTGAAATACTGCTGTCGTTTTCTCATACTATTATTTTATTTCTGATCACAATGGAACACCACACTTCTTAATTTATTGGTATTTGCGTCGAAAAATATTCAATAAATGAAAATAATCAAAAACAAATACCATTAAATGCTTTATAGTCTTTTAGAAGAATTTTGTGCATGATAAAGTGTTTATTTTTTAATAAAAATAATTTTGCATGATGGAGTCACCAGCACAATAAAGAATAAACAAATTTTATGCGTATATAAAAAATTCATAAAATTTAATAAACAAAAAATGGAAGCCGATATATATGTACCGTTTACTTCATTGTACTTGGCGAACATAGATAATTTTATCCGAAAATATTTAAATCTAGCTCCAAACATCACCGATAGAGGGCTATGCTAAATGAGAAAAAAAATTGCGATAAACATGTTGCAATGATTGTTCAAAAAACTAATGAACTTTGTTTTCAACATGGCCACGGTGTCAATTTTGCAGATTAGGTTGTCACCGGCAACACGACAGATGAATGCAAAAATTATAGGCCTATTGCACTCATCAGCATTCTATGTAAGGTAACGGAATGAATTGTACACACCAGGCTTATGAAGGAGCTTTTAAAAGAAAAGAAAATTAACTTTTATCAGACGGCTTACAGGAGACAACACTCAACTGAAGAGCAACTTTTTTACCTCTGTCATTCTATTACTGTCGGCTTAAAGGCTAGACCACATAAAAAGACAACTGTGGTCCTTTTGGAGACGACCTCAGCTTTTGATACCGTTTGGCGCAAGAAGCTTATACAAATTACTCATGAAACAGATGTCCAAGGTAAAACCTTAATTTGGAACTCTGATTTTCTCAAAAATAGGAAAATTAGAGTGCGTTTCGTCGGAGCCCAGTCACGAGAAAGAAGGACCTGGGGTGGGGTTCCTTATGAATCAGTTCTTAGTCATCTTCTGTTACTAATCTAAGCGTGTAATGCGTGTAATGTAAGGTAGATAATACACACCCACACCTCCATGCAAGCACAAAAGTGGCATGTTATGTAGATGATATTGCTATATGGCATACTGATGTAAGTCTGAAAGAATCTGAAAGTTCTCTAAATCACTCACTAAAGGGAATCTTGGATTGGCCAAAATCTTTAAAGCTGAAAATAAATCCACTCAAGGCGCCCTGCAGCATTTTTTCTACAGACAGAAAAGAAGGCGTTTTTCCCTACCAAACAGGGTTTTAAATAAAACACCTAACAAAGACAGAAAATCCAATGTATTTGGGACTTACCTTACACTCAAAAATGCGCCTTCCAGAGCATGTCAAGAAGTGGTTTAACTGAGCACTTAAAAATTAAAAATCTTAAAATGTCTGTCTGCCTGCAGAGAATTGCAGGAATTGTCCTGAACCCTGAACATATTTTAGTCTGTCTTGCCATTCTGGCCAAATTACAAACAATAACCATCAATCCCCATGCTGCCCTTTATGGAGATAACTGCCTCGATATCGCCAAGGCTGTGTGGACCACATTTGGTCCACTTTAGGGCCTATTGTGGACACGACAACAACAAGATTAGGTTTATTGAGAATATTTTCCTAAGATTTCATCGAGTATTTTGTTATTCTAAAATGTAATAACAAATATTGAATTTTTTAGTTAATAAACTAATTTTAGCACTTTTTTCAATACATATTGGAATTTTCAGTAGAGAAGAGTTTCTAGTAGCTAAAATAACGCAAAAATAGCGCGTAAGGGAAGCAAAACAGGAAGAATTTCTTTCTCCTTTGGTTTGTAGTTTTATAAAAGATACATTATTTTATGGCTCTATCATGTAATGGAATGAGAAATTTATAAAATAGAAAAGCTCTGAAATAAAATATTCAAATTAAAATGACACGAACATAAAATTTTAATAATAAAATTAAGAAATCAGTTTTCATAAATTATATCTGGTTGAGAATACTTTACCTTGGTCTTTAAACCAACAGATGGCGCTTTGAAAGAAAAAGCAACTGTTAAGTAAGCCTTTACAACACAAGGACTCTCTGACAATAGGCTTCTTTAAACTTTTTAAAACAAATTAAAATAAATATTTGGAGCGAAGAAATAATTGAGATAATTCTTTGCGAATGGATTAAAATAAATATTTCAGATGATGCTTTCAATTTAAATTTATGACTTACTCCAAAACCAAGAAAACTTCGTTCTTACAGCTGAATATAAATAAAAATACAGTATTTTTAAAGTAGAACCACATGTCTTGTCACAGATAGCTGAAACTAGAGTTGCTTAACTGGTGTTGTGGGCAGCAAAATTCAATACTTATTTTTCCGCACAATACTTTTGATTTATTAAAGCGTTATATTATGACTCTGTACTCTTCTGTGTTTTACGTTTTTCACAGCTGTTGCAGTCAACAAAAATCAATAGACGCACAGAAAAAGGATGAAATGTCAAGTTAATTAAAATTTTTGGTTTTCCTATACTCGACATATTAATTTGAAATAAAATATCCTTTTTCTTAAGAGTATTGGATGATTGATGAGGTTCCTAAGAATAGTTAAGAAAATTGAAAAGAATATATACATGCTTAGCAAATAAATCTTTTTGGCTTTGCATTCCTGTTCTATGTTTGCCTTTAATACTTCTTTTAATTTCTTACAACAATTGTTATATGTTGTGTTTTAAAAACGTCGTTGGGCTGTCATTTGTCATGAAAATATGAAGGGATTTTCCTTTTTTACTTTCACTGAGTTGCATTTTTGTGAACAAGAGAAAAGTATCTGCGATGTTTTGAACTTTTCATAAAGTCTGCTAAGTTTTAGATATTTTTATATTGATGATGCAGTAAAGTAGTTGCAAAAAACAAAATATTCTTTACTATCCAATAAATCAATAATGTTATAATGTATAACCTTACTGCAAAAAAAGTGTGTCAAATTTACAGGAAAAAACTATCAGCCAGGACGCCAGTTTATTAACATTTTTTTTTTTTTTTTTACAGAAGTATTCCACAAATTTTATAGATTCCCAGTTTATTTTACAGAAATATTCCGTATAAGAAAAATATACCGAAGATTTCTGTAAAATACACGGAAATAAACTGGCGTCCTGGCTGACAGTTTTTTTTCTGTCAGTTTAACAGACTTTTTTTTGCAGTGCTGTTTAAATAACTTCATCAAATCATTTGTATTATTCAGTATAGTATTTAATTAATAACCGTAATCAAAGTATTCGAGAAGCTGATTTGTTTGGTTCTTCTTACATTTGTTTTCATATGGTTTTCGTAGCTAGCAAGATAAGAAGTCTGATTTTAAATGAGAGGCAAGAATATTCTGCTTCCAACTAGAAGTGTGCTCAGAAAAATAATTAATATCGATAACGATTCTTTGGAACAAGGCAATACGCCCTTTTCAGAAATCGTAGTCACAAAATCGCGTCCATTATGTTATTGAAGCAGCAAAATCGATTAGCAAGAATGCAGAAGCAATTTGGACATCGCTTATATTTTTAGGATACCAGTTAAAGTTTATTTTAAGTTTTAAAGATAAATTTATGGTTACAAATGAAAAAATAGTGTGTAAGAAAATTAATTTAATAGATTTTCGTGTTAAAATGAAAATATTCTTTGTATAAAAGGTATTTTTTATATGGCGGAAATACAAGGAAAAGGTACGAAATCCATTTCATTGAACAATTTTCCATAAAACTTCTTTTTCTACAAGACGAATTTTATCATTAAAATAATTTTTGCTTCAATGATTACTGATAAAATAACTACATTAGTCTGACTATACTGATTCCCACAGAGTGACTTTCACAGTTGGTGCTACAGAACTGCTAAATAACATCTTCTATTTTAACAAAATTGTAAAATCCAAACATTAGTTGATAGTTGAAATACTACAAGACTGAAAAGATTATTTTTCAAATTTTGCTAATTTATAACACTGTATAATATGCCTTAAATATTTAAAAACTTGCTTGTAACAACACTTAAACACATCTCTCAGTATCAGCACCACTTAGGAACACCACGAAAACTAAATATTAGTTTTAAATTTTTATTACCTTAATTCCATGTTTAGTAGCAATAGGAACAATTTATAATCATTTCTTAAGGTAACCCATTAGTACACCAATTATTCATTCTCCTCAATTCACAAATTTCACAAACTATCTTTTCAAAAGTTAGGAGTGTATATTATGTGAGATGGCTGGTTATTTACAGTTTTCTTTTAAACTTCTCTCAAATGAATCATTGAGAAACCAAATTTTCTACACTGTTAAAGATGTCTGTACAGTAAAAATGATTGAATCTTGACTTACTTTTTTCGATACCAAAATGTGTCTTATGAATTTTATCAAACACCTATTTAAGAAAACAACTAGCATTTTAGTATACAAGGAAATAACCGCATATTTTTCAGAGACGTTGACTTATAAAAATATTTACGAAGTAATATCTGAAATTTTCAGGAATATCATTTTTATGCAATATTATTATTTTTTTAATAAAGATCTCTAAAAAAGCTCAGAAAATGCTTTACTTTTCTGTTACTAAACTGCATGCTTTTTGTTTTGCCACAATGCACTATTTCTCTTACAGATGCTCTTTCATTACAATTATCAGTAATATAAGGCCCGGGCAAAAAATCTACCAGATACGTATGCTTATCGGGTGCATATTTTACTTTTATTTTAATTCTTTATAATCTAGAGGAGAATGCATTGACGATACTTTTATCACGAACAGCTACACCATTGGTATGATTTGGATGCGAAAGCTACTTATTATCTCTACTACAGCTAAACAATACATTTTTAGAACTATCACACTGCAATTCTATTTATTTAGTATAATGAAAATTTAGTAAATCAGAGCTCCCTTTGCTTTTTAACTTAATAATGTCTTGCGTTTGTATGTGCAACTCGTTAAATTTAACAGACCTTTTTAAGTAGCGTAATTAGGATTCAAACTGTTTTACAGAAAATGAGGGATGAAATATTTCACCTATTTTACAAATGTGGCCTTATAAATTTGTAGCAAATATTTGGGTGACTTTTCTTCATTTAATTTAAACTTCATGTTTATCAGGTAATTTTGATTTCAATATAAATCCTTTTTTATTATTTAAATGTGAGAGTATTTTGTAATAAGCCCAGTATTCAAAGGATATTATCTCTACAAGGATAGGTTCTCGTATCATTATTTCAGATTATACTACTAGCGTTATTGGCTTATAATGTTTCGAGCGAGTTGCACTAGGGAAATCTTAAAAAATGGGAAAGTAATTTGAATAATAAGTCTAATAAAAAGTATACTGCATTGTGATTGAATATCTCTCGATGTTTGATGTGGAATTCTGAAATGAATCTATTCCTATTCTATGAAACAGCGGAAATTATAAGACTCCATTTTGTGTTTCAGTGCTGCGCCTACTGTCTGATTTTCTAATGAAAGGTGTATCTGGACGATTGGAAAGTATTCTGTAGATTTTACGGACAAGCTTTCCATGCAAGATTTTGTGAAAAATATTTTATGAAAGAAACATAGAAACTTGCTGATGGTATTGCTAGTAAATTTAGAAAATATATTACGTTCACTTTTCTTCTCAACGAGTCTTATTCCATTGTTACATATTGTACAAATTTAAAGCATGTAGATTCTCAAGCTTATTAAATATTCAGTGAAGTAGAATTATTCTATCGCTTACATACATATGTAAGATGTCCCAAAAATGTGGTAACAAGCTTTATTTTTTCATCTATTAGAGATAAGTGGGCAATGTAAATCGAAAAAAATATATTCTCAAAGCAGTAAGAAAAAAGGCTGCGTTAAGAAAAAATTCCTCTGGTTAATTTTCCAAATTTTACTGTTTTTTAATTTCTACACGAACCTTGTACAGAAAAATTCTCACTCAGTAAAATGTGTCCTATTCACTATGAGGATTTTCAGCCTTTTATCGTAAAAATTATCGGAGATATCTTATAACAAAGACGATTAGGGGCTATACATGAATTTGATGTAAACGTTTATTGCTGGCGAGAAGAAACGTATTTTTTTTTTCCTTTCGAGAGCCATTGAAAGTGGTTTAATTCAGAATGTCTTCGTATCTCTGCCACTTTTTAGGATATAGTTTTCAAATTTTGTCCTTCACCTCATTAATGCATGGGGAATATTTTACAAATTGGGAGTTTTTGTACGAGGGACGTATATAAATTGAAAAGCGTAACTTTTTGTAAATTGATCAGAGAATTTTTTTTCTGAACGTACTCTTTTTCTTAGTCTTATTTTGAACATTTTTTTGTTTTCAATTTCCATTGTCCACCTATCTCTAATAGATAAAGAATTAAACTGTGTTAACATCTACTTGGGATACACTGCATATATAAATAATATAATATAATGTTACTCGCAAACATTCACACACAACAAAATATGGATGTACATTGGTTAAATGTAATGGGATCCTATAACTGTTTTATTAATATTCATTAATTAAATTAGATCCCGCTGCAGTGTGGTATATTGTTGTCTCGTTGCTGTGTGGTATAATTTCATTTCTACTTTTTCCTTGTCCAAAATTTTAGCTATTTTCTCATTGTAGAATGGGTGATCATCATAGTTTCATAATACACAGCAAAATATTTCTGGTTTCACGTACAGTATGAATTCCTTGTAGTACCTTCTTAGAATCTTCTAAGGAGAAATGTTTTTGCAACATTTTAATTGTAGTTTCCTCAATCTTATTTTCGTTGTCTAGAATGTTCTTTATTACTAGACAGTTCTAAAATAGCTCGTTTTGAATTTGGGGGGACTGTCTATATCTTCTTGGTGAGATTTTACTTTTTTGCAAGATAGGTTTCTTTTGATGTCCACATTTTTATGTTTGGGAGTTTCGTTTTCCTTTTTTTCCGTTTGATTTCTCTTCTATTTCGCCCTCTCTTGCAGTTACAGGGTCCAAGAAAGTTTGATTTCTTATAACTGCCTAATTTGTATTAATTTATCCTCTTATTTAGGAATTCGGTACCCGAGATGTGCTCCTTAATTACTGTTTTTGTATCCCTGCAAAGCTGGAATTGATTTGCGAGCCAGAATGGTGTGAAAGTTACAGTTAAAGTAAAATATGTTACTGAAAAGTATAACAGTTAGAGTAAATACTAATATTATTTGTACAAAAAGAAATAAAAATACACCTAAAATATAAAAAGTATCCCTGGCCAAAAATTACCCCAGTGAACTGGGGAGATAAGTGAGCATACTTAAAAGTTAATTAAAAAAATAATGAAGAGAAAATATATGTGCGTATGAAAAGCTTAGAGCATCTGCAAGTAAAAAACAGCACCAAGAAAACTGTTTTTTTTTTTCAAAAAATGTTTCACTGACAGGAAACTTTAAAAAAAATCCTGATTTTCGGAGACAATCTTTTTTGAAGATGTTTCTACATTAATGTAAAAAAATCTTTTTTTCCTCTTATTTGTTTCATAGTATCTTATTTGTTTCATAGTAAGTAGAATGTATTAGGATGACTTGGCATAATAAATCTATCCGTAATTAATCAGTATTATGATTTATTTCCAAAATATTCTTATGATGTCAGAGTGACACATGATAATATTTTTTTCTTTTCATGCAGGCATTTTAAAGATAAAATATTAACTGGCCAAACATTTGATGCCAAGAAGACTCATTTCACTGTAAACATAAAGTAATGTAAAGTTAGTAATAAAACGTAATGTAGAGTAGCGTTTTCGGAAAATGAGCATGGTGATAAAACAATAAATTTGAGAGATTTCATCGAAAACATGAAAATATATTTATTTTGAACTTCTTAAAGCTGGTACTGTAAACTTTATAAACAGTATAATGTACAGCTAAACCCCCTTTTAGGGAAAAATGAGTGTTCTCACTCTTCCCACTTTTGTGAATGGTAGTGAATTTTTATAGCTTTTCGTGAACTTTTTTTGAATCACCCGAATCGTACGATAAGAACATCTTTATATGTGTCTTATTTTACAATGTTTTAATTATTACAACTTTCAAGCACTAGGCTCCTGTTGAGTGTTTTTACCAACTTTTAGGGTACATTTAATTCAACCTAAAATTAACGGTGTCAAGAGAAATGTTGAATTTATTAAAGAAAATTTTAAAATTTAACAAAAATTATGGTTGAATATGAAACGTTTTTCGTACATATTAGTCGGGAACACACAGCTTTTCTGGAACAAACTTAGAATATCGTGAAATTAATTTATGTAGCGACATTATTCTAATGCAATTTTTTTAATGTTAAAGTATGTGCTAATAAGAAAGATTTTGAATTATCTAACTTTCCCGTTTTAAGTTTCTATTTAATATTAAAGAGATATTAACTGCATTGCATACGTAAGGAACTCTGATTAAAAAATGACTTATCTTTTGCTTTCCATTTTAAAATTCATATATTAATCATTCCTGTCATAAATTATGCATGATCAGGTTTGTTTGTGTTATCCCTACAAAACAGTATTAATCTTTATATCTAATCTATATTTAACAACTGAAATGTGCTAAAAGGTTTGCTCTAAGTATTGAAGATATTAAAGGTAACAGTCAGTTCTGAAAACAAAATGAATTCTTAATTGAAATGACGTAAGATATATGATTTATACTCTCGGGCACAGAGAAATAATCCTATTAAATATTCAGGATTCAGTAAAAGCGACTGTTTAATGTGCAACATATAAAACTTAATTCTTTATTGTGCATAAACATTTGAAACTGCTAGAATATGAAATAACTCAAAATATATAAATAACTATAAAAAAATTATAAATAAAAGTTCTTTTTACGAATTCTTAATCAAATTGTTTATTTGTAGCGTTTTATCGTAGACCTTTTCATTGTAACTACATCAGTTTGTCCTAATTTTTAAGATTAATATTTTGATGATGAAAATTTGCATTAAAAAGTAATATATGCTTAATTTAATTGATATTTTTTTAGGTTATTATGATAAACAACCTCATACATATAAGACCAAGCTAAAAACAACGTGAGAAATGAAGAAAATTCTACAGTCGATTTAATATTCTTCTTGGAAAACGACGTACCATAACTATGAGAAGAATACCAAAATACTTTCCGCTAATACAATCATATATCAGTCACATTTCAGAGAAACTACACCAACAGCTACTGAAAAAGCACATCTAAACCATAGAAACTGCATATTTACTTACCCATGTATCGATATCCTGTAGCTTTTGAGAGCTTCCGTCTGCAGATCCAATGGGCAAGAAGAATGTATGGTTCCCAACTCTGTTGAACACTTCTTTTTCTTGCTCAGATGTAACTCGAGACGCGAATGCGCTGAAAGAATATACAAATGCTACTCACA
Organism: Cheiracanthium punctorium; assembly: GCA_038373885.1. Taxonomy (NCBI): domain Eukaryota; kingdom Metazoa; phylum Arthropoda; class Arachnida; order Araneae; family Cheiracanthiidae; genus Cheiracanthium; species Cheiracanthium punctorium. The sequence goes on from JAWZYV010016048.1 coordinate 148,410, forward strand.
ACAAAAGAATTGTTTCTATTTAACTACCCTATGCTGGTAGTTGTAGAGTTACAGAAGGAGAATACAAAACCAAGTTTTCAATAGAGTTAAAATACGTTCGAATCCTTTGAGGAATGTAAAACAGGTTCCGAAAGTTTTTCCTGAAAATATATCTTTTTCTGAAGTTGATTTTTAGACTAATGCATAGAATAAGCAAGTTTTTAAATTATTAAATAGAATTGTCTTGGGTAAATATGAAACATTTGATTAACAATATTTTAATCTTAAAAGACATCCTATTTGTTTATTATACGTTTATTTCGTTCAATTAAGCTTTAGCAGGAATTGCATTTCGAAGTGTCTAAGTTAAACACGCAAAATGGTGATAGAAATAAAATTATGGTATTATTTCTCATAAGAATTTATAAGAATTGTTTTGTGGCTTCATTCACTAGGGAAGAATTATCGAGAATCGATGTTAGTGTCCCATATGTTCAGCCGGATCAACTTACATTTATCTACAGAAGAACCCTCAAGATATTTTCATAATAAAGGAAAGCTGGCATTTTCGTAATTTAGTAAAAGATGAATTAACAATTTATTATTTTATTGGCTTTGTAATCTATCCAATAAAGAAATGTATTTATTTCTGACTATTTGCTTTGGCATGAAGATAATTATACTCAACCAATAGCCATTTCTTTTTCTCTTATAAGATAATTCTATCTAATGGAATTTTATATATTATTTATCTAAAGCTTTAATTTCGAAACATGTTTTATATTTTAAAGTAAATAATATACAGAAAAGTCCGCTTTTAGTTGTATATTTCTGCTTAGTTTGACGACTTGCATTTCGCCGAAAAAAAACTTAGATTAACTACAAAACATAGTTTAATATTGATTGTGTAGATTAAACGTGAGTTTGAGATCAAATCCCGATCTAAAAAATCTTTACCTGAAACGACTCGAAATCTCAGTATAAATTTAGATTAACAAGTTACAGATTTGGAATGGTAAGCAATGGTTCATGCTATAAGAAACATCAAAATACATGCAACTTCATTGTTTTGCATTTTTGCGATGCTATAAATGTTTAACCGTCACAGAATTCCACAGCATTATCATTTTTTTATTCGTAAAAGTATTAATTTCTTATTCGATAAGAACTGTGTTCTAACCAATCTGTAAACAAGTTGAATAGATTGAAAATTCTTGATGGTGATAAAAATCATCTTGAGCTTAAAGGCTGACAGATATCGCAGAATTTGCGGCCTACGCTCAGGTTTGGAATGCAGGTTTAATTAACAAGTCAGTATGCGTATAATAGTTTTGTCTATACAAATTCAGACAATAGCTGTCAGCTGTTCATTATCCTTTTAACACTTTTGAATGGCATTGATATCTTCTTAATTTGATAAACTATTTAAGAAATTCTGCTTTGATTATCACTTTAAGCATATCTTAAAGTTAAAGTTCCTAGAATAAAACAAACTAAACGAAGAATCGGTGAATCATGTCAAATTCCATGCTTATAAAATACTTTTCAACGCAACTCCTTATTTTAATGAACATTTCTGAAAGAGGAATTTTTCGTATAAAGTTAATATGTGCACGGCGTACTTAAGTTCCTATCTACTTGTGATTATTTACGAAAGTTATAGGACAAGCATACAAACATAAAAAAAGAAAGTAAAACTGCCTGCTCCTAGGAGTCTTGGAACGCTAGAATAAATTTTAGTTCTTTCTTTTTCTTTGAAACTGTAATGCACTATTAAAGCGCATTTGTGCAATAACATTCCGTACGTTCCGAAAAATGTATCGTATCGGAATTCTTCTGTCTTTCCTTGCATATTAGATATTAGTGGTATGATCATCTTTTACGAACAAGTAGGTGAAGAGTCTGCATTAGAAATTATTATTCGTACTCTAATTTTCTTTGTCCGCCAGGGAACAACGTTTTGAAAAATACTCGTAGGCTTAGAGCTCATAAATAGTAATTTATTCAAGATATTCTTTTTGCACTTTTAAAAGATCTACCAACGCTAGCAAATAGTCATATTATAGAGCAAATTAATTCAAATGTGCACACATCTGCAAGTTTGCTGTAGTGGAAATTTCATCAAGAGGTTTCTTTGACTAATAATATATAGCTACACTTGACAGCAAATTAATCAGACTTGTTTCCTATAAATTAAATCTTGTATTGTACTGGAAGATAACTTTTGTGAATCTGAACACTCAATATTGTCTGCGTACGTTTTCAGTCTAACAGACTGTGGGGACTTTAGACTTACATACGATGTATCAAAGTTATTATTGTAGAACATAGAAGTGCTGATAAAGTTTACGAAAAAACACATTAAAACATATCTGAGTACATCTCTAAATAAAGATATACACTTGTAATTTTTATCAGAAATTTTGAACTCTTTGTTCACATTCTTTAAGTCTTGTTTACATTAAATATTTACTTTGTGGTGTTTTTTATTTACCTTTAGTTTACTTAAACACAAAACGAAACAATTCACAAGCTAAGTTTAATTGTTTCTTTGCGAAATTAACTATATGAGCACCAACGTGTTAAGTCACACGATTTGAACATTTGACATAGAGTATTTTGAGAAATTAAATAATATTGTTTGAACTACAATTATTGAGAGCAGTTGTCAGTTGTAGTAGCAAAAAATGGTCGTTTTTTAAATAAAGTTTAAAATGAAATAAATGTCATGTATTTATAAAAGCGTTGAAAATGTAAAACAAAAACATTAGAGGCAAGCCTAGAGAAATAAACTTGAAATTTCTAGTAATTTATGATTGAAATAATATAAATGAAACCTTAAACAACAGAGGACAAAAATTAAGTTACTTAAACATGAAAAGAGATATGTGTTTATTATTTCGATATCCATTAAAAATTGTAGTCCAAAATTTCACTAAATTAACGCATATTATTGTATTATTCCTCATTTTTGCCTTAAATTAAATAAAAATACTCATGACTATTATTTATACCTTCAAGTAAAATATTACTGCTATCAATCATTATTTTTAGAATGCATTTAGTTAAATTACTTTTTCTTATTACATACTTCTGTGGTCTTAAATTTGATAACGTCAAGATAAATTAATTTTTAACTTTAGAAATACCATTTACCGCTATCCTTTTTGTTCAATTATTTTACTTGTTTCAGCTTACTAAATATGATAAATGTATTTTAAGAAATAGTTTAAAAAAAATAAGTTTCTCATTGTCTCTGTTTAAAGTAACTTTCATCGTTGGATATCTGCCAAACAACTAATTATAAACTTAAATACATTCCTGCAGTTATTTTGGAAAAGTTTATAATTACGGCTTAGAATATTACATTCAAAAAAATTATAAACAGTTTTATTAGAGGTGTTTTACTTTTTTTCAACGTAAGAGATTTTTGTTGTTTGGTAGTTAAGATTCTGTTTTAAAATGTTAGTTTGAATGTTAAACAATTATTATATAATCAATATTAATTATATAATCAAAGTGTCCGGAACCATTGAATTTTAGACTTTTTCAAATTTCTTTTTGAATATACTGTAACTCTTGCTTTCCAATTTATATTTTGCTGTCTTCTATACTGACGCGATAATAAAATGTATACAATATGCTTTTATCACTACTCTAGTGGGCTTAAATGTACGATTGACTGAAAGTAAGCAGAAATAATGTATTCAAACATGTTTTATTTTCGTGACTCACGTACAATAACATTTCGCCCTGTTTTGGATTTTTAAAGGCTAATAAAAATCCAAAACAGAACGTGTATTTAACCATTGTGCCCCACGTTTAATTAAGCATTAACGATTAAAAATTCAGTAACTTTTATTTAACTGACATTACCAAACCACAATTTTCACGCATAGTGTAATGCAACAATTATAGTGAATGTACTAAAATAGAATAATAACATATACATGTCCATCATTGCTTAAGGGTCACTAGAGTTTCATTACATGTGAATGTACGTCACGGTGCGCAAGGGATTAATAGTAAAATGAATTCTGTACAGGTTTATGTTTCAGTAATTATTTAGGTTGATGTCACCCCTTTCACTCGTCTGTTTAGTTATTGAAATAAGTGGTCTGGAACTCTGATTGTATGTGAATGTTAGCACTTATCTCAGTATTTAAACGCACGAATGTAACAAGTGCACTGTTTGAGAGTGTTACGAATGCAGGGATTTTCAGTTAGATTTTCAAAGGAAAAGCCTGAAGAAATACCAATATTTTAAATTTTAGAATTGCTACTGATTATAAATATCATTTTATTCATTTTTTTATTGACATGTAATATTTTTAATAAGTTTTCATTTGAGAATATAGTAATTCATGTAATTAAGTGGCAAAGGGCAGAATAACAAGTGCAATGCTCTCAATAGCTTTTTATTTTAATATCAATAAATTTGATGATTTCTTACAGTTAAATGTCAAAGTATTTGTAATTCAAAAATATTTTTTTCTGCAATAATATTTTTGATAATACTTGTGGATTGAAAATTTATTTTATTCCTTTTAAATAAAAATTATTGTTGAAAATAGAGTTTCTGTAATACCTTCAGCGCTCCATTACAACTATTAACTAAACAATTATAAGTTGTAGTTTAGTTCTTTTCAACTTCAAAATCTCTTAAATGAGGGTAATCTAGTGATTTTTTATTTTTACATTGAAAACATTTTGTTTTCATATATTTTAAAAAATAAATGTTTTCAATTAAGAAAAGGGTTTCTGTGAAATTCACAGTTTATTCTATAAACAGAAGAAAAAGATTTTTGTTCACATTTTACGGGATGCTATAATTAGATATGAGTTTAAAAAATATAAGAAGCATTTTCTTAAATTTTATATTGCACAATTTATATTTTATATTGCACAATTTTATATTATATTATCACAAGATTTTAAAGTAATGTGAAAACTAATCCGAAAACAATTATTAGGATAGAATAATAAACATATTTCTGTTGAATTTGTAATTTTCAAATTAAGATATATTTTAAGAATAATAAGGTAACATTAAAATAGTAAAAAATCGCATTTTTCACATTTAAAACTCGTTGGTTTTCCTTTTTTCTTTTCATGTAAGGATTACATGCATTTAATATCTATTCTTTTTCTCTGAATTTATGAAAATGAACAAGCAAAGTGCACAATTTATTAGAAGCCTATGACTTCAACAGAGTTATAAAAAATATTAGACTAACGGAACCTCTTTTGATATTTTCTTTGGAAGTTTGTTTGAAGTTTAAGATAAAGGCTCTGATTAGATGTATTTTTTCAACTTTTAACTGATAAAAAACTTAATTTCATATCTAATACTTTAAAGAGGTATTCTAATTATGTTTTTAAATATCTAAAACTTTCCTTCAAGATTCCTCCTGCTACCTTTTTTTTTCTTTTCTTAGTTTTTAAACTGTAAAAATTAAAGCAGGCTGTGTAAAATAAGCCATCATTAGGGCCGGACTTATCAAGACCATTGTTTGCATCTTCTTGAAAAATAATCTTCAGAGCCAGCTGTTTAAAAATTTTATACACTTCTTTAGCGAATGAAGGTACTATGTTCTATACAAGCTTGAACCGCAAAACACCGAACACGTATTTGCATAATTGAACGGGAAATTTTTGATCTCTAAACAGGAAAAAAAGCAGAAAAAAGATTAAATTTCTTATGAGTTATACGTGGTAATAAAAGAAGAAAAAAAAATCGTTGTAGAAAGTTGTGTTTCAAAATCTTCTTTACTCTTTGCTTTTGTACAGTTCTGGAAGAAAAAAATCTTTGTGCAATAAAAGCTCATTTTAAGTTAAGTAAATTATTTTTTAAAGAAATTATTGAAGTATAAAAAAGTCATTTTTTCTTATTCACGGATAAAGTAATAAAAGCGTAAACATGTAAAACTTTTGTACGGTTTCAGTGAATATAAAAAGATAAAGCTTTTTCGCTATACTAGATAGGTTTTAAGATTATTCCTTCAGCTTGAAAATAATTCTTCTTAATTCGCAAGTTCATAAGAATTTGAGAAAGAATTCTTATAAAACCAAAAAGTATGTTTTTAAGATCAAATAACTAAAAATAAGAGTAAAATTATTTTGTTAAACCATTTTTGAAAGTTGTGGGAGACAAATTAACTAATACCCCTATCACATTTTTACAATCAGTACATAAAAAATGCAGATTAATTAATAAGTATCACAAATTAACAGAAAAGAACTATAAAACCCGTAAAATATAAGGAAAATCATTGTGGGCCAAAAATATTACTTGCCCTTGTTAGCCAGAAATTGTTTAAGAAAAAAACATTTTTATAAAATTAACACTATATGCTATGCTTTAAGGTCATTAAACTTCGCAAATCAGCTTTGTATTAATGAATAATATTATAATAAAGCAGACTAAACCAATGACTAAAGATTAACTGGATGTACTAAAACAATGACTAAATATTAACTGGATGTACAGTAATTTTAAAAGTTTTTATCAAGCATAATTATTTAAATATTATGTTTCAATATTTTGCATACTAAATAGCCGTAATTATAATTTAACCCTAAAATTGACCTTTAAATATTAATACCATTTATAAAACATTGTTTACAAATAAAAGAATTATGTAAACAAATAGTGGCCATAAGTGGAAGAATGTTTTTATATAGATAATACTTATGATCAACCTATTTACTTCTAAAATTTAAAATTTGCTGTTATAACTACTTATTATAACTGAAAATAATTACTCAATATGGTTTTATCTAAACTATAAATGTTTAAAAAAATCTTCCAAATATACATAGGTTCTAGGGATTCAAGCTGATGAAGATAGACGATGCTTAAGCAAATTGTTAAGGAACCCTTCTTAAACTGCCAGCCAAAGCACCTAACCAACATAAAATAAAGTAGCATGCCTTCTATTTGCATTTTATTACCAAATAATCACAGATCACTTGACCCCTTCGGCCCTGAATTTTGATTTGAGCAGATAAAAAATCAATGAGTGGTTAGATATGCTGCACCATATGTAAGTATCTTAAATATGAAATATTATAGCATTCAAACAATTAGCAAACTAATTAAAAATGTTCTAATAATAGGGTACGAGGCTTTAAAAGAGAAATGTGAAAAAAAGAGTACATTTTACAGTTATTTTGTATGAAATAATTTCTTTGTGCGTGAAAACATAAAAATATTCCACATTTCGCACAAGATGTTGTAGTTTTGCATCTCTGTTGTTTTTGACTGCTTTCAATCATGATTTATCCCATCATATCTTACACCATTGCAAGGATTAACAGCTGGATTTAAACGATTCTTTGATGATGATAAAATAGGGCTATTACCAGATGTCCTCATATGTTTGATAGGGGCTGCTATATGCTTCGAAAATGACAGTGTTTCTGCCATACCAAAACTGAAATCCAGTAAATCCGCGTGATTTTTTCTGTTTAGTCCGTTTATATATAAAGCTAATTTCAGATGATTAAAAGGCTTTTTTTTTAATGATGAACAGGTTTCCTTTTTTCTTTAACAACTTTTGTAATAATTGTATCTTCTAATTACCTGCTGTAAGAAATTAAGAGAATTTACAGACTTGGTCGATTACCTCTAGAACTACTGTACCGATTTTAATGAAATATGATATGTGCATACATTGATACAGTACACAGCAAATAGCCATTCAATAATTGTAATACACACACATGATCGTGTGTTACACACGTTGGAGTCGGAAGGTGTAAAACAGCGGTTGCAGAATAAAAAAAAATGGGTTAATAGGCGGTATGGTCCCTACTTACAGATATACAGGTTGCGCAGTGTGATTTCATACTTGAAATAAGGCAGTTTATCATTTCCAGTGAACAATCGGTCCCACTCGTTCAGGAACGCTGTTTTCATTCCCTGAATGGCTCTCGGAGGGGGGTTGCGAGATGCAATTGCCCTCCGCAGAGCGTCCCAGAAATGCTCTATAGGGTTCAGGTCTGAAGATCTGGATGGCCAATCCATCCGGCGAAAACCCTCATCCTCTAGAAATTCGTCGACCAAAAGAGCTCTATGTGGCCTCGTGTTATCGTCCATTAAAATGAACTCAGGGCCAACTGCACCCCTGAAAAGGCGAAAATACGGCTCCAAGACCTCATCCCTGTACCTCACACCAATCACAGTGTCTCTTTCAAACACATTGATAGGGGCTGCTGGAGAGGTGTCCGGCCATCCAACACGATGCCTGCCCAGACCATTAAATCTCCTCTGCCATAATGATCGATTTCGCGGACATTGGAGGGTAGGTAGCTGGTCCCCGGATCTCTCGATATGAACGTAAGGCGAAAGTCCGTATTAAGGCTGAACCGGGTTTTATCAGTGAAGAGAACACGGTCGCCCATTCATCCATACTCCAATCTTCATGCTCTTTGCACCATGCTAAACGGATACGCCACTTCGTAGAAGTGAGCGGGATACAAACAGTAGGTCTTCTTGCAAGCAACCCTCTCTCATGAAGTCTTTTGGAAACAGTCACCCTTGATACACGGGTTCCTATGCCTGTATACAAGTCACGAGAGACGTGAGAAGCTGTAGCACTCCTGTTACGCCGCGCTATAATGGACAAATGGCGATTTCTCTGGCCGCCGTGGCATTTGGACGACCTTGCCCAGGCCTTCTCTCAATGGATCCAGTATCCTTGAACTGTTTCCATAAGTTACACAAACGAACACACGACGCTGATCGTTAAATTGAACTCTCTACAAATTTGGACTTGAGATTGGCCTGCTTCTAGCCTTCCCACAATTCGCCACCTCATTCCATCATCTAAATGTTGGTGGTTACTCATTTTTACTGTTACAATTGCAAAATAACACCAACAAATTCTCCGAGGTGTGCTAGCGAACGAAATGCGTCTTAATTTACGAGCTCTTGTAAAGCCTGTTTCTCTACTGGCTCCGCCTACACACACGTGTACGTTTACGTATTTGACGTAATAAATTTGCATTTTTGGCAGTGGTTCTACATTCAGTTAAGTTCTTTTCATGAAATTCGATAAAATATGTTCGATAAATTCTCTTAATTTATTTCAGCAGTGTAGATATTATTTCACAGCTATTACTTTCTCTTCATCTGACATGAAGTCAGGAAGGTAAACCAGGAGAATTTGATGACAGGTATAAATCAAGCTTCTAAATCAGAATCACCTTGATTATTTAAGCATTCAACGGCTTCTTTCATGGACAGATTTTTACTTTTTTTACTTCGCATACTGCCCACAAAGAGATAAAAATGAATTTGATTGTGGGTAATTTGGAATAAGCAGACAAAACTACGGTGTTAATTATTCTATAAATACCTTAAAATATACAAATTATACACCAAACAGAATATTTAACAAGGTAATAATCCTTTATTCTAAAAACAAAGCATAAGTTTTCTACTAATATGCGTCTAGTGTACTATATAGACCAAGTATAAAAATATATATGTTTGCTTTGAGACCTGATGTCCTATTAATAATAAAAACAGTAGATTCACATTTACAATGCAATTCCTAATTATTTTTTTAGTTAAAAGTATTTAATTGTGCATAAAGAGTCTAATTTATACTAAGGAATTTTTTAAAGATGCAGGGAGTTACATATAATATATTTTGAGAACTAAGAAAAGATGCATTTAACTTTTGGCTTCAGATGGCTTGACACGACCATAATCTTCTTTACTGGAGATGATGTCATTTACAGAGCAAAGACGATAATGTTCTGCTATTCTTGTATGTTTGACCAGTAGGACACTGAGTTTTGGTGTTAAAATTCTTGGAAATGAAAAATACAGAGTAATGTAAAGATGTGTTCTAATATTAGAACGTCAGGGCCGAAGGGGTTACGAGTAGATTGTCTGTAGCTTGTTGTAGTTTACAATTTGATTCATTAGCTTATTTTAAGGCTTAGAAAAATCATAAAATATGTTAAAAGTGACCAAAACAGGGGTAATGACGATAACTGGGGACTCCACCCTGCCTGTTAATAATCACTTTGGGGAAAGTGTTGGAGTATTCGTCTAATTTCTTAACTAGTTAGTTTCCTAAACTTGTCCCCAACCCTTGTCCCCAAAAATTTCCTCCATAAAAGGAAATAGAATTTTTAAACCATGAATTTCAGTAGCCTTTTTTCTGAGAAAAATACATTAGGTTTTGACGAACAAAGGGCGCAAAGTGAACTATTACTTCAGCACTTATTGCAAAGTGATTATTAACAGCTACATGAAGACGACGTTTCCGATCCCACATTGCTATGCGATTCTTATTCTTTATTATGCGCCCTACCTCTCTTAAATTTTAAACCAATAGCTATGAATCACTCTGATATAGTCATTCGTTGAATTTTCTAAAATATTTATTTGCTGAACAATATAATGCGCAATGATGATGTGTGTGTGAAAGAATGTTTAACAACAACACGTGTTCATCTATCTAGAACAAGTTCTAAATTAATAATGCTAGAGTATCTTTTATTTTATTAACTTCTCCAAACAACCATGTGAAGTTTTGTTAACCTATTTGCTTTAGGCGTAATAAGTTTAGAAAACATTCTGTTAGATTTCTGTCAATTCTTGATAATCCAATTGTAATTTCAGACGATGGTTTTGATGTGGCTTATCCAAACGGAAGGCAACGGTGTCTTTTGAGTAATCTAAACAAAATTAACTCTGCTCAAAAAGTTATACAAGCTGTATGTATTTTATGAAGGAATACGTACGCGCTAGGCATATGCAAACAAATCATAAAGTTGTCTAAGTATAAATTCTAAAATATTTTTTTAAGTTAAGATATTTTTCGATATTTTAAATAATAGAACAGTTTATTAAATTTGGAGTTCTAACAAAAATTCTTGTGTGACCACAGATATATACCAAAATTTAAAATATAATAAAAAAAATCTCTCAAACTATAACGATTGCTTAATCAAATGTTCCGAATTATGCATAAAAAATAATAGATGTTTTAACTTTAATGTTATTATAGGTTTAATTAGCTTCCCTTGTCCTGAAACAGCTAATTAAAACATACATACTGATTTATTCTGATTTGTAGTTGTCAGTATTAAAATTTTTGGATGCATTCCAAATTTAATTTTATCAGATAAAATGACTTCTCTTTTTTACTTTTTAAATAAATTCTTATATCCACAAACTCAATACGTCTTCGAAAATAACACATCAAACTTGAAATTGCAGTTATAGTATTTTTCTAAAATTTAAAAGCTCTTCAGAAAGAACTCTTTTTAAATGTCTTATTTTGATATGGAATTTTCTCAAAATCCTTTGAAATTAAGTTTATTTAATTCTAAATGAATCAATAGCATCCGCACGATTTCGAAAGTCTTTGGCATTTTGAAAATATTATCTTTTGTTTAATTTAACTCTTGGTTAATTTAACTGTCTTAAAGCTGAAGAAGCTTTGAATCGGGTAGTGCAGTGTGAATCTAATATTCATGACACTCGAGAAAATTTTTTAATGAATTACTGTACAGATGGAAGTTTTCTAGAAGTTTCGGTTTAAAATTAGTTTATATAGATATAAAGAATTCATGCTATATACATATAAATTCATTCATGTGATATAGATGTAATTAACATGATGTAAATCAATTCATGTTAAATGAGTTGCTGAAACTGACTTTAAAGTTATTTAATTAACAGTAAAAATTACAAATATTTCTCAGTCTTGATTTGACATATTTTGAGCCCACATTAGAAAAATTAATTGTCTCCATGCCATATTAAAATAAAGGTAGCCTTTGAAAATAAATTGACATTTTCTGGCTGATATGCAACTTTTTACAATGTGTGTTTTAAATACTCGTTATTCATCTGAGGAAAAGATATAAATCTTCATTTTTCTCATATGAGGTTCATATGAAGTATCTCACTTAATACAGTGTTGTTGCTATCATATGCATAGCTATGAAACAGTTTTTGATGACACGTATCGAATTCAAGAGAAGAAGAGGGAGGTTTATCCATAGTGCAGATAAGGGATAGAAAGCTCTTTGGTAACCCAAACTTGAAGCACCTGTTCCTGAAGCGGACATGTGACAAGATCTGACGCTGAAAATTCTTGAGCATTCAACTCTCCTTAGATTTTATTGATATATTTTTAAGGAAAAATGGTACATAGCAGCTTTACATAAACATGCAATTCAAGATTTATGAAAGGTTGTGCAATAACATTTCACAGGGGAGTGTTTTTTTCCCATTTTTTAAAAAAATATTTTTTTTAAAATGAAGACATTTTCAGTGAATCCACATCCTCTAAACCTTAGCGATAATTCTTTTACACCAAGAAGGTTTGTAATGCTTATGTTGACAGTAAATTTCGCCTGTAGTTTTCATTTACCACTCGCTAGATATCCCGATAAAGCACGTCTAATCTCTTTGCGCATTTCCGTGCTAAAAACCACGCGGGTCATCCTTGCCTCAAATTTCCAACGTACTTTGAATGGCGGGGCGCTCTTTAGTATATTTGTACTCTCTGGGTGCATCTTATAGGGCTATCACACTGAGAAAAATCCGACCAACTTTCCTTGCAAATCAAGTTTCCGCGCGATTTTCTCCGTCGTTACCTTGACGACCACGAACTCCAACTTTTTCCTTTCCGAAGGAAAAAATCCGTGTCGGACGAAATTTCGGCCAATCAGAGTACTTCTTCCAGATACGTCATAAGCAATATCGGGCAGCCCAATTTCGGGCCAATTTCGGGCAGCTGCTTAGAGATTGCTGCCCATCCGATGCTGCCGAAATTGCTGCCGATCCGATGTAAATATACCAACGCACGATAAGTAAAATAAGAACCTGCACGCCAAATCAGCGAAGCGGTGACTATTTGGCGTCGGAGAGAGTTTGTTTACTTTTGCAACCCTTAAAGATAACCACGCCTTCAAGTCCGTCGGAAAAGTTGGTCCAGCGCGAAGTTGCTCGGATTTTCCCTTTAGTGTGATAAGGCCATTAAACGTCAAAACAAATTTTGCAAATCGAAATATTTTAAAAGTTAGTGCCCTCCCTACGTGGTCTGCGTACGGATGTACTAGTATTGAAAGTTGAAATATTTTAAAGGAAAAACGAAATGTTTGACTTATGAATTTTTGGTATTACTTTGAAGGCACTAAAATTAATTAAAACACAAATTGCAGATGTTTCCTACCAAACTAATGTATTGGACGCATGTACTGAATGGAAATTTTTTGTACGGGACGTATAAAAATTTAATTTTTGTATATATTTACATATAATCTATTGAAAATTTTAATCGCTACCATGAAATTCTGTACCCTTTTTTTACGTATCTTAGTAATTTAATGTCTATGATCCATATAAAAGGAATATAAGCCTAGTTCCCTGCTTTGGGAACAACGTAAAGTGTGCCCGGCAAAGTCCTTTGTCATTCCAATAATTTCTGAACAGCAAGAGATGTAGTCATAAAAGTGAGGTCTAGATATAGTAAAGTTGCCATACGCTACGCAAGAAAACTGCTTACAGAGCTACCTGTCGTCTGCAATTTGAAGTTAACGTTCTTATCTCAAAAACGGTCAGAGATATGAAAAAAATGTCAAATACAAAGTTGTTCAGCATCACCGAATTTATTAAGAAAAGACATCTTGAGCCCATTATGTTAAAATTTAAAAGCTTAAAAACGTGATATTGATGCTTTTGACAGCTTGTCACCACCCATATTGTACAACTTACAGCAGGAACTGCAGACCAGCGTTCAGATGTGTATTTTTACTGGCGGAAAACACTTTTAGAATGAATGATAAATGAACTTAATGTCAGCTAAGTGCAGTTTTGAAAAATTCGACTCAGTAATTTGAGTTTTATGCCTTCATCCGTAGTATTTTTATACAAAATAATGAGCATCATATGCAAATTAAGGTGCAATTTCTAACTAAATTGATGATTCTGAATAACTTTATAACTGACTTTTTTGCCTTCGGATCCTTTTTGAGATAAGAACGGTAACACCGAATTTAGCCGCCAGGTGGCTTCTATAAGTGGTTTCTTTGCGTCGCTCATGGCAACTTTACTATACCTTGATCTCTTTTATGACTATAGCTCTTGTCGCTCGGAAACTATTATGGGTAACAATGAATTTTAGAGGGAGCGCTGTATATCAGGTATGGGCCATACACAATGGGCAAAAGTTTAGGATGTTAGTGAAGCCGCGACCCAAACTTCGGGATTTTAGTGAAGTCGCGGGCAGTGTAATTAGAATTTATATGGGATTTTGAATGGTTTATATGGTTTTATACCGGGTTTCGATATCTCTCGCGGTCCGAATCAAAAGCCGCGAACCGGAGGTTGCCCATATGTTCTGTATATTGTCAACCATTTAAAAATTGCCATATTGATCAAAACTAATTTTAAGAGCTATTATTACTATAGTTTAAAATATTAGAGTACGTTACGTCTAAAAGGGTTAGAAGTCACCATATTTTACAGAGTCTTCATAATAAACTTTAAGTATTTAAATTCCAATGAATCTTGATTTAAACCGTGATTATTGTACCATTTTAGACTGAAAACTTTAATATTCCATGAGAAGAACTTAAACGCTCACTATTTGTAACTCATGATCCTCATCAATAATATTTAAACAGACTGTTTTGTACTGCTGCGGAAAAAGAAAAATGTCCCACTTTCTATTTAACCGTCGTTCGTCGTACAGCTAAGTTACATATACCAATCGTTTACAATTGACGTACATTTAATTTGCTATCCATAAAAATTGCATAAGGGGCCGTCTCCATATTAAAATTCGCAGCGACTTTTTTTTCCAATAGCAACCCCTAGATTACACTCCATATTTCTAAAATTTAGCTCATTTTAACCCCGGATACAAATTTTCAATAAATTGGAACTGAAAATGAGTGAGTTATGAGCACCCAAAATCCCCCTCCCACTATGTTAAAATATTTTTTCATACTTTAATTCACATTTCATATAATATTGATAATAAGAAGCTGACTTTTATTTGTACTGTTAGAACTAAACGACCCAAACATAATTTACTATTATTATAATTTTTAATAAAATATTAATATGAATTATGAATTATCAAATTAATATTAAAAAAAATAATGAATAGCAGCCTAGCCAAATTTTGATGGAAATAAGTGCAGAAAACAAAATTACATGGCTGTGCAAAATTTCAAATTTTTATGTTCAGTAGTTTAATTTATATTAATTGAAATGTGTTATTTTCATGAGTTAAGGGACCATATATAAATTTATTTAGTGACAATTTTTTGAAAATTGCGTAAAGTAAACGTAAATTAGATTTCTTTTGTCCAAAAACACAGTAAAAGGTAGCGGTATTTAAAAAATATCAAATTTTGAAGCAAATAAATTAAGAGTTTTTTTACAGTTTTATGGTGATTCTATAAAGCATCTATTGTTGCGTCCAATACCATATCCCCCAAATAAAATATTTTCAATGTATAGAATTAGATGCAGTAGATATATGTCTTCCAATACAACGTTCTGTTTGTGAAAAACTAACATCCTCAACATTCCAGGTACGAATTTGACCTTTTTAAATGTTGTAAACATCAGGTCTTTGGACTTCCCCATACTTTATCAAATATTCAACAAACATTGAAAATCGCGTTTTTCTATCTAAATTTTCATCTGTCTATAAATTAAAATACCGCCAACAGTCTTATAAGAATATTGCACATTGCAGACGATAATATTAAATGAAGGAAGCGAAATAACAAATACAATGATAATATTGGGTCGGCAAAAAAGAAATTGCGACTTTTAAATGCAATTCAAACAAATAAATTTTCAATCATGAAACCATTCTTCGAGTTCGACCGTAGATTAGTAACATTCCTTCTGGTAGTGAGAAGAGCAGAGAACAGCCTCTCACTCCTAGCAACATTTATCCTGTCTAAGCGAAGCTTCAAGAGAAATACTCAATAACAATTTCAAAATTAGAAAGATTTTCAAAATAGTAAGCATTCGTTTTGTATTTTTCCTTTAAATAATGTGTACGGACTAAGGAAGTAATGGACTCACGGATCATTTGGACCACTGACTAAATATTCTAATTTCTACCCCTGATATTCTCAGCACAAAGAACTTTTAAGAATAGAAACAGTATTTCCCTTGAAAATAATATTTATTTCTTTTAACTCTCTCAAGCGAAATGAACGAAAGGCGAAAAGTTCAGAACCTAGAAATAGCGTTTTTCAATTTGGAGAAAATCCCTTAAAATCGAACAAAAAAGAATGTGCAATATCTCCGGAAATTATCGCAGAAAATTGGTGAAAATTTATATTTAGGGTAATTTGAAGGTTTTCTTTCGTTTAATAAAGTGAAAATACAGTGTTGCCATTGAGAAAAACGAAGTTGATGTAGAATTAAATACGAAGACAGCCCCTTATACAAATTAAATTAATAGTAAATTAAAGTATATGTTATTTGCAAACGAATGGTATATATAACTTTACTGTACGACGAATAATGGACAAATAAAGAGCAAGTGGGACATTTTTTTCCGCAGCTGTACAATTACAATACTATGTTTAATAAAATTTACTGCGTGAATATTTACATTTTTAACTTTTTTTTATTCAATGTTTAATTTCTATAATATGCTTAATTATGTCATTATCTTAGCGTGTTTTTGTATTCCTAAATGGTCTATACATCAAATTTTATATACAGTTCCAAACCTATATTATATAAACTATGAATTATATATAATAAAGTAATTGCATGGGTAGTTCTTTTGGAAAAAATGAGATTATGTTGGAAAGATTACATATTTTTCTTTACGTATCAATTACGGGATACGGAGAGATGAAAAGAAGAAATAGTCAGAAAACTCAAATATTTGCAGTTATGGTTGAAGTACTCTCATAGAAAACTTTAACAAGAAGCTTTGACGTCAGTACTTTATTATTATATTTCTCTATATCCACAATATGTATTCACAAAGATAATACAACATGTCTTAGACTTTTTGGGGGAAGGGTGAATGTTTCGGTATTTAAACATTAATTTTAAATATAACAACTATTAAATCCTTAATTAAAAAAGTTATGAAAATATTTTATTCTTTTATAAATAACTGCACAAAATTTCTAGATATGGAGAAAAACTGTTCTGTAAATAGGTTAATGAACACCATGAAAGGAATTATGTTTATCTTAATTAAACTTATATAAGATAGTTTAATGTAATCTGTTTCAAAATCACTCATATAAATTTAACTAAGGAAAAATAATTAACTGGGAAATTGGGAATTTAGATTTCTTTTCAAAGTTATTACGTTACAAAGTACAAAAGTGCTATGTAAAATGGTATATGTATAAATGTAATAGTAGCTTATAAAAATACAGTAATTTTTTTCCCTTTTTTAGCACTATTCAGATTAAAATATGAATAATAGTTACTTCGAAATGAAATATTGATAAAAGGAAAAAAAATTCATTTTTATAAATAAATGGGATATCACTACATTAATTAACTTCGCTTATTTATTGGATAAAGAATATGTTATTATTTTCATGATGCAATATTATTTTAAACGCATTTAGAAATCATTACTAAAAAATTAATATGCAAGTATGATAAAGAATTTAATATGCAAGTATGATAAAGAATTTATTAAGAGGAGAATAAAATATATTTAAATGGAAATTTGAAATTACTCACCTCTTTATATTAATGTCCTTTATTTTTTTATTGCGCATCGAGCGTACAAATATATATAAAATCACACTTACCGAAAGTTATGTTCCTGTCTTAAAGCATTTTGACATATTTGTACTTAAATACATACTTAGCATTCTGAACTGAAAAGACCGAAAATAAAAGATACAAAATATCGTACAGTTTTTCACTCACTCGAGAGGCTCTGTAAGACCGTAAATACTCGGTTGCTTCAGTAACTGTAGAGATGTTGGAGGAGTGCTTGAAATGGGTTTATATTGTTCAAGGACCTCATCAATAACGTATAGTATTTGTTGTTTCCCTTCAGAACCTTTATGTTTAGCTTGCCGGATGATTTTAGCGTTGTTCACGAAGTATTGCTGCAAGAAGAAAAGAGAAGAGTTTCTTGTTAAAATAAAATAAAAAATGTACAGAAAACTTATTTTCTAAAATCAAACTATACAACTAAATTACATTTTTACATTTGGAAATGGAAAGATAATTTGAACTCGTATTGTGGAAGTGCACGTAATCTCGGGTTTAATCTTCAATTAAAAATATCATATGTTAGTTTATTTTTAAAAGCATTGCTTTCTCTCTCTCTCTCTCTCTTCAGTTTTTATAAAGCACTCATGTTTGATTTTCTGCGTAAACATTAATTTCAGATTAAAAAAGACACACACACACACACACACACACACACATATATATATATATATATATATATAAGATACATATTCGTATGCCATTAAGGCATTTTATAAAGACTGGATTCGTATACTTACCTACTGATGGGGATATTTTACAAATCAATTTTATAATTTTACTTCTAGTACTTCTCGTAAGCATTGAAGCAATTTTAGAATGATTGAATCATTCTGTGTATCTTCATCCTACTTTGGCAAACTTACTACGTTTCTGTCTTTGCATGAGTTGGGAACTGCTTCGACGAGGAAAATTTGTTTTGTATCTTAAAACAAATGTACAGTTTTATTACTGTTCTATGTGTTTCTTACCAAGTTATTCATTTTCATACGTACGAGTATTTAACATGAACTTTTAAAGGCGTTTTTTCCTAAAATGTGATGGAAGATACTTAAACAGTTATTGAAAGTAAGACTCTTTAACAGTATATCTTTAGTGTTGTCTTCAAATATCTATTCTGTTAAAATTAAATTTTCATTGGTATCATTAATGGAAGGGGATGTAAATAAATATAGAAATAAAAAAATAGAATTGGGTAAGAATATGTAATGCATTTTATTATCTAATTACGCTTAAAATTTTTAAAGCAGCTTTCTTCGCATATGAAGATTAATTTTTAAATATCAGGATCTAGTTGTAAAGAGTAAAAGGGAAGTCCTCTAAAAAAATCACTAAATTAAATTAAAAAAAATTAAATGTTCGCCCTTTTAGTGTAGAAAATTTTTAAAGCGAATCAAGCATATACAAAATAAAATAATTTAACTATCAATTTCAACTCTAATTCAATGATACTGTTTTAGGGGAAGGGGCACAGTTTAGTAAATTATAATCTACGATTTAGCTAACCTAATCCAAACCCTGAATGATACACAGTAGTTTGATATTTCAAAATGTACTTATAGCAATAGCACTTATAGCACTTATAGTACTATTGCTACAATGAATATAAGTACTTGAATAGTACTTATTGGTAAATATTATAGAACACTGGTGAGCATTAATAATTTTTTATAATATTACATCATATGTTGTTAAAGCTACAGAAAAATACTTTAAAAAACTGTAGAAAGTCTGCTTGCTGCCTATATTAATTTTGCAATTTACATAATTATGGAATGCATAAATTGAATAGGTGAGAAACAAACATGAATTACTTTTGGTATAATTTAATTATATCAGAATTATAATATTTAGACGTTATATATTCAAGTAAAAAAATCTATTAAAAACGCTGGAATTTTTTGTGACATTATCCCATCTTATAATGAGAACCTGAACGAAACACCCGTTTCATAGCAGGCAAGTTAATTTCAGAAAATTCAATGAAAAGAAAAGGTGTTTTAAAGATTTTTTTTCTAAATAGTTTAGTAAGTACATTAAACACATCTGAAGCAGAATTAATTCATTGAGCGCGCACTAGGTTTAACTTTTGGGAATTGCTGAGTTATTGTTGATGTGCTCCAATTTCATCGTGCAGAAACTGTAAAGTCTTCACAACAATTATCGTTTTACTATGCTAATTTTAAACTTTAACGCCTTATCCTCCATAATTATATCCTCATAATACAAATACTCGCATTATCATAATAACTGTCGAGATTAGCATTCAATAAGAAGGAATATCGCTGCAACCCTCTGAGAAATGGCGTCACTATGTCGGAGAACGGCTGAATACAAATTCTGATTTTCTTAAACCATAGGGGCTCGATAATGAGAGCACATTGAGATAACATTATGTAGGTACTTTTGGGATTGTATTAGGCGAATGATGTACTGACCATTATATTTCCACATGGTTTAAGGAAATTAATTAGTTTTCACGTGATCTTTATCTTGAATTAAAAGTGGTTATGCAAATGGAAACAGAGTTTAAAGTCATAGTCTTATATTAATCATAACTATTTCCCGCGTTGGTGAGATATTCCAGAGTTAGTAGTTGAAATTCCGTCCAATCCCTATAACAGTTAATGTATATTCCTGTCATACTTTTTATACAGATATTTTTATAATACTGTGAAATGAATCGCAGCATATCAATAAACATTCCAAAATTGTACTGGATTTATTTTCCCGAAAGAAGTTAAAGTTATTCAAAGCATGAAATAGTGGTGGACGATCTTGAAATTTTTACATACAGATATATCAGAAGCTTTACGTAGATTTTTTTCGATACATCGATGTCGAAATGCAGACAAAATGATTCATAGATGAACTTTTCTTATACTTACTATATTCTAATATTTTAATAGGCAATAAGTAATTAAAAGTACTTTTAAGATTTGTTTTTAATTCTGGAACTGCTGGCAAAAAGAAAAGAAAGTGAGTAATCGAAAATATCAAGAAAATCACTTAAGATAAGCATAAAAACTGCTCTGAATGAATTACTTTTTTATATTAAAAAATAAATAATTTCTTCTTACTCTACGCCCTGGTTGCTTGTGTTCGACTAAATATTGTGCTGCAAAAATATCCACTTTAAAATAAATAAAGAACTTGTGATCAAGAACAAATGAGATAACTGCCAAAAAAGCCAGAGATCTCGATTAACTCTCTGTATAAAATATCGAGCATCAAGTAATTCTCACAATGCTTTCAAGCAATGTGTCTTTTGAAAAGCTAATTAGTTATGCTCGTCTGCATAGACATATAAGGACCTACCTTGAAAATACAAAAAAGTTCAGTAAAATCATTTGAATGAAATGAATATTTTTATGTTCGGTCGGTAAATTAGATGTGAAATAAGGAAAAGAATTTTTTCACGTACCTATACATTTATGCAGGTGGCTGTAGTCCCAAAATTAAGATAGAAAATTTGATTTACGCTCTACTGATTTTTTGAGCATGTATACATTTCTTGGAATTATTTTGGAAAATTATTAAATTTATTAAATTCACCAATACCAGTTTCAGAATTCGTCAAAGTCCTAATTTATCTTCAATTCTATGTTCAAAAGTTTGGTCATTTTAGCTAAGATCACTCGTCGCTACTTGGAAAAACAGCTCGCCTCATAGCGGATTTTGTAATGATCGCATATAGTACTGCATTGAACGTGTAGTACATGTACATTGTAGAACGAACTGCGGAGTATATGTCTTCTGCACATGTGACAATAGTACATAAAAAGGAATTATAGCTAGTGCCACTGAGAACGAGTATTGGGCGTGTAGCTGAATATTCGATAGCTCCTATTCTGAACCAGAATCCTTTTTGTTCAATATAAGACGTCTGATCACGTTCAGAGAACCAGTTTGTGTTGCCTGGATTGGGTTGGGCTTCTGTCGAATAAAGTATCTCTTTGCTTTTTTATACTTAGCAAATCACCATGTATACTATCACACAGCTCCCGCATAAACTTGTGAGATGATTTACTGAACATTTGGGCTGAATCTCACTATGTTCGAAAGCTATTGTGTAACGATATAACATTTAAAAGATATAAGGCCTTGTGCTTTGTAAATAATTATTTTTTAAATGGTAAGTGACTCTTCACGTTTGAAAAGTCATGTATTCTCAAACACTCGTCGTGTTTGAAAATACATGAATTTTAGATACTTTTTGGTTTTTTAAGTTCTATGGAGGTATTTTACTTTTCACTTAAATTCCTGTTAATTGTATTTCAATATAAAAATGAAACAATTACAATTAAATATTCGAAGAGTTCCGTAAAATACTGCAAAAGCGGACCCCCCCCCCCCAAATCTTCAAGGAAACTCGCGATCTATGGGGGCAGATAAACGGTAAAGATCGTGAAAAATATACCGTTCAAGTGCCCCCTCTATCTTCATGTGAAGCTGGATTAATACTGTCCGTTCTGTACCGCTAAGACGCCACGATGACGTCACTCAGGAAAGCAAAGCGGAGAACTTTGTTCTGACATCACACTTCGCTGTCATATGGCGTGATTTCATTGGTGCATTTACTCCGGCTGAGGAAGCTCGCGTGCGGGGAGCCAAAGCTTCAAAACGGAAAAGAACGGTGGGGCGGAGCGGGGTCTGAGTGGCACGGAAAGGCCAGTACGAATTCATCTTAGGAGAGTGTTTATTCGGTATTTTAAGAGCAAACGAAGTGCACGAGAAAAGCAGCGGGGGCGTTTATTTTAGGGTGGGGAGCGCTTTTGCTGTATTTTACGGTAAATGAAAATGCTTAAAAAGTCAAAAATATGACAGATAGGCAGAGACGACAAAATATTTTAAAATCAGTGCGACAAATGATGATGCATAGGAATTTCTGGGAAAAGCTGATAATTAACTCGAAGAATTTCTAATTTTCGCCTTAAAGATTTATTCCAGAACACCAAAATAAAAAAATTCTAAGCCGCTTTTGAGCATTTTTTCCGATCTTTCTGCTTAATTAACGGAATTCTTTTTACATTAATTTTCTTTTTTTTTCCCCAGAAACACCCATTCTTTATAATTTAAAATTTGTTGTAGGTTCTTTTTTCCTGAGTAAAAAAAATATTATGATTTAAACATGTAGAAATTCTTCATTATTTTTCATATTAAAATTATGTATGTGATGTTCAAACTGAAATTAGGGATTTATTATTCAAAAAATGTAGGTTTTAAATTTTGATGTATTATAAAGTAAATAGTAATTTTCGCGCAAAATGATTAGAAAATCAACATTTAATTTATCAAATATCATTTTTATTTTTTCTTCAAAATAAATACATTACTACTTTTTGATTGGAATTAATTGGAAAACGTTTTCAACTGAAGATTTTTTTTTCAATTACTGTTTCCTAGAATTGCGAGTTCACTATGTTTTCGAATATTTTTGCTGTCACTCAGTTTATAAAAACTAAAAATATTGCGCTTTAATTAGCAAACACTTGAAAGAGTACCCTTTTCACATATTTAAATCTTTATCTTAAATTATTGATAATCTTTCGAAATTACATCAGCTAATTATTATAACTATTATTTCGAAAGTAACAGATAGATGACAGGAAGTAGGAAAATCTAAGTCTTTTCCCTTGGGAACAAGCTGTACTTTTCACCTTAATAACCTTAGTATCCTGAAAATGTATAAAAGACGTCCACAAACAACAACAAACTTTTTAAATTGCTCACCATATTTAATTTCAAGGGGTCAGCACCATTAAAAAATGTGTACTGTTGTCTGTTGTTATTAATAGTCGGGTTGTATGATAAGCAAGCTCTATTCTTATTTTCAGATACATATTTTTTATGATGAAATTTTTTAAAGGAGATTAAAAAATTTAAGACCACCCAGATTACGCAGCTAACTCAATGTGAGACTTGTTTTTTTTTTTGGAGTTTTATTAAATCACAAATAAATCAAGGCAACCTTAGAATCAAATTTGAATGAAATTCATTGTTCTGTCTGATGGATAAGTTTCTTAAAACATCATTCAGAATTTGATAGAAAGTGCTTTCAGTGAGCCGAGAAAAGCGAAGTATACTTATTTGTCAGGTTAAGAAAATAGTATTAGCCTAAAACGAAGAGCAATATTAAAGAGGTCATATTAGCAAGGAAAGTGTTCGGAGATTTTTAGAACATGTTACCGAAACCCGTCATCTCAAAGAAATCATTTCAGAGATAATTATGAAATATAAAACTTATATCAATAGACTAAATATAGACAAAAAACAAAAAACAACAAAAAAAATCTGTAATTTCTTATATACACTAAATTATTGTAGGCTTAATAGACTATTGCTGATTGACTTCATGAACCATGACACGGGTTCTAAGATTCTGTACGAATACTTCCACAGAAGTCTTCAGTAGGCAATTGACAGAAACTCATCTTTTTTTTTCGCGTAAAACATTTTAAAAAGTCTAAAATTTTTAATCCACTATAAGTTATCGTAAATCACATAGTTAGCTCAATGTTGACTGATATGAAGAGGCTTATGAAAAGATTTAATATTCTGCACGCATGCTGCCGCAAAAGATTTCATTAAACAATGATTGGAATTTCCTTTTTTAGAATTCCACTTTGAATGAATGTAGCTTTCTAAAAATAGAATGAATAAAACTGGTCATGAACGTGTTTGAAGCAGAGAGTGATGGATTTAAGTGAATTTGAGTCGCAGTGGGATATGTGGTTTAAAAGAAAAGCCATCTTTGGACGCATTTTATTCCCAAGAGAGTCTTTATATTTAAATTAGGGTGATTCATGATCGATGCTGAATATTTCTTACAGTTTTTATTTTTTGAGGTAATGACTGAAAGAATATATGTTAAATTTTGCTTTGTGTTGCTTGCACAGCCTGCGCTTATTATTCATGCATCGTTGTGATAACTATTACATAGTATTAATTCGAACTTCCACGTATCTCTTTTCTGCCAATCTTAAAGGTTAAAAAAAAATGAAATCAGTTTAAATAAATGCGGAAAGAACATTTTCAAGATTTTAGCGTTAAGAATAAATATTAGACTACCACTAATGAAAATTTATAAGACTGTGTTTTCAACATTTGACATCATTGCATATATTTCTTCAGTGCCTGATTAAAATATTTCGAAATCTATACATTTAAATTAAGCTGGGTTGTGTTCATAATGTTAAAAAATATATTCGAAAGTATTTGCATATTTAAGTGAGGTCGAACTAATATAAATATTCAAAAGATTTGCTCTAGATAAAATAAAAATTGGAAAATAAATTGAGGTATTGGAACTTATTCATTAATCATCGGCTAGGGATGACCAAGGGGAATTGAAACAGTACAGATTTCGCCGGACTGAAAACCGAAAGCGTAATGGCAACACCGCAAATTAGCTGCTTCCCCCCCCCCCAGACCTATCAGTTTGCGTTCTCGAATCAATGTGCACGATTGTATAGTTCTGGCATGAAAAGTAAATTCGGAAAGTTTTTGAAAATACTAGTATTTTGATAATGCGTTTTAGTTAGGTCTTTTTCTAATTCGAAAGCTCATTAACTAACGAGATTCAAATAATAGCCTTGGTACAGCTAATCTTCTTTGTATTTTCCTTCTTTTTTAAGATCATAAAAATCAGGAGACTGAGGGGAGAGTTGAAACAGACTGTTTCAGTTTTCTATGGTTAAGTTTTCTTTCGCATGTTCATTGTTTCCCGATGATCGAATCTTTACACGTAGATGTGATCGATGCGACCGTGTTTGCCGATGATCCATATCGGTAGACCGGTCCATATGGGTATTTTCCTGATCCTGAAATGTTACTGGTCTTTATTCAATTCATTCCTCAAAATAATAAATTTTGTATGGAAGGATATAAAATGTGATAACCAACATAAATGGACGTATAAATAGTTACTTTTTGCGACAGTTAAACCCCAAACCATGAAAGCGGATGAAAACTGGGCAGTTAAGGTGCCAGACTGTTTGATTGAAGTGCTGTGAGTTAGTTATAAGCCAAGGCCCATGAAGACCATATGATTTTTAATCTGCCGTCAGCAGTTCCTAGGAGGTGCCAATATTATGCAGTCTTCCTTCTGATGAAGATCTAATAGAAAGTAACGCACTAATAGTTCCAAAAGCACAATCGGGACGTCATTTACTTCTTCCTGAGAAACCAACTTCACCTCAAGCTGTATTTTGCGTTTTCTTTTTCGGAAGCAGATTATTTAAATAATAATATGTGGTATTTCCGGGTTTTTTAAGGATACTGTATGATAAATAAAGATACGCGACTTTAAAATAAATCTTGATGAAGAAATATTACCTTTAAAATTAACCATACGTTAGAAAATATCATTTTTTGAAGTGCTCAGAGAAAAAAAAAATGCATAGAAATTGAACGTAAAACCATGCCTTCGTAATACAATCCATAACCTCAGAAATATCGCGGATTGTGAGCAGTAATATATTTCTATTGAAATATCGCGGAAGTGGTTGACGGATGTATCTAAATCCTGAACACGAAATGTGAAAGAAAAATCCAAACATCGATCTCATTCCTGAGGGGGTATCATGTATGATATATGTCACTGGAGATAATAACAGCCTATCGGGAATAAGGTTTGATATGTTTTCCTTGATCTGTGTGAGTCGAGATGTCAAAATGAAAAGAAAATTAAGACAATATACAGATTATTAGTGTAGTAATATAATAACATTAATATGTTTTTGATAATCACAATTGAGTTTGGATTATTGTTAATATGTGTGTTAAAACCCTTGTTTTAAAACTTCGAAGGGGACGAGGGATAATAATTCACTAGATTTTATAAGTTCTACTGTTAATAAAGTTAATAAAACTTTTCGGTATAAATGTATTATACACTCCGAAAAGATTTACAATATAAATCATCTTATATACTAAATCCGAGTGTAAAAAAGTTTGTAGCGGACTGGCTGGCTGTATATGTATGCATGTAGGTTTGTGACCTCTGATATTCTTATGCGTGCCTTCCGATAGACTAGCGCCGAGATGGGATGTCGCAGACCTACCAAAATTTATATATGGCTTCACTAGTACAGGTCCTAACACACCACGAAGCGATTTTTTCAAAATTCAAATCAGGTTTTTTTTATTTTATGTTTAATGCAAATTTTGGCAGTTTTTCTCGCATGATATGTAATAACGTCGGTAGTTACACTCGAAGCAAAATGTTGATTGCATCATCGGATAGAGGAGAAAATTTTCTTTTAAAAATAGTTTAAGTATGTAACACATATTCATATTTTAAATATTTTTTTAAAGGAAGTTCACTTTTGACGAAAGTTTTCGTAAAATAATTTTAAAACTCTTGCATCTTTAATTCTATCCGGCATAACTTTTTGATATTTTGACGAATGACGGAACATTCATTTCGCACTCTTTTAAAAGAAAAACAGGGGAAAAAATATAAATTTGGCGATTTTGTACGAATTTTTAAGTAAATTAGGATTTTGAACAGCTGCTGTTTTAAGATTTCATTTGACATCAAGCTTGCGATTTTCGCCATCATGGCAGCGGAAACTGAACAGCTGCCAATTGTAAAAATAAATAAAACTACTTTCAATCGAGACTGAGTTTTCGCATGCGAAATCTGCGTCATTTTGAAACCCCT
This sequence comes from Cheiracanthium punctorium, assembly GCA_038373885.1. Lineage (NCBI taxonomy): Eukaryota > Metazoa > Arthropoda > Arachnida > Araneae > Cheiracanthiidae > Cheiracanthium > Cheiracanthium punctorium. Next base: position 175,826 of record JAWZYV010016048.1, read on the forward strand.
TTCGAAATTCAATCAGAATAACAGACTCGCAAGCAAAACATGCACCACGCACGAAATAATTCCGCATACTCTAATATTTCTGATTACCTGAGGAGAAGTCATTTGATTAAAATTTAAGGTTACGTATCATCATTTACGAATTTTCACGATCGCTTCCTAAAATCTATTTTTTTATTATTTTAAGATTATGTCAATGATGTTAAGATTATGTCATGTTATTTTAAGATTATGTCAAATAATAAAGTCCACATTTATTGTTTGTTCGAAATTAAAGGGCAAAGAAATATAAATTAAGAGACTTTTCACAAATTTTAAAGTATACCAACATTTTGAATTTAATTAGCTGATTCGTTAAGTTTTTTGTTTTGGTTTTACTAACAACGAAAGGATTGAATAGTTCTGCAGTAAAAGAAAGCATAAATTTATTAAAGGACAAGCATCGTAGAAAGCTAAAAATTCGTTGCATTTGCTGTGAGTAAAAGCATAGTAAGCATATGCAGCTTCCGGTAAATTTCAAAGTTTGTTGTCAGACATACGCAGGAAAAACTGCAAAACAGCTGCAGTAGCCTGGGTATTTTTAATATCCATGTAAAATAGTGTCTGTTTGAGTCATAATATGTATTTTCCTAAACTAAGAACTCTAAAAATTAGCTTAGTTTTCATTTCAATATTGAATTTGACAGCTTAAGTGGCAGTGATGGACACGGCTGTACTCAAAGAAAAAAAAATAAAAAAAAATTGGAGGGTGTCTAAATGGTGAAAAAGGCAGAATTTTTCACAAAAACTATTGTGTTAACAAAAGTTGAAATTTTGGGAACGGGGAGGAAGACCGGAACCTACCTCTTTAAATATGACCTTGGTAATGAATTTTGTTAGTATGTTAACAATTATGATAAATATGAAATTAATTTCTTATTTTAAATACTAATCGTAAATAAATTTGACTTTATTTTGAATGCCACTGATTTCAAATTGCATCAAAACTTAGGATAACGCGCTTTACGGAAAAGTTATTTCACTGGGGTTTACGTTTACGACAACCCTGATAGCCGAATGTTTCATGTAGATATTTCTCTCTATGATATCAACAATATTTTAAGACTTTTTTGCATTGTAAAGCTTTACCAAGGTACACATCGTTCACGCTTTAGGAATTGGAAGGCAAAATGAAACAGTTTTCCACACCATATGACGTTATTTAAGAAATTAAAACAGAAAAACACAAGTTTATGCTGCAACAGCGCTTTGATTGAGAATAGATTTGTTAGCAAAACAAAATTTACGTTCTATTTCATCTCAAATAACTTTGACATACTTTTTGAGTTATCTTTTTGCCGTTTCTTTACATACCATCTCAAGTAACTATCTGTAAGGCAAAGTTTATGTCACAAGTCAAAGAATTTCTCATATTTTCAAATTTCGTAACGAAGGAATTTATTTCACTTACACGAGTAAGAAAAACATTGGATTCCTTCCGTACGAAGAACGGATATGCAGCTAGTGACGTTATAAAAATTACAAGTAATTCTAAAAGTGCACGAGAGCTATTCAAAAAGTATCAGGCCGTATTTTTTCCCGCTTAAACTAACGATACATGGGAAATTTTCTTCAGTGTAGAGGCAGAGGCGACCCTCGTGAGCAGTCATGAATTTTTTCGCGCCCGCAAAAAGCGTCAGTTGCGGGCAATCGGCCAAAAAGTGAACTTTTGTAGTGAACTGTCGTCGGATTTTAGTGTTTGTAAAATGACCAAAAAAAACAAACACTGGAGTAGCGGTGTTGCATGAAATTTTGCCAAAAGCTTAACGTCACCCACATCACGGGAGTCAAAGAGAACACATGACCTTCTCTTTGCTGCGGACCTGGCGTGTTTTCTTGTTTTTTGTCTCTGTATGCCACTGTTTTTTTGTCTCGGATGTTGCCACTGTGATTGTTGCATCTTAGTTTCTGGGATGTACCCATAAACCCATCGTCTCTGAAAACCTGCTGAATCTTGCGAATGGTTTCCACTTGGGTGTCATTAAGCTATTGGCAAAATTTTGTGCAATATAGTTACTCCGGATTTTCTGCCATTTTAAAAGCACTGAAATTTGACGACAGTTCACTACAAGCCTCCACTCTTCGGCCGATTGCCAGCGACAGACGTTTTGTGCAGGCTGGAAAAAATTCATGACTGCTCATGAGAGTCTTTTCTACTTCTACACTGAAGAAACTCTCCCACGTTTCGTTAGTTTAAGCGTTAAAAAATAAGGCCTGATACTTTTTGAACACCTCTCGTATATCATTTATTATTTTAAAACATCATCATCATTATTGTCCAGACACTCCAATGAAGGGGGGGCAATGCGGTCTTTTTAGGATTTCTCCACAAAGGCTTCATGCCTATCTCAGCTCTTCAGTTATCATTAATTGTTAGAAAAACCAAACAAACCATCTGACCCATCGTCTACTTAGTTTTCGAGTTTCGGTGGCTTTAAATTGCAATACCTTTTTATTATGGGGACATTTTAATTGCGGGGGTTTTCACACCTGTCTATTCCGGCCGCCATGCGAGCTGTTTGGTCTCGTTCGAATTCCGTTAACCCATGGATGTCTATGTGTGTCCAAAAATTGTGCTGTAAATCTGTACTTTAAAATGAAGATGATTTCTACTAAGGAACAACTGAGATAAATATCTAAAATCCCATTCATCTTCATAAACTCTCTCTTCCAAATTTGAAAATCTGAACCTTTTATTATAATATTGTCACCATGCATTCGGGTCATGCGGCCATTTAATATGCTCTCTATATATTTTTGTATTTTATGATATCAAGCTCTTTTTTTAAATCCTGTATAACTCAACATCGTATCTCCTCTCCCAAGTATTATTTTCGCATATACAGCCAGATACTGACCTGTATTTTTATTTCAAATATTGCAATTATGGATAAACTTCCAGTTCGGCTATTGCCTGGGTCTTAAAGCCATATGACACACAAGTCTAGTGAGGGTTTTGTAAAATAAAAACTCCGTACTTCTAGAAGAAAATCCAAATATTATAAAAAAGTCTTAGTCCACAGAAAAGCCTTTTTTAACAGATGAAACCGATTCTAGATTTCTGAAGAGATTCAGTTATCAGTAGTAATACACTGAAACAAGTTTGCCTTACATTTTGCGGGAACGTTGTGCTTACGTTATGATTATAGCATCATATGCTGTAGTTGCAAACTAAGCATTGCTTTAGTTATATATTACAGTATCTGTAGTTAGCACAACATACGGATAAATGCAACGCATTTTTTTAAAGTGTGATTCACTTTCTTCAGATTAATATTTTTAAGAATCTAGATCCCCAGAACAATTTTGGAACTCTTTCATAATTTTTAGAGTATACGAAGCCACACTTCATTAGCTCTTTATATATTATAAACTGTTTGTACATTAGTACAAGACGGGAGTTATTTGACATGGCGTTTCAGTTTTATTAAGAATGTCAGTTTTATTAGGATATTCAGTTTTATTACCCAGGGTCTTTGCTTTACCAAGCCCAGGTTTTATTAAATAAAATAATATGGATTATAACAGGTTTGCAAAAGTTGCACGTAACTAGCTTGGTTTAAATAAAACGTAAAGATGTTAGTGCAGATACAGTAAGCAGTCTCCCCAGCCATTAACGCGAAGTTGCACGCACAGTTCCGTGTTAAATATCTCAGAATATCATCGGAAAAAGACGCCACGATGTATACGCCACAGAAAATGCCGCCTCCTGTCACGTAGACCAGCATACATTATCTGGAATTCCGTGTACGTGGGTTATTAAGCAAGCTTATTTTATTCAATAAATAACTTGCAACTATTCTTTGGACGGCGAACGTAAAACTAATGCATAATTTTAAATTTGAATAAATTCAGAAATTTTTTTAATTTTGCGTTTTCAAAGCAAGACATAAAACATAATTTGAAAATGTAATTTTAATATCTTAGTAGCACAAAAAGTACTGGAATTTGAGTCGTGTCGAAATTATTTTGTTATTTGCTAAACAAACCGTATGTTAGAGTTAGAAACTTGAAAAATCAGTATGCTTAAATTGATACATATATAGTAGGGCGGATCGAAAAAACTTTTCTTAAAATTTCTATGACGGACTACATGGCATAAGTTGCCAAATGGTCAGGTGAGAATTAAAAAATATATATATATACAAAAAATACATTATAAATAAAAAAATACGTACATACATACATATATATATATATATATATATACATATGTATTTTTTTAAACATCCCTTTAGGTGCCCCACTCACCCTCCCCCCCAAAGAATTTTTTTTAAAGAATAAATATATATGTACATATATGTAATGATTTGGGTGGCATAATTTGTCGAATGTCCAGACATTTTTTTCCCATAAAAAAATCTTTTTTGACTATTATCTTTAGGCGCTCAAAAATTCGAATACGAAATTACAAAATTAGGCTATTTCCCTCACCAGTTTCGGCACGAAACAAGAGCTAGCTAGCTTTCATCCGCGCTTCTGATAAGATGTCACTATATTTTCCCCGTCAAAAGAAGAGACGGCCCGCTTAACCCATTGAATCGCAAGAATTTTCACATCAATATAGAAGACAATTAAGTCTTCTAGAAGCTGAGTTAAGGGGAGAAGGGACGTTAAAATTGCAAACTGTCATTTCTTAATTTTTAGTCTCAAATCATACGTAAAGTTGTTTAACACAAAGAATTACATCTACATTAATACTAAAAATAAAAAAGTAAATCTTTTTTCAAAAACATATTAATATCTTTGAGAAAAAATGTGCATTCAATATTTTTTTCAAAATATCCCATGCGCATTCCAAATTAATAAAAAGCTGTAATTTTTTTAGAGTATACTTGTAATGCATATATGAACATAATTGTGCATTGAATTTTCAAACAAAAGTTAATAAATAGAGATATAGGAATTTAAATGGAACAGTAGGATGTAAATTTGAAAAAAAGCTTCCTCTCACATGAATTTAATTTTTTTACAAAGCTTAACCTTGTCACACATAAAAATGAATGCACAGATATGTTCATACATATAATGGAAGTGCATATTTAAAAAACTATAGCTTTTTATTAATTTGGAATGCGCATGGGATATTTTAAGTAAAAAAATAGAAGGCGCTTTTTTTCAAAAAAGTATCAAGCTTTTATTTAAAAAATTATTGATTTTTTAATTTTTAGTTTCAATACAGATGCAAACTATTGTGTTAAACAACTATGATTTTATGTTAAACAATTTTACATATGATTACAAGTAAAAAATCAAAATTGAAAATTTTGAATTTTAACGTCCCTTGTTCCTTTAAATCGTGCACTTCAGTGGTTCATTTGCATGCTGTATCTTAATAAACTTATTTTACAGCAACGATTTTCGTCGGCAGAGGAAGCCGTATATGTGTTTAAAAATCATGTTTTAGAGATGTCGCGAACGGAATCTAAAAAATGCTTTGGCAAGTGATTAAAACACATGCAAGAGTTTTATAGATCAATATGAAGAATATTTTGAAAAACAATAAAGTCATTTTCAATGACAAATTAATGTCATTTTTTTAAGACACAAAACATAAATAGTGCACCTCGAATCTTTAGAAAAAAATATATTGTTTGATGAGTTGTTTAAATGAATTTTGATTATTAAAACTGTGGAAAGTTTAAAACTAAACTACAAATACTAATGTTTTATTCCCATAGCAATGTGCGATCTGAAATGTTGTCTTCATGTACCTGTTAATAATCATTTTGAAAGAAATGTTGAAGTAACAGTAAATTTTCCGATCATCGTTTGTCAAAAACGAACGAATTTTTTTTGCAGAAAGATCTTAACTAAAAATGATAGTTCACAAATTATATTTCGTTTCATTGACGAAAGTCTCTGAGATAAGCTCATTATTTATTAAACTTGACTAAGAGTTAAGACCAAAAGTTCTTCCAAAGTGATTATTAACAGGTACATGAAGACGATATTTCCTACCACACATAGCCATGTGATTCTGAACCGTCTTTGTCCGCTTGACCTGTCTTTACATTTTTGAGATATAGTTTAGGACAACCCTGTATATATATATATATATATATATATATATAGGGTAATTACGGGACTTATGCAACACATTTTTTTTTAAATTTGTGTTAAAAATCTCAGGGTGCACATAAAATAAATCATGCTGTTCTGTTTAATGGAGACTATAAAACATGCATACTGCGAGAAAAAATAAAATAATTAATATTTTTTAATATTTTTTTTTCTAAAACATTGCACGTAAGGTGAGACGCCTCTCTTCAGAATAAGACGCCACTCTTGTGCGCGTGTTATGCCTCGCCTGTCATAAGAATTTAATTAAATAATAAATAATAAATATTAATATCTGGACTATAATTACCCATGTAATAAAAAGAAGAAACTAAATAAGAAAAAAAGGGACGTACTGGTAGGTTTCAATAATCATACTATAAAACTTTGTTGGAACTAGTATTTTTGATTAAAAGTATAACTCCGGTTTTTTTTTTCTATTTTCGTTGCAGATAATAAAAATTTCTAACATGCTCTGTAAAGATTGTATCCGCTTTAAACTTTGGAATATTTCATTCACAATTGAATTTAACTTCTTACTATGAAAAAGTAAAGGAATATAAATGCGTTCCCCTAAACTAGAAAAAAAGGATATATATAGTAAGAATCTTAATGGATGTTCTGAATTCTGAATAGAATGAAGTTCAAAACTAGAAGAAAACCTTTCCCTAGTCTATACATATATCTCCCAAAGGAACCGGGAATTTTAACTTTATATGTTACATGCATTTTGAGATGAGGATATTAATGCGGCTTTTCATTTTTAGATGTTTTTTCTGGTTTTAAATTATGAAATTATGTTTATTTTTATCCAGGCCTTTCAATAACTAAATATTCATTTGTTATTTTGCTGACATCAATCTTATGCATAATACATACGATTTCTGTTACTTTTATTAATAAGTGTTATTTTATTTCATCATAAGTTTGTTTTCATAATTTACTCCAGTATATCTTTTTAATGTTTTCCAGAAAATAAATTACCTTAAAATAAGTAGATGTATATTAACTGAATCGCAAAATGATATTTCAACAAAAATGGCCTAAGAAATAACTGTTTTCAGACCAAAAAGTTTAGCTAAAAATCACTTTGATAGTGATCTCATTTTCGCAGAAGTTCTTTACAATGGTTATGCATTTAGGAGAATAGAGAAAATATAAACATTGAAAAAGGAAGTTATATATACAGGGTGTTTCAGTGAACCGTTTCAGAACTTCTAAGAGGGGTAGGGTACATCCTGACGAACCAAAATCATATACCAATGGGCAGTCAGAAATGCTTTCCTGACGCGGTAGATGGCGTTGTGCGAAAATTCCGAGCTTTCGTGCATGGAATCTGCATTTCAAACAAGAACGTCAAGTTAAGCCAAGTTAGTAGGATGGATGATTACACGATCGCTGAGTTGGCGTACGGGGCTGCAAATTGTAGTGGGCCAGCCGCACAGCGTTTGTAGGAGCTGGTTGCAAGAATCGCAGTAGCTGCCGGAGATGTTCGAGATGTGCCTGGAGTATTGCAGAATGTCCGGATGTCCATGCGTCGGAGATGTGAAGCGTGCATTGTAGCCCGTGGAAGAATCTTCGAACACTTACTTTAATCCATGTACATTTTGCTTCTTTTCATGTATTATTAAAACGATTTCTCACTTACGGTCTCTTTTCTTTATAGTGCTTCTGTGTACAACACCGCTTCAGGAAAGCATTTCCGACCCCACATTGCCATATGATTTCGAGTTGTCAGGATGTACCCTACCCCTCTTGGAAGTTCTGAAACGATTTACTGAAACACCCTGTATATATATATATATATATATATAGTAGATATGATTTGAAAGTTGAGATCAGTGACTAAAAAAGCGTCATATTTCAGAAAAGTCGCGCACACTTTTCGCTTGTAATGAAACACTTTGTTATAAAACGTATTGTAATTATCTTTTGAGTCTGCAGCTCTATCAAAGAATGCTCTAAGAATAAGTGTTATTTATGATATTCACTGGCAGTAGAACATAGTATAACATAGTAAAATTAACATGTTTTGTTACAACGTCAGCAGTGCAAAGTTAAATTGTACCAAATGTGAATTTTTACATAATAATAATGTGAAATGTGGAGGGTTTTATACATAATTTGCTATAAAGTACCATAACAAATTTAGAGTTAGTTTTTCCGGAATATAAGTTAAGTGTCAACATTATTGTTTTGGGTAAGATAAAAAATTTCAGCAATGTGCTGAGTATATTGCTGACATTGTTTTAAATTGAATAAATCAATATGTGTGTAATATCTTAAGTGTATCTACCTTTACCTCAAAATTAAAGGTATTACCTAGTAATACCTTTAATTTTCAGAGATTCATTTAAAGTTTATGCAATATTTACTTAGAGAATTCCAACTCTCTAATGTGAATTCTAAACGACTAAATTATTTACTGAAAAAGTCATGAAATTTTATTCGTTTCAAAAAGACAAAATTTCATTCTTTTTGGCAGTCAACACTTTAAACGAAATTTAGATTATCTTTTGGTAATTTTCTTTCATTTTGCGTTCAAAGAACATTACGATGATCTTAAAAAACAGTGGAAATTAAAATGTTTAATAAGAAGATACGTTACGAAAGCAAAGAATGCGTGCATTGTAAGACAAAAATTCCACAGTAGTGTTGAAATCTTAATTACTACCCGATACATTTTATTAAATTACTGTTGAATGTAATGATATCTAAACGATGCAATTTAAGGTATACTACTGCATTCCCAGAAGTACACTTTTGATGCAGTTCATTAGAATTTTAACTAATTCTGATTTTAATTTCAAAATTCTAAATGTATCAGACTTTGCCATTTTTTAAATTCCCATCTTTCTTACCGTTGTGCTTTCTTAATTACTATCAATATTGTGAAGGTACAGTGGTTAACTTTTTAAAATTAAATTATATATCTTAGAAATTCCAATCCACTGATATTTAATTCTTTTTACGGTGGCCTGCCAGCGTGTGACTAAATTCGACTGTTTGGACTTCGTTTTTCTCTATTTCATTTATCTTCAAAGATCATTGGTCGGCTGTCCAGTCTCACAGCTTTTCCGAGAGTTTACATCCCGCTACACGCGTGCGACTTATGGCCACTTTTTCGGTATCGCATTCTATGGTCCGATTAAGCGGAATTTTGGTCCAATAAGCAAGGAATAGTATGCTTGTGAAATAGGATTTGTATCGGTTCTTTAGAATTTGGTCCACTTAAGTGCCTGGTCCGATTAACCGGAATCGACTTTATTTATGAAATATGAGCAATTACTGCGCTCTTTTAGTGATCATAGCCATTGCTGTCAATTGAGGTTTTCCGATGGACAGTCTCTTTATACAGTCTATATATTTTAACGAAGTTTCTTTCTTCCATTTTAGAACACTTTTTTTTCATCGAAGCCTTCATGATGCATTTATTTTCTTATTTGTTGAAATTATCACTGAGCTCATGCTCCATTATGGACCTGAAATGGACCTGAACTTAGCGGCCAGGTTAAAGGAAAATCTGCTTTTGCGGAAACTTAGAAGTCCGGGATCCCACTGCAACCAACAAATAACTTTTAAAGACATTTATGGTAAAACCAAAGGTACTCTTCGTTACTAATCGTCCTTCCGAAAAACGTTGCTGAGAGTTTCTGTCATACTATGTTTATTAGTTTGTTAACGCTGTTAGTTTTTTAACCTTTTAAGACGGTTTTAATTAGTTTTACTAATATATAGGAAAGGTGGCCCAAAATGATCCCCTTAAAGTTAAAACGCGCATAAAATAATATAAGTGTTTAAATCAAATTTTGGCACTTTGCTATCACATTGTACACATTTTGCATCATAAACATATTTCAACAATACTTTAAAAGCTCAATGAGTGCTGAAAAAAATAGAATTTTTAGAACGTGTATGAGGTATCATTTTACCCTCAACCCAAGGGCAAAATGATCCTTCATTTGAAAATAATTTTAAATTGTGTTTATCGGCAAAATAAAAGATATGAAAGTAATTATGACAATACAAAATGAAATAAAATAAATTTTACAAACTTATAGTATGCATGATTTACTTTATGAAAATTTTAAAATCAAAAAGTGTCACAAAAAATAAAATGGAATATTTTAAAATTATATTAAACATTCTGATGTGGACACCACATGCCTTCCTTGCACGTCTATTAAATGATAAATATTTTTGCTGCACTTCATCTAAACCTATTTTATTGAAAGCGATAAAATGGTGCAGTAATTCTAAGGTTAGCGATTTCGGTTATCCAAATATTTGAGATATTGCTAAGCTGGATTCAATTTGAAAGATTTATTTTTGACACTTAATTGGACAATAATTCGCCAAACCGCCAAGCTTGAAATAGCCCGATTTTGGTCACAGCAGAAATAGTGAATCATCAAAGAGTTTTAATAAATTGAAAGTATCGACAGACCTTAATGTATTTAAAGTCTTTTGGGTGACCCTGTAAATAAATTACTCAGCTTATTGCAATAAAAAAAGCGATGCGCAGTTAGAAGTTACAATAGTTCTAAATACAAATTTTCAAAAGTCTACGGTTAAAAGTTTTAGAAATATGCGAAATAGGTAATTATTTTTGGCATTAAATTTGCCTATATTTCGGCGAAATTCGCCATGTCGATGACAGATGGCGAGATTTTGGGCATGGACCAAAGAATGACTGACTGCAGACATAATATATTGAATTTGTCCATAGACTTTAATGCATTAAAATGTTTTGAGTGGTCATCTAAATAAAGTCTCTAGCAGTTGCCAAGCTTGCCGACTTTTGGCGCCATTTTCGAGGGAGGCATATGACCGTCGTCCGACCATTATCTAACTATAAGGTCGGATGTTATTGTGCTGGAAATGAATGAATTTCTCTAAAACTGCCATTAACAGTAATGTGTTTGAATATTTTGAGTGTTCCTGAAGAAGAGCTATAAGTAATAAAGACACTATTTTCGATGTAGATATTCAATTTGTAATACTTAACAACATATATCACTTTTGATTCGTTTGGAATAACTTAATACCTCAATCATACGCTTTCTGTCCATAGAGCATCACGTATGGAAAATCTTTTGGGCGGCCATGTGAATAAACTATCAAGCGATTGGAACCAAAAAGGGAGGTGCACAACTAGATGTTACAAAAATTCTAAATACAACATTTCAACTTTCTACGACTAATAGTTTTTGATATAGGCGAATTGCGCACGTATGAACAGACGTCAGATACAAAACTGGTCGAAATGGACTTGCGTTCAGGCAAAATGGACTTACGTTCGGGCAAAATGGGTTGTAGATGTATTTAGATGAACATACATACATGCGTACCATGAGATGTCTCGCAAAAACTCTTAAAAGGAAATTTACAGATAGTCAAAATCGAATTTTTCGTCAAAATGTGGATACCGAAAATTTTCGCTATGACACTTCTTCCCTGTATTTGGTACAAAGAAGTAAGAATTATGGCCTACAATAAACGCAGAAATAAATTAAATAATGTAATGGGAAGTCACGCATTTTGAGAACGGTTGAAGGATTGCTATGACGCCAAGGACCCGGTACTGGAGTTTCTTCAGTCGAGGGATCATTTTATATATCGGTTATTCGATGGATTAGTTTACCCTTCAACATAGCTTCCCATTTTAGGTAATATTACTAGAATACGTCGAGAAACATAACACACTTAGCAAGTGTAACATCTAAAAACATACTCTATTCAGTAAACCAAGTCATATTTCTACTAATTAAAGACTGCATTTATAAATTAATAGGAAGGTTAGTTCTTAATTTATAAGAGATACGCTAAAACCCAGTTTTTTTTTATTCTACTCAGACACGTCATACATTGATCGCTTAAATACCACCATTGCTTCTTCTTGACTTGGTACAACTAGTTTATGTCTTATCTGGTAGATAGCGCTGCCTGACTGGAAGAAAATATATGTGGATCGTTTGCCTGCTAGGATCTTTTTTGACCACTTTCCCAATATTGAATTTTTAAGTTATTCATCATTAAAAAATACATATATGAAACGAATGATTATGAATAAAAACATATTCACCATTAACTGTTCGTTTTGAAGAGTACATCTTACTTGAAAGTCCATCGCAATTACTTTGCAGCAAACTCCTATGTATATGCATTATTGAAAATTACTTGCTTTATAGTAAAAATAATTTATTAGATATTTATGCATCATAATGTTATGGAGTCAATTACGTCATTTAGAGTTTGAAAATAAAAATGTCCTTAAATATACCCCATCACGCGGAACAAAGAAAATGCCAGCTATCGAAACTAAAAGTTTGTAATTCAGAAGGCTCGATTAAGGAAAACAGTTTATCACATGACACTTCTTTAAAACAATGTTTTAAGTCCATTTCAGTGAAACTCTCATGTAATCTTTTAACGCACGTTTGAATTTGTAATTCTTTAATCTATCGTCTTAAATCTAAAGCCATTACATTTTCTTTCACCATACACAGACCACATTTTACAATTCAACATCGTCTTCCTATTTAAATTTATACTACTTCTGTTTTATACTCTTATCAAATGGCCTCTCAGGGAATTAGAAATTTTTTACTTCCTGGTCACGGAGTTAAATCTCGGCTAATTGAAGGTACATTAATGTTTTTCTGATGGAATCTAATTAAGGAATGAAAGCAAGAAATACACAGTAAGGAATGAAAAAAATATTTTGCGATTTCAAATTCTTATCTTGTTTTTATTTCAATGAAGAATTATATTTCCATGGAGAAAAGGCGTTACTGACAGAGCAGTATAATCTTACAGTGTGAATTAGCGACAGTACTGGGGGAAGGGTAACGTTTCCCTTAGGCAAGGATTCTGAGACTTTGGAATGGAATTGAAATCAGTCTTTTCAGCCATAGGAAAGGGAAGTCCCTAGAGGTTTAGATAGGAAAAGAATTTGATAATTTTCCGCTGAATAACCTCGATAACAAAGTTGGTAGGAAATAAGATTACATTATAAAGTAGTATGCGGTTCTTCATGTGATATATTCCTATGACCAATCGACTTTTAAATGGAACATTACGAAGATATATATCATATTCATCACTTTATAGTAGTGCAATTTAATTTATACAGTATAAATCACATGTTTATTATAGTGCAATATAAAACATATAATTATAAGAAAATGTAATTTTTAAAAAGTGTTTATGTACTCTAGTGAGCACATTTTAGGCAACAAATTCCATACTAGCATAGAAGAGAACAGTAGAGAGGTATTTTTTGCTATCAGTAATTTTATAAAAATACAGCTCACTATAAAAGGGATGTAAATACATATATCAGGAGCATGACGTCAAAAGTGACGTGAAAATACGCAAAATAGGTGGAGTCATCATGCGTAGTACAAGACAACTGAAAGAGGAGGGAAAGAGCATATCCAGACATTCACTGCAAGTGAAAGTGAGACCATACGTACTAAACAAAACTAACAGAACATAGTTACACTTAAAAGTAGATAGATGAGGGGTCATCCCCCTCTGGGCAAATGTTACACTCCCTTAGCTAAAAAATAATAAATATTTGAGAATATAAGAGGAATGCCCATAGAAGAGGAACTGGTGAAGAGAGCCATCGTGAACCTAAAAATTATTGATTTTTGTGTAATTCTACTACTTTATTTCTATCAGTAACTTGTGAAGAACAGCATTGATATTTTTTTTTGTTTACAATGCTTTGTCATTTGGTTGTTTCAAATTCTGCTTTATGCAAGTATCCCTGAGATGTCTCCATTTTCTGTGCAAAGTGGCTGTTTCAACACCGCTTTTCTGAATGAGACCACTCATTGAGGAAGATAAGACCATCGAAAAACCATAAATGAAATCAAATGGATAATGCAGCTTAAAAATTGACCTCATAAAACACTTAAAAAGAAGAGTATTGTTGAAATTCTCAAGTGACATTAGTTGTCTACATTTATTTTTCCCAGTTGCTGTAATTTTTCAATATCCTGTTCGTTTTGCTGCTTTTGTGAGCTCATAATGTCTTTCAAAACTTCCACAATGTGTCTTTCAAAACTTCTACACTGTACAAGTGACTTTGAATGCGCCCACTATTGTTAATAATGCAAAAATGAAAACTGTTTTCAGTAATCAAAAATGGCATCGGAACAGTGCATGTAAAGCAAAAACCAGAGAAGGCACTTTCGAAGATAAGTATTGCTAGTATCGGGCAGCATTTTTTTATATTTCATGTGCTGTTCCAGCAAAATATATAGTTTTTGAACTCGTTGATTAATTTGGGCAAGGTATATGTTGTCATTCGAAAAGATAAATACATTTTTTTATGGTTACCAACCCCTACAAAGGTATATGCATACTCTGTATAAACACAAACATGGTGCTTGAGAGAATGGAACTCGGCAAAAAGCATGCTGCAAGATAATAAATAACATCTAAGAGTTCTGATCGACAGTATTTTAGTTTGTTTTTCAAATATATCTTCTAACATTTATTAAAAAGAAAAAATAATGATATCCTAAACTTTTCATTGTGTACTTCACGCCTTTTAGATTCAGTACGCTAAAGTGCACTGTTCAACTGTAATACCTAAAGCCAGAAGTTTCTAACAAATCTAATTTAATAATTCTCTGTTAGCATGTCAGGATAACTCCATAAACTAGGACATCAGAAATATTCGTTATAATCATTAGCTTAGAGATATCAATCATGCACTTCCAGCCCAGCTATAGTTTTGTTACCATACAACTTCCTGACTTCCTATAGCAACTTGCTATTTTAGATATGAACTTGTTGCCTACGAAACATCGTTTGGAATAATCAGTCAACTTATTTTAGTTCAAAAGAAAACTACTGCTGAGTTTGAGTAACAGTGAATAGTACAGTAATTGGAAAATATAGTGCAAAATGACTAATAAATTGCATTGAATGAATGCATTCATTACCATTGGCTTGCACATTGAAAGGAAATCGATATACTATAGCACTCATTTATGTTTCAGATAATAATTCTAAAGCATTGCGCATAATATTTTAAAGTACATATATGCAGCATTACTCCCTTATTAAAACTGAATTATTAAACTTTCATTAAAAGACGAAGAATTTTTAATGTTACAAGAAACAAGTAAAGATCAGACAAAATAAAATTCTGCAACATAGTTAATTAATCTAATAGGTCTCTAGTCTCCCAGCATCGCTCGGCGAGAGAAGTCTTGTGAAGCTCAGGACGATTGAGTAAGTGAGCGGAGTACATAACGTCTCCAGAGCTGCACGGAGTTTATATCGGTGAAGGCACCATTTTGGACCTAAAAAGATGATTCCGATTTTGAATCAAGAGCAGTCATGCCCAATGGCCAGGGCCTTATTATTGCATGGGCAAATCGGGACTTTGCCCAGGGCCCCCAAATTCAAATGTTGTTCTGAAATATTCTTTTTTATATCAAAATTTTATGAAAAATAAAACAAATTTCATAGATGAGGCTCCCTAAATTCATCAATGACCGGGTCCCCTGTTAGTGATAATAGGGTCCTGCAAATGGACAAGCGGAATTCAGCAACTGCTTTACGTCTTGGACCATTACGCAAATTTGGGACACAATTCTTTAAGTTTTACAGGATACAATGTTAATAAGGTCTTCCTGTGCACGGGCACTGATGAATATTTTAACAAGATATTTCTTATCGTCCTATGTGCAGAAAGGCATAGGACGACAAAAAGCCTACATGATGAAAGCCCTTTTTTAGCCAGTTTTAGCCAGTATACTCATTCTCATTACCTGGGACCCCACACTGAGCAGAAACACACTGGAGGACAGTAATTTTCTCAAGTGATGTTAAGTTCTCAAGGTGATGACGACAGTCCAGTATGTCCTGTGTTATGGAATTATTATCAGCCATGATAGCTAGCAGGGAAGTCTTCGAATCGCCGAGGGCAACAGTTCTTGTGAATTTATCCAGATGACAATCATTTGGGAAAGAGCTGTGCGAATATCAGCAACTTCACCGCCAAACGCAGTACCTCGCCCTACAGAGGAGTCTCCCAGAAAACTCCGGCAACTGCATGAGGGCTGACAGACAAAAATTAATCCATCGGTATAAATCCGCAGCCACTCTGGCTCGGTATAGGAGGTATTTAATGCTTCGAGGGCTAAGGTTCTCAAAATAGAAGGGTACAAGTTACTTTCAGTTACCTTTTGGCACAAGTCTAGATTAATCCTGACAAAATTCAAGTTCATCAGATTTTGTGGTGGAAAAAGGTATTCTGGTTTTAAATTTAAACCGAGTGAAATTTTAAGCTGAATGACTCCCTGAAGAAAACCCATCTGAGTCTTTAAATTTTCGCTTGGGTCTCGACTAACCTCCTTCCAAAGTGAAAAAAATTCCGTTTCTCTAATTACCTTTTCCCACAGAATCAGGGCATTCTCTTGAATCACTGTTCTTAGTGACCTGTCACCAGTCAGTGTAAGTATGGCATTTATCGGGGTGGTCTTTACTGCTACAGAAACAATGCGTAAGGACTGATTTTGGACTTTTTCCAGAGAATCGAGAGTATTTTCTCCGGCCACAACAAGTGGTTTACAGAAATAAGTTAAAAGGGGTCGAATAAACGTATAATAGGTCTGACGCAGGGTTTGTCCAGTGCATCTCCAACGTTCCCTAGCAAGGCAAGTCAATTTTTAATGTTGTACATAAACTCATAATTGGTTACTATTACGTTAGTAGAAATCTGAAAACTGTCTATTGTAATAATAACTCCTCGAAAACTGTATAAAATGTGTTTGGATTTCTTTTAAGTACATAAGATTCTAAAGTAACGATTTTATTAATCACAAGTAATTAAAAATACAGAACAGCATTTTAAAATGATTGGCTTCTTTGAACGTAAAACAAACAAACAAACAAAAAAAAAACCAAAAGCATTTTTCACATGGAAAACTTATTAATGCTCATCGTCCTTTTTTGAAGACGGTCGAAAAATTTGTCGTTCACAAAAATGCAAAAGTATTACTTTTTTTTTTCCTATTTTAATTTCTCGACTGATAAACTGAATTTCCAAAAAATACACAGCGATAACTAAGCAAAATGCGAAAATTTCCACTATTTTATTAATATTTATATAAAAAAACACGTTCTTCATAGTCCACAGACGTCGTAAATTTATTTATCACTTCAGGTATCAACATAAATTAGATAATGTGATGAAAATAGCCTTTCGCTAATGGGTTAAGTGAATTAAGCTCTAGTTTTAAAAATCAAGGAGCAAAACACTTTATGAAAGAAAGAATTCTGATAGTATTAATACGGAAGTTCAATAACTTACATATTATTCTTGAAAATTAAGGAGATGCAATCTTTTAATTTTTAAAGTTATAGAATAGATTTTATAAAGGAATGAAATTTTTCTGCACTGAAAGATGATTAAAAGCAACATAAAATGAGCCATAATAAGTACTAAAGTTTATTATTCAAAAGTTTCATAACAACTATTGTGCGCTTAACAGTGTACTTTTAAATGACAAAATAAAAGGATATGCATGTATCATTTCTCTTTAGGGAGTTTGCTGACGTCCCATTTTAAGAAGAAAATTCTGACAAGTAAAAAAAAAAAGTAGTATCGCTAAAAAGAAATACAGGGCTACTGGTGACGCGACATATTCCTTTTAAGACGTGGTAGGAGAGCCAAAGTTCTACAATTTTCGTCATAATATGTATTACCGAAAATCATTAGTTTTCGAGAAAATTGAATTTAAAACTTTTTTCTTGAATAACCCAAAATTTGACATTAGAGGGCGAATTTTGAAAAATCTACTAAATAAATGGATCTCATTTTAATTTATTTTCACAGCCAAAACTTTTAATAAGCTAGAAGACTACTTTAAAATTTCAATTCACGAGCCATTACATGTATTTTTAAATTTTTTAATTCACATGTGTTTCCTTTCAAAAGATCGCATTTTTAAAATAAATAACATAGCAGTAAGTATACAAAATACACATAAAATTTCTCCTATTAATCAGCTATCCAAAAATGTATTGATGGCCATCGAAAGACATGTAATTGGTAAAGAAGAGTGAGTTTTACTCTGGCCCGCACTGGCCAGGTCAGCTGGGCGGCGATCGTCGAGGGCCCCAGCTAGGCCCTCAATAATGAATATACTACTATATAATTACAGTAATTTGATATACATCAGAGTAATATGTATCAAAGAAATTTGACCATTTATTTCATTGTAATCTGACGCTTTTACACAGTGGTGCAGCACACGACCCCCACAGACCACGTGACGCGAGGGCCTCCCTGGAGAATCAGGGACCCAACAGATTTAAAACAGTTAAATGCGGTTTCTAGGCACGTAAGCCTAATTTTCAAATATTGCGTTTGCTAATATTCTATTCCCTCTAAATTTCCCAGTAAGGGGCCCCTTTTCAACCTCTATCCAAGGGTCCCCAAAGAAGCCAGTCCGGACCTGGTTTAACTTACTGCAGATAAAAACGCCAAAGAATGCACCCCCGTTCATTCTTTAAGATAGCTGGCCAAAGAATCAAGTTAACACTATTTTTTAATTTTCTTTCATAGCTGACACGCTAACTAAGCCAGCGAAATCATGAAAATTTACAAAAATAGTTCAAAATTTTAAATCAGGCGCTTTAAATGTATTTTTTTTTTTATCTATTTACATTTTTCGCTCAAAAAATGTTGTTTATCTCAAACAATACTACTGCAGTAGACGTAAAAGTTACAATTACAGTTTGTCCCATTAATCAGCTATCCAAAAGCGTATTAATGTCCTTCTAAAGACATGCAGTTTGTACAGAAGGTTAAATTTTCCCTACCGCAGGTAAAAGATCCGTTCATTGTGAATTCTCCGTTCATGTGAAAGCTCCGTTCATTCTTTAGGATCGTTAGTCAATTGTTGAAGTTGTCACTATCTTTGAGATTTATTTTCATACTGACATTATAAATAAGCTAAAGTAATCATGAAAAAGTAAAAAAAAAAAAAAAAAAAAAAAAACCCTCGAATTTTGATTCATGCGCTATACATGTATGTTAGTCAATTTATTTATTTACATTTTCCTTTAAAAATGGTTGATTTTTCAAAAAATAATAATGCACTAGAAGTGCAAATTAAAAATTTGTCCATTAATCAGCTATCCAAAAACGTATGAATATCCATTTTAAGACATGCAGTTGATAAAGAAAGGAAAGTTTTACTTAGAGCAGGTGAAAACGCCAAAGGAGGGAACAACTTTCATTGCTTAGGATGTTTGGATCAGCCAATCATTATCACTGTTATCGCCAATCATTATCACTAATCGTTATCACTGTTTTGACGCGCTTAAAATCCTACCCACATCAGATTGTAAATCTCAAATGGCTATGTGCTGTGTTTTCGTGTTAGTTTCGATTCTGCTTCGCGTAAGTGAAACTACCTGCGCAAAGTGAAACTTACCTTTCTTTATCAACTATGTCTCAAAATGGACATTCATACATTTTTGGATTGATGATAATGGGACAAATTGTATTTCCAATTTGTACGCTTCCTGCAACAGCACTTTTTGAAAACACAACTTTTTAAAAGTAATATATAAATAAATAAATAGAAAAAAATACATGCAAAGCACGTGAATCAAAATTTTGAGGTACATTTTTTTACTTTTTCATGAATACTTTAGCCTAGTTATAGTGTTAGCTATGAAAATAAATCTAAAAAATAGTAATAACTTGAAAATTGACTAACGATCCTAAAGAATGAATGTTGCTGCATCCTTTGACGTTTTTACCTGCATTCTGTACGAACTACATGTCTTTAGATTCTCATTAATACGTTTTTGGATAGCTGATTAATGGGACAAATTGTATTTGTAATTTGTACGCTTACTGCAATAGTATTTCTTGACATAAGCAACATTTTTTGAAAAAAAAATGTAAATAAATTATAAAAAGTGCGTGTAAAGCGCATGAATTCAAATTTGAAGTATTTTTGTAAATTTTCATGATTAGGTTAGCTCAGTTACAGTGTCAGCTATTAAAAGAATTTAAAAAACGGCGTTAACTTGATTGGTTGGCCTGCTATCCTAAAGAATGAACGGGGATGCATCCTTTAGCGTGCTTGTCTGTGCTAAGTAAAACTCAATTTTCTTTATGAATTAAATGTCTTTCGATGGACATTAATATATTTTTGGATAGCTGATTAATTTAAGAAATTTTATTTGCAATTTGTACATTTACTGCTATGTTATTTTAAAAAATACGACCTTTTGAAACGAAACGTGAATTAAAAATTAAAAAAATACATGCAATGGCTCGTGAATTGAAATTTTAAAGTTTTTTTTGTACACATTAT
Source organism: Cheiracanthium punctorium (assembly GCA_038373885.1). Classification (NCBI taxonomy): domain Eukaryota; kingdom Metazoa; phylum Arthropoda; class Arachnida; order Araneae; family Cheiracanthiidae; genus Cheiracanthium; species Cheiracanthium punctorium. The sequence goes on from JAWZYV010016048.1 coordinate 196,288, forward strand.
GATTATCTTAGCTTAATTAGAGGATCGGCTATAAAAATAAATTAAAATGAAATTCATTTAATAAGTATATTTTTTTAAATTTGCACTGAACTGTCAAATTTTGTGTTATTTAAGAAAAAAGTTTAAAATTCAATTGTCTCGAAAACTATTGATTTTCGGCCATGCGTATGGTGGTGAAATTTGTAGTATTTTTGCTCCCCTAACACGTCTTAAAAGGAATACGTCACGTTACCAGTAATCCTGCATATACATATATAAACACCACTTGTCTAGATATTAAATTCTGTTAATAGCTGACATTTTAGTGGGTTAAATCATAATGGGGCAAAAGGGCAAATTTTGAAATGTATGATACCTTTAAAATAAAAAAAATCTAGTTTATATAAATCTCTTGGGGATTTACGTAAAAAATAGAATGTAGTTAATGTTACATAAAATAAATTTGTGAAAATATCTCGTCACACACGTTGTTTACTGAGTGTAATAAATTCTAATCATTTAAATAATTCAGTACACAGAGACTATATTGTCCCTTTTCTAATCAGCAGTTATTAATAAATAGATATACGCCATTTCATTTATAAAAGCAAAATGCAGAAGAGAAAATGCATAAAATATGTAAAACTATATATTAAGCAAAGAATATATAGCACATTACCTTTTATCTGCTAAAAATAAAAATCGGTTACATATGGTTGTAAATTACGCTATTTGTTTTTAAAGGTTACTATTAACCCCGACGTTATTGAATAGCGATATTATTCTTTAAATTGTTTTAACGTAATACACAATCACACACATAATAATAGCAATTTATTGCACTACTTTTTATTTAGATGGATTTTCTGGAAAATTATAGTACAATAAAATGCAAAAATTACAAGCTATGATTATCTAAATTTATTACTAAATGAGAATTTAAATGTAAAACTAAATATTCAAATGTTAGTAATGACAGATACTTAAAAATATTCGCCATATACTGTACATTAGCGAAAATGATCGTTATCAATTTTCTTGATATATGTCCGAAACCTGAAACATGTCAATGCGTTACTTTGCTTCGTAAGGAAGTCTTAAGTAAAGAAAATGTTTGTGAATTATTCAAATGTCATGCACAACTGTCCGAATAGATAATTTCCATTGTGAACTGCTTAGAAAATAATTATGAGAAAGCAATTTTACGTAAGCAAAACTTCTTTTGCAACTGAACTAAAACAAAGTGTTGTTAAGCATGGCTTAGAATATTCAGTTCTTCTTCATCGGCTAGCAATTTTGGTAATTTTTTTCCAACAAGCATAGAATAATTTTTCAACCATAGTCAGTTATTCTTCTCTAATTATTCTTTACCGCCATATCCAAATTTGTTCAAAATGTGCATCACTTGCTTTTTCATAAGTATAATTAATATTTACCCCATGATCGTAATTTAGTTTATATCAATCTCCTTAAGTGAAACTTGAAAAAGAGAATAAATGAAAATGTATTGGAGTCATAAAATATTTTAGTAGGTAACTCAATTGTATCAGAGTAATCAACTATTGAAATTTCGATTAGAATTTCATTTAAAATTCAACTGCAAAATGCCTTAATTAGTCTGGTATCTTTTAAAGCTAACTTAGAACAGAAGCGTGCTTATGCCCGAATAAAGAAATACTGCAGACTTAAATAAATTTTAAGGAAAAGCTTTAACAGATTAATTAGTTTCTCAACGATATAAGGTTTCCATTACTATTTTCTTACACTAATTCCCGAAGAAAATACCTGTATTTAGAAAAGGAAATAAGCGCTAACTTGTGTTTAATAATTTTCACTTGGCTGCCCATTAAGAACTTCTGCATCAGGGAATGACATGGTAATTCAAAAATTACAGATATTTTGTAAGGAGAATGAAAAAAGCTTCCTTGCGCTTAATAGAATTCTTAAGTGTCTGTAAATCTATTATACGTACACTTAATTTTAAAAACAGCCTGAAAGCTGCACAATTTAATTAAAATTCTAGACTGGAAGTGTGTGTTTCCAGCTTCTTATACGCCTGGAGTGTTGTGAAAAGGGGAACAACGGGATAGTTTGAATGAATGATAAATTTGAAAACGAATCTCCTATAGAATATGTTTAAGAATGGATATAGAGTTAAAAATACCTTAAATGTTTATTCTTAAGTCAACAATGCAAACAAAGATAGAAGTAAAGGAACAATTTTGAAAAGTTCAAAGTTGATTATTTGAGAAAGGAGAGTTAGAATACTTTTCATAAAGTTTTCGTCAAAACTCAAGTAACAAAAAATTAAAAATTACAGAATTTTTTAGTAAGTAGAATTACAGAAGAAATTTGTTGTCACTAATGCGATATAAGTATAGCGTAAATGATTAAATGGTGCACAAACCGAGTTTAATAAAGGATAGGACAGTTTTGTTTTCATGTTTAAATAGGCCGGTTAAGATTAAAAGAAAAGAAAGTAAAGGATAAGATACAAATATATAACTCATGCAACTTTGTTTGTTTAAAATTTTAAGCATTTTTATAAGTTGCATCAAATTGCTAAAGATTTTTAAAAAATGAAAAGACTTTTTTGAAGGTGGAGTGAAATGACCATGTAATTATCACTATGACTAAAATTTATTTGTTTCTTTTAGAAATCTACTTTAGAATTACTATTTTTACTATTAACGTCTAATACAATACATTATATTCTTAAAATTGTTTAAACCATTATCTTAATCATGAAGAAAAATAATCTAAAATTTCTTATCGAACAGGCATGCTTTTAATTTTTAATCTTGTATGTTAAAATAGCGGCAAATTTATACTATGCACTAAAGAAATTGACTAAAAATCATAACAGTTCTTTTTGTTAAATTTTACAAGAAAATAAAATATTCATACAACATACTTGAGACAATCTTTAAAAAAAGTTTTTGTGATGTACATGAAAAATCATACTATTGTTGAAATAAAACAATCTGTTAATTGCATAATCTCAAATTACATAAAGCAAATACAGCTATCTATTTGTTTTTTAAAGATTAGTCTTGATCAACACGTTCATTTGATATAATAAACATACTCAGAAGCAATGAATCCGATACACGAATTCCTTCCTCTAAGCTATGCGGTTAATGTCAATTTTCCTGGAAATTTTATTTATGATGGCAGCATAGTTAATCGTTTTGGTCAGTTGTTTGCGTTTAATTATGTAATCAATAAACCACCCTGTTTCTTCTTTCGAATTAAATACATAGCTCTAAGCTTCAAAGCTTGCAATCGAATGTTTAGTTTGATAAAGCTAGGACGTTAGCAACAATGCAATTATACTCTATTGTGTGGGAATCTAACAGTTGATACGGCCAAATACTTGCCATAATTTCATTAAATTGGTGCTGTAGCATTCGACACATGATCAGAATACTAAGATAAACCAACATATTATCTGCTATCAGATAAGAAGCATTAATACTTGCATATGTGTTTCCGATTATTTCCTAGAATTTTATTTAATCTGTGGATGCATAAACAAATAATTATTTGTTTCAAATGTTATTCTTATTATATAAAGAGAAATTTACAAAATTCAAATTGTAACTCAAGTAAAACCTACACAAGATTCTGAATTAGATAAAAATGGCTATATATGTATTATTTTAAATACATTAAACTTGAGTCAAATTTTATCTCGTACAATTACACAGGCCTGCGATGAAAAAAATACAAAGGAACTGAAAGCTGAACTTATTATATTTTTCCATGCTGATTTCAAAAATAGTAGTAAAATATTTCTGTCAGGTCACGTTTTTTTGAAAAATTCGATTTTATTTGGATTTTTATTAACATTTACCATGAAAATGTTGCGGGTTGAATTTCTTCCCTCCCTGCCTGACCATAGATTTATATTGGGCCATTTTATTTATTTGTGATTGACCATAGTTCTACCATGTTGAAACTGAAACCTACAGAATAACCCTATGTGACCCCCCCCCCCACACACACACACCTTCGCCATCCCTCCCTTTACGTCTCGATACCTCTATAACCAATAGCGTCGCGCAAATCGTTATCTCAGATCTTCCTGTTGGTTCGCTGATCTCTTAGGAGTGTAGTCTTATACAGTATCACGCATTCTCTGACATAGCGACAAGTGGACATCACAGAAATAATTTTAAAATTTACTTTTCTCTGTGATTTTCGTGAAGCATGGCTTCAAGTTCGAGACGTTGTGAAAATTTGCCAGATGACTTTTGTTATATATGCGGTGAATATAGTGTTATCAAAAACCGTATGAGGAGCATTACAGATTATGTTAGACAACTTTATTTTGCGTATTTTGGCATGAAACTCGGAGACCAGGACAAATCGTGGACTCCTCATAAAGATTGTGTGAAGTGTCTCAATGATCTGCGAAACTGGTTGAAAAAGAAGAAGCCTGCTTTAAGCTTTGGAATTCCTATGACATGGAGGGAACCAAAAAATCACTATGATGATTGCTACTTTTGTTCCTGCCATGTTCGTGGGTTTAACCGGAAAAATTACAAGCTAATTTTCTATCCTGATAACATTCCACCATCCTTTCGACCCGTTCCTCATGGACCCGGTGTACCAGTGTCTTTGCCTCCGACTGAATTGCCAGTCATCTCTTCAGGATCTTCAGACCCAGAACACCTAGAAGTTACTGGCTCTGATACTGAATATAAGCCCTCTGGAGGTGATTCCCCACAGCTTTTTTCGCAGGTTGAACTTAATGATCTCACTCGAGATCTGGGTCTTTCAAAAGAGGCCGCTGAATTGTTGGGCTCCAGATTAAAAGAAAAAACTTATTGGCCAAGAGAACCTCTTTTTATTGGTACAGGAATAGAGAAAAGGAATTTGTTAAGTACTTTGAGGCAGAAGAAAATCTGGTGTATTGTTCTGATGTTCCTGGATTGATGACCAAATTTAATATCACTTACAATAAAAATGAATGGAGGTTGTTTGTTTATAGATTCCTCGTAAAGGAGCCTTAAAGCTGTCCTTCTTCATCGCAGAAACCAGTATGCATCTTGTTGGACACTCGGTGCATTTAAAAGAATGCTACGAAAACCTGTCTCTCGATAAATAAAATATGCCAAAATAAAATATGCCAACCATGGTTGGACCATTTGCGGGGATTTGAAAGTATCTCTATGCTACCTTGTCAACAAGGCGGTTATACAAAGTGCCCATGTTTTATTTGCGAGTGGGACAGCCGTGATAAGAGTCAACATTGGGTCAAGAAAGAATGGCCAAAAAGCCAAAAACTTGAACCAGGCATGAAGAATGTTATCAAAAACAGCCAAGTTGATCTAAAAAAAGTATTCTTACCCCCTCTCCATATGAAGTTAGATGTAATGAAGCAGTTTGTTAAACCAATTCCAAAAGATTGCGAATGTTTCAAATACCTGTGCAAAAAGTTTCCATATTTATACGAAGGCAAGTTGAAAGAGGGAATCTTTGTTGGTCCAGATATCCGCAAACTTATGAAGATAAAGAATTTGAGACTAGCATGTCAACAAAAAAAAAAAAAAAAAAAACCAGCTTGGGTTGCCTTCAAAGATATCGTTAGCAAATTTCTGGGTAATTACAAGCATTCTGACTACAAAACAATTGTAATGAATATGCTGGACAAATTTCAAGCATTGGGTTGCTCCATGAGTCTCAAAATGCATTTCCTTTCACTCACATGGACTTCTTTCCTGAAAATTTGGGATCAGTCAGCGAAGAACTGGGTGAGAGGTTCCACCAAGACATCAAAGATATGAAGCATAAATATCAAGGAAGATGGGACAAAATACGCTCGCTGACTATTGTTGGATGTTAACACGAGATAGGCCTGATATTAAACATAAGCTAAAAGAGTACGTACTTAAATAGAAACATTTATTTATTTATTTGTTCTTTGCTCAGTTTAAAATTTGCTTCAAACTGCAATATTGATATACACACATTTGCTCCTCTTGGTCAATATCTTTTAATATTACCAGTAAGATACTTTGATAAAAACAGATTAAAATAGTATACTGGTGATTCTTTTTCTAGAAGCTGTACCATAATTTGTTTTAAAAGTTTAAAATCGGGGTAACTTTCAGTTCTTCCAACCAGAGTCGACTCGTGCGATCTGGCAATAGTGGCATCCATTTAAACCAATAAAAAACTAATAATAACATGAAATGATGGAAAATCATTTTGCCTCACCAAAAATAGATTATTTTACTTAGATTTTATGGATAAAAACTAGTGCTGCTTTATAGTACATGCAAAATTGTTCGTGAGAATTCTCTTTTAAATAGGATTTTACAAAAATATCGATACTGATTTAACAAAAAATCCTGATGTGATGGGGGAAAAATGAAGTCATTTTCGAAATCACCACACCAAATAATATCAAAATAAGCATACACATCTTTTGTATTTTTCAAAAACTTCAATTTTGCAGGCCAGTGTTATTATTTAAATTTTCATACTTTGATTTTGCACAACAGTTATAGCACATGTGAAGCAAATATAAATTTAAATGTTCTGCATAAAACATTTATATTTAAATACAATACGTTACTTATGATTTTTGAACTTTTTTCACTAATTCAATGTGTTTCTTTTTAGAATATAAAATATTTAAATGATCTTTTGTAAATGAAACCGGACGTATCATTCAAAATACCGGGTGTTCCAAAAACGACCGACGATTTGAAAAATCAATTAAAGAAAAAGGAAGGCAATTGAAATGTGCGGTTTGGTGCATTTTGCTTGGTTATCCAGGAAATTTATTCTCACCAATTTTCAAAGTTAGTTACAAAGCTCGTCAATAGATGGCGCTGCTATTCTGTACGCATTCCGTCCTTTCGGATTGGTATTATTTCTACATCCCAGCGCATGCTTTGAAAACGGTTTATCCGCTGGGACTGCGTATTTTTATTTTTTTGGAGTTTCATCAGCTGGACCACAGTTTTGTTGCTAGGAGGTGCAGAATTAAAAGGAAATTCAATATAAGAAACGGTCCGGCAAACAGTACGCTTCCTTGACTAAGGAAACCATACGCAAAGTGGCATGGATTGGCCTTCCTATTCGCCAGATTTGACGCAAAGCGATTTTTTTGGGGGGAGGGGAGGGGTTATTTGAAAGACCAGGTGCATCGGCCAATCCACAAACCGCAAAAATACATCTCTGCTGCTTGTCACAACATTCCAAATGAAGTGTTTGCACGGGACTACATCACGTTGTTTCTGCAAACGCTGGTTATTTTGAAAAGATTGTTTTAAAGTTTTTCCTAGTCAGAAGCACTATCTGTTGATGATCTTTGTAAGTAATTTTGAAAATTGGTAATAATACATTTTCTGGTTATCTTAGCACAAAGCAGCAAACCGTACATTTCTATCGCTTTCAGTTTTTCTTAAATTGGTTTTTCTTATCATTGGGCATGTTTGGGACACCTGGCATATGCTGGATCAACATTTTGAAGAAACTGAATAGTTACATATAAAATATTTCGGAATTAAAGAGGGGATTTCAAATATATTTAAACCACCAAAATGCAAGAAATTTCATGTTAAATACTCCCAACAACTATGAACAAAAATTTATATTGTGATATTTAATAAAAATTATCTGTTACTAAAGATGTTTAAGCAAAAACTGATAGCAAAAATACTTTGAAAAATACCAATTTATCTAAAAAGGATTTTTCGAAGTATGTAGATAATTTATTTATTTTTTTGTGTGTGTGTGTGGGGGGGGGATAGGGATTTTTCTGATCTCAAGAATAAAACTGTTATAATAGTAATTATTATTCGGTGCTTGTATAGTTTAAGCTATTTATAATAATAAATAAAAGAAAGGAAATTCCTTTGGATCATGTTTTTTTGTTGTCATCTAACACATAATTGTTTTGATCAACACTTTATTTAATGGCCAGATCAATAAATCTGTGCTTTTCAGTCTTACTTCAATACATTCCTCTAAGCTTCAGTGGAAGCGATCGACCAGTTAGTCAGATAAATCTTCAATGGTAGCTACAATGCAATTATACCGTGTTGTGTAGGGCAACTAGTAGTCGATAAAGGCAAATATTCTCTATAATCTCATTATAAACTGGTGTACAGGCATTCGGCTCGTTATCAGGATCTTAGATAAACCTGCTTAGTATTAGATTTCACCTCAGAAATACTCCTCTACTATATTCCAATTTTAAGATCTGATATAGTGAGTCTGTGATTCAGAATATTTCCATAAATTTTAATGAACTGATATAAATGATTTGCGTTTATCATAATTAATCAAGAGGCCCTTTATTTAAAATTAAACAATTTTGGAATTTATGGAACGTCTAATTCAAATTATGTTATATATTTGAAACAGTTTACAATATGTCGTAACTGATTATACTTTATACTCTTACAAACCATATACATATATATTTGAAAGTTTCAGAAAATATTCAGCATACGATGCTGCTTCAGGTGCTGTAATTTTGAAGTTATGGCATTTAAAGCTGTATTTGCAAATGTGAATTTTTGTTTGGTTGGTTGGTTGATCTGTTGGGGTTTATTGGCACAAGGTCCAGAGAGGACATACTGCGGCAGACTATGTTTAAAAATAGAAAAAAAGCTTACAAGTAAAGAGGTATCATAAAACAATTAAAAGCTAAAATCCGAAAAATCTAAAAAGTTAAAAAGCAGACTGCCAAGGAGTAAAAGGTAGGTAAAAGTAAGTCAGACATCTGGATGGGGGCTCCCATCCAGATACCAGTCAAAAAACAGCATATGCTTCACACTGAGAAAAGAATATCAACGTGTTGAAGAAACAAAAACAAATTACGGTGTGAGGTTTCACCCAATATATCGTCAAGTCTGGTATGAGAACAGTTAAAATAGGTTGGGTAAAAATTATTGAAAGCTGTGCAAGGGGTTAAAACATGAAGAATAGTGAGATGGGTATGACAATGGGGGCACTCTAAGGCAGGTTCACCCAGTAGTAGGTGCCTATGGGTAAGCCTGGTATGAGCGATTCGGAGACGGGTTAGAATGACATCGTGCCTGCAGTTAGGATGAGAGGGTCAGCAGGTAAGAGTGGGGTGTATATTATGGAGTATATTTTCTGTTTCAAAATTCCATTCGCTGGTTCAATTGTCTCTTATTAAATAGAAAATTCCGGACTTTAGGCAAAGGGCAGGGATAAGGAAGAGTAGCATGTTTAGCCAGATAGTCTATTTCCTCATTGCCCTGAATCCCGATGTGGCTCGGAACCCAGCAGTAAAGAATATCATAGACACTATTGGTAAGGTGTCGATGCATAGGTTTGACTTTACTGATATAACTGCTAGAAGGAGAGCCAGATTTGAGGCTTCTCAGAACGCTTACAGAGTCTGTATAAATTTAAAAGCATTTTTTATCTGAAGTAGAGAGGAACCCGATACTTTCTTAAACAGCAAAAAGTTCAGCAGTGAATACAGAACAAAAGGTAGGGAGAGTATATTTTGTATTGTAACGATTTGTATAGGCAAAGCCAACATGGCCCTCAGACTTTGAACCATCAGTGTAGAGATTTTCATAGTTATAGTACTTGGCTTCATGGTCTTGGAATAGTTGTTGATATATTTGAGGATGTGTGTTTTGTTTCGAAAAGCCCTTGAATGTCTATAAGTAGGAGATGTTTGAGGCGTCCCAAGGAAGAGTTTCAAAAAGGGAAGAAGTTGAGACTTAAATATCGTCTAACAAAGACTCCGGCGACTTCTGAGTCCGAAAGGAGGAATGCAAGATGGGCAATTTTGATAAAATCGATCCAAGTGATTATCTAAAAATTGGTTTCTTAAAGGATGTGAAGGATGAGAAAGTATCCGAAAAAATGTGTTAAGTGAAATCTTATGGCGAGAGTGAATGAGCGATGGTCCATGACAAATGATGTAAAGACCCTGAACAGGTGAACCTCTAAAAGCTCCAAAACATATACGTAATGCAGTATGATGCACAATGTCTAGTCTTTTTAAAATTGACTTGTCAGCAGATCTATAAATGCTGCAGGCATACTCCCTTTTAGATCGAATAACTGCACGATATATGCGTAACATGACATAACGTTCAGCCCCCAAAAAGTATTGGAAAGCACATTTAAAATATTCAGGTTCATTTCGCATTTGCTGCGAAGATAAGAAATATATTTAGCAAAAGTGAGTTTCTTGTCAAAAGTATACTCCTAAAAACTTGGCAGAATCATTGACTTTTATTTTTGATTGGCCTAAGTAAAGCTCTGGATCTGGCATACCACGCTTGATGAAAAAGTGGATAGATGCAGTCTTATCTCTGGATATGTTGAAAACATTTATGTTACACCACTTCAGGATACGGTTGATGGTGGTCTGAAGTTTGCGTTCAACGAATCACATATCCTTGCCCTGACAGGATACTTGGAAATCATCCACGTATAAGCTTGCATGTACGGTCGTAGGAGTTGATTTAATATATCATTAATCTTAAGGAAGAAGAGGGGGATGCTGAGAACAGAACCATGGGGTACACCCTCTTCTTGTACAAAGTTATCAGGGGTATTATTGATCCGTACTTCAAAATTACGGAGTGAAAGGAAGTTCTGTATAAAAAGAACCGGAGATTGCCACAAAAACCTAGATTATGGAGGTGCCTGAGGATACCGTATCTCCACGTCCGATCGTACACTTTTTCTATATCGAAATTGATAGTAACTAAATGGTTTCTTCTCAGGAAGGCATGGCGAATATGGGACTCTAAATTTAAAATATTATCAATAGTGGACCTGCCTTTACGGAAGCCACTCTGAAAAGGGTGTGTATGGCCCTGAGTTTCTAAAACATAAAGTAGACGAGCATTAACCATTTTTTCCATCAGTTTGCACAAGCAACTTGTAAGGGCTATAGGGCGGTAATTATTGGGATCAGATGTGTCTTTTCCAGGTTTAGGAAAAGGCATGACCATAGCATTCCTCCAAGAGGAAGGAAATGCACGCTCATCCCAGATTCTAATATATAAATGCAGAAGATTCAGTAAAGAGTTGTAGGATAGGTGCTTTAACATTTCATATGTGATGCCATCTGGATCAGGGGATGTATTTGATGACTGCTTTGAGTATTTCAGGAGTTCATGATGGTAAACATACAATTGTAAGGGAAGCGGGATGAGGTATTAAAGTTTATGCCGTTCAGATTTTTGTTTATATGGAAGGAAGGTGTTTGAATAGGAGGTACTGTAGATGAGAAAGCCAGAGATTGAGAAATAGTGTTAGCGATCTCTTTTGCATCAGATATGATGTGGTTATTGACGGAGAGGCAGGATATAGAACGGTAATTATAGATCCCCATGGTTCTTTCAATTTTTCCCCATAGTTCCTTACTGGAAGTGGAAGTGGCGATGGTGTAGACATATTTAATCCATGACTTTTTTTGTGCGTGTAGCCTTGTTTTTCGTGCATAGGCTCTCGCTTTTTTTTTTATAAAGAAGGAGGTTTTAAGAAGTAGGGTGCCGACGAAAGATGCCCCACGCTTTCTGCTGCTGCTTTTTGGCAATGGAACATTCCTCATTCCACCACGGTCTTCTGTTTTACGCAGCAGGTTACCCCGTTTTGAAATTGCCGCATCAGCAGCTTTAGTAATTATACATGTAATTTTTTTGACAACGTCATCAATAGGACCTTCAATATCTTCATATGAAATAACAGACATCTTAGTGAAGGTTTCAAAACCCGCTTTATCTTGTATATAATGGGAGACTGTAAGATTCTGGCTAGGGTTCTGATATAAGGGTGAAAGAATTATTGGTAAACTAGCCGCCTCCGGCGACCAGTTGGTTCGCCATCTTAATAAATCTCGTTCGGAGAGAATCCTGTTTCTCACCGGCTTACTAGACACTGAAATCTCTCAGATTCTGAATGGAATTTAAAATTCAGATAGTTACAAACAGGAGCTGCCCTACGGTAAGTGTCGCCCTCTGCTAATATAAAAAATACATCCCCTTTTATGCTTTACTTAGTTTTTGTGTTCGAAATGACGCCCCTTCGAAGCCGGAGTCCAGATGCGATGCTTACTGTTTTGGGCCGCCCCTGATTGCAAAAATAAGATGGTTAAATGATAAAAACCTACAAAAAGGAACACATTATTTTTGTTCTATATTAATTCTGAAGAGCTCCTGATATATTGGCCTTTATCAAAAAACGGAAAGGGAAAAAAAAAGTTAAGAAAATCTGAAACACTTTCAGATTTTAAATACGCACTGAAGTGCTATATATTAAAAGCGTATTATAATCCATGGGTCTTCCCTATTTTCGTTCCTTATTTCGTTAAATTGGAAAGTATATCATTATTCGTGAGTGTGATTAAACAAAATTAAAATTGATATTTCTAACATCCTTTTTCTGGATGTAATACATTAGAAATAGATGGAGAAAAGCTGCGCAGAAAAATGTGCAATTCCAACTGAATGAAAATTTCAAAAACTTATTCTCAGGTGTATTCATAATCGAAGTAGCAGACGATTAAATTATGAGAAATAGCGCCAAGCGTTAGGATCATATCTCCTCAAACTCGAACATCAACCATTTTATTTTTCGCCAAATTAAAAAGTTGCACACTTTAGTCTCGGAAAGTTTCCAAATCCTATTTTTCTTTTGAGTATAAAACATTTCATTCCTGCTCTGATTTCACATGCGCACGATATTTTAATTAAAAAACAACCTTACAAATAATCTAAACAAAGAAAATCGTTATTCTTTTATTTTTACTTCAAGAGTCTTAATCATTTAATAAATGGGCCGTGGTAGCCCAGTGGTTAAGGCGTTGGACTCGTAACCGGAAGGTTGTGGGTTCGATACCAGCTTACCACTAAAGACCACCGTGTACATGCGGTGTACGTGCACGTTAAATCCGTGGTTCCGAAAGTCCTCTCGGCGGTCGGTAGCAGTTTCTGAGGGGTGCCGATATTCAGAAGTCCCCGCCACCTTCTGATGAGGTTCCAAATTGTGGCGAGAAATTCCGGGAAGGACGTATATGTAGCTCTAAGCGACACATTCAGTGACGCGAGCTGTCCTCTCCTGGCAAATAAATAAATAATCATTTAATAAACTTGCCAAATATGGCAACCTAGATATGCTATAGTCTCTCTTTTTCCATTGCGGGGTTACAATTGCGAAATGCCGGAGAAAAATATTCCTTTTGCGACATGTTTTTTATCGATATCTCCTAAAATAATCCGAATTTCGAAAAAATAGCTTCGAGGTATGTCGGGACCCCTCCTAGAGAATTTCCATACAAAATTTGGTAGGTATAGGATCACCCGTCTAGGAGCTAGGCGTGACACAGACAAACTAACTAACTAACCATTCGACTAACTGACATATTACAGTTTTATTTATATGGATTATCACTATTGTGAAGGTCACTAGAAACAGAGAAATCGTAAAGGGCAAGATGGAGGAAGAGCAGAGTGCAATATGTATAGCATGGAAGGAATTAGTTACAAGGTGAAAGTAAGTGTTGTCGCCATTATTCATAATACATAAGCTGAAATCCGTGATTAGTTGTTCAATCTTTTGCCCTCTATTGTTAGTATCTTTACTGCCCCACAGAGGACTATGGGCATTCATGTCCCCGAGAAGCATGAAAGGGGAAGGAAGTTGCTGGACCAGGTTATGCAGCAGAGTTTGGCTGATTGTTTCATTAGGAGGTAGGTAAATTCTGCAGATCGTAGTAATGTGTTTGGGATGGATTCTAATGGCGACAGCCTGCAATGGGTTGTTGAGATTGATTATATGATAAGGATATTGATTATTTATTAGAAGGGCAACTCCACCGGATGCCCTTTCCCCTAGTTCATAGTCTTTTCTAAGGATGGTGTAACTGTGAATTTGAGTTTGCTTATTGGCTTTGAGGTATGCTTCCTGAAGGACAAGACAAGCGGATTGTGATTAAAATTAAAGTTTTGAGGTCATCAATTTGGTTGGGAAAACCGTGGCAGTTCCAAGAAAGCAGCAGAGCTATCATCAAGTGATGTTAAGGACGATGGAGATCTTGCTTTTAGTCCCCATAGGTGTAAGTGGGGTTACTAGGTATGTTATCATCATCCATGATGTTATCTGAAATTTCAGAGTCAGAAGGATCAATACTTAGTATTGAGTCATCAATGGGTTGTTGTGGAAGGATGCATTTCAGTCTAGATCTATTATATTTTGTCCCGTAAGCTTCTCTTTTTTTGATTAATGGTCTATTTTGAGTGGAGATGTTGCTTTGAGAAATTTTCTTGGATGTGCTTTTTTGAGTAGCAATGAAGGAATTATTTTGAGTAGAAGTCGACTTTATACCATTTGAAGTAGAAGTAGATGAGGAGAGAGATACAGATTTTGGCAGGTCTGTTTGAATTGCAATTGAGGTAACATATTTTACGGCTGCAACATAGGATTGGCCAGATTTGGGTGTGCGAGGCAATTGCTTTACGGGCTTCAGGCTAAGACAGCCCTTGTGTGGCACGCTAGGGCTGTCTTAGCCTTTCTTTTTCATAGGCCCATTTTGGACATGAACGGGAATATGAGGGATGATCCTGTTTGCAGTTAACGCATTTAGGTGGGGCAGAGCAGGTGTCACTGTCATGGCCAGACGTACCACAACGGGCACATACTGGGGAACCACGACAGGAGGTTTTGGTGGGACCGAACTTTTGGCACTGAAAATAACTGGTTGGATTATGTATGTATGGTCTAACGAGGCATGAGAGGTAGCCAGCTTTAATGTGAGACGGAAGTTTAGGAGATTGAAATTTTAAAGTAATATGTTTTGTGTCTAGAATTTAGTTATTACGGCGAATAGTAATCCTGCGAACTGCACAAACATTTTGAGGTTGAAGGTTTACAAGGATTTCTGATACAGAGCAGTGTAATAGGTCAGGTTCAGATATGACGCCTCTTGATGAATTAAGTGTACTATGGGGCGATACAGTGACAGGATTTACACCAATAGTTTTTAATTTCATGATGTTGTTTAGGGATGGACGCGAGAGGAAAAATAGGCGTCTCGCGTCTCGCAAAACAGCCGAAAAGCTTTGTCTCGTCTCGCAATAATCCCTATATCATAATGTTAAAAATGTTTGTCTCGTCTCGCAAAAAAGCTGTAAATCTCTGTCTCGTCTCTCAAAATGCCGTCTCGCGTCCTTCCCTAATGTTGTTTGCGTGTTTGGTATTAGTTACTTCTATTAAGATGTCTCCGGATCGTTTTTTTTATTTTAGCTACTTCTCCAAAATTAGCAATTATAGACTTATGAATTAGAAATGGGGATGTTTGACTAAAGTTTCCTTCCTAATAGTTTGCAAGAAAAAAAAATTGCACTGGTACCTCCCTGAGTAAGAGAGTTTGGAGCGCTGGCGTTTGGCAAAGAAAGTTTCGAATCCATATTGGGAATTGGAGATTCGAACCCGACCGTACCGCCCACCACGGAGCCCAACAAGGGGATGCACACTCATGCACCAGTGCTAGTCGGGTCTACACGCGCACAGTAGCTCCCTTAAGCAGCATCCACCCTTAACGGTATGCCCAGTGCCCAGTAGATGTCCGATTTCTTGAACCCTAACAGTTGGCCAAACCAGTACCACCAGCCGATTGATACACCGGGGAACGCTGTGTACCTACCGCTTACCCGAAGTCGAGGCCAAAGCAATGTGTTGGAGAAGATACCCCTCAAGTACCAGGATCCCCATTTCCGGGGACACGAATCTCTACGCACGGCAAACACGTGGGTAGTTTTCCCGCCAATAGAAGCAGACAGTACAGAGTGACCGCTGCTTCTGAAGGGGGTCCCTTTTTAACCAAGAGGTCCAAAGAGGAAACCACACCGAGGGGAGAAGGGAAAGAACAGAGCAAAGAGGAGGGGGGTGGAAACAGAAAATGAGCGAAAGATCGCTGGGGCTCCGGGATCGCGACTGGTGTAAATCGGCATGTAACAATTGGCAATTTGTGTGTGGGTGGGGGGGGGCAGAATATTTACTATTCTAGAAAATATCTTTAAATAGGCGATATATGAAATTTCATGATTTTTTTGGAGGAGGCAACTGCCCCCTTGCCTCAAGTAAGTTACGCCTATGGCTCATATATCCTCTTTCCTCATAGCCTTATTAGCAATAAAACATTGGTTGGTAACATAATGCTCATTGAAATCCGAGGTGGAAGTCGATCCAAGAAGTGGCCAATCACAGAATTTTCATCAAACCAGTGAAAACTTATCGGTAATTAGTATGAAATATGGAAGGCAGTTAAAGTCAATCCTCAAAATTTGATGACTTAGATGAAACCGGCAGGATATGGACTATCAGAGAAATACAGAGTGTTCAAAAAGTATGGCTCCACTTTCAAAAAATTAATTATGAACAATCAAAGATATTCACTAGCGGTTTTTTGTGGTCTATAAAAAATATCAGTTTTTTTTTTAAATGTGTTGTTGCACAATTTCAATTATCGATAGCCGCGCGCAGTGCGTCAAGTCTGTAGGAGACTTATAGTAAAAAAATCATGAATAAAGACGCATATCCAGAAAAGTTTTCTGGTGCTCAAAGAGTAAAAAGGGGAGATTTTCACGGAAAATGGATCCATTGTTAACTTTTTTAAACAAGTTTCCACTTTTTTCTTTGGGGGGGGTTCACCTTCAGCCCCCTACCCCAGATCTGTAACTGCGTGATTTTGCCGCGGTATAAGATTTAAATTAAATTATCCGAATAATTCAACAATAATGTCTTCTTAGACTTTAATAACGGCGTGTTCTTAAAGCACAAATAATTATATGAATTTTAGCAAGAAATTTCACCACCGTGAGACTTACTTGGCCTGATGAGTTTGCAAATAATGAAAATTTCATTTGCCGATGACTTAATTCCATAAGAGGACCACCTAGCAGAATACTACAAGTCATTGCTTCCAGGAAATGACCATCCATCTACGGAGAATGTATCAGCAAACATAAATTTTTAATTTGTAAAACTTTTCAAACCTTTAATTAATACTACTAATAGTTATTTTTTTTACTATCTTCTTGAATGTGATATTGGTATAAGATGTTGAATGCGCGCTTTTGCGCAGCTTGTTGTATATAATCTAGAATCAAATTAAACTCTCCCAAATCTGCTTGCTTGATTCATTATGTGTCAAGTTAATTACTTGATCGAAGCTTGTCAATTAGAGGAAGACAAATTTTTATTTCAACGGTTGGCCAGTGAACAGCTTTCCTCTTCCCTTGGGGATATTACTATTGAGGAAGATAAAAAAAGTACATTCTCTCAATTACACTTCTCTGTATTCGTTTATTTAAGTAATTTATTTTCCTTATAATTGATAAAAATACAACCTCGAAGCATTTAAAAAATTTTGCATTTTGTGTACGCTTTTTTATAAATCCATTTAAAAATGTTGCTCTTACTACTTTATTTATTGAAAATATGAAAATAAGTTGCGCTTTTTATGTAATAATATATTATTATTCTATAGGATTACAGATGAAGGACAGATGTTAATGATCGGCATGGATTGCAGCGACCGTGGGTTCGAAGGCGATTATTAGGAAGATTAAACGTTTCATGGCTCTTACGTTTTCAATAATAAATTATTATCGTTAATAAATTTGTTAAAGGTTTAATATTGTATTTTATTTTACTTTAATAATAGCATAATTGAGCATGAGAGAAAAGCAGTTAATGTGGTGAAGTACAGTGTTACCATAAAAGAAGTAATTGATAAACATCTAAATTCTTAGAAGAATCAATATGAAGTGTTTTTCATTACTCTAAAAAATTGTTAAAATAATACAAATGATTTGATAAAAGATGTTTAATGATTACGCATTTTTTAAAGAAAAAATAATGCTTGGAGGAAAACTAAGGAGAATCTAACATATTAGATAGAACTTTTGTAATCGGTTTTTAAACTCGTTATTTACCTTTATTGAGGGAATGTATAATACTTAAACATTCTTTTAGCTTGGCTTTGATTTTATTTTTAACTGTTCCTAAAATTTTAAGTATTTTTTATTTCTTTTAAATTCTTTTAAAAGAGAAAAGTGGAATGTAGGGGAAAGTGGCCCAAAATAATCCTCTTAACGGGAAAACTTGCATAAAATAACATAAATGTTAAATGAAACTTTGGCCCTTATTATATAATAAATTTTAATAATATTTTAAACACAAATTGAGTAATGAGAAAAATAGGGTTTTGAAGAAGAATGCAAAGGATTATTTTACCCTCAGCCAAAGGCAAAATGATCCTTCATTTGAAAATAATTGTAAATTCGTTTTTATCGGCAAAATAAATATGTAAAAGTAATTATGACTGCCCATAATGAAATAAAATACTATCATGTACTATCATATAGTGTAGTTTTACTATCATATAGTGTGCATAATTTGTTTTATGAAAATTTTAAACTAAAAAAGTGTCACACAATAAAATTGAATATTTCAAAATGATAATTCAAAAATTACGGCTTGCAAAAAAATGCAGAAATAAATTAAATAATGTAATGGGAATCACGCATTTTTAGAACGTCTGAAGGACTGCTATGATGACTAGGACCCGTTACTGGAATTTCTTTAGTCGATGATTGAATTTTTTAGTCGATAGCATGATTATTTTATCTTTCCTCACGACTATTACTCAGCAGTATGGTTGCCTACTTTAGGTTATATTATAGGAACACGCCGAGAAACATAAAAAGCCAAGCAAGTGTAATTCACATCTAAAAACATATTCTATTCAGTAAACCAAGTCATATTTTTGTGCATTAAAGACTGTATTTCTAAATAAATAGGAAAGTTAGTGCCTGCCTTATAAGAAATATGATAAAACCCAGCTTTTTAAAAAATTCTACCCAGACACGTAATACACTGATCACTTAAATATCGCCATTGCTTCTACTTGACTTGGAACAGCTGGTTTATGTGTTACCTAGTAGATAGCACTGTCTGTCTGCAAGAAAACATAGGTGGATCGTTTTGTCCGTTAGGATCATTTTGGGCCGCCTTCCCTACTTTTGATAAACGTATTTACGAAGCCTGAGAATATATAACGACTTTTAAGTACCAATATATATGCATATATTGTTATATAAAAAATAAACAGTTCATATTTCTGCACGCTGTAAGGATAAATTATTATATTTTCAAATAGAAAATAAATAACAGAAGTGATCGGGCAATGTAGGGATTACAAAAGGCTTTACTTTTTTTTAATAACAATAACTGTAACGTGTAAACTAAAATATAAGTTTAGAGTTACGTTTGATTAAAGTACGTTAAAATAGAAATTGTAAATAGCACGATTATTTTACCTTTGTTCACGAATGTTGAAACCTATTGCGACTCATTTTTTTGGTTGCATCATATCATATCGAATATCTTCCATTTAAACATCGATTTGTGCTAGTCAATGCCACTGAAATCAGTAACGTGATAATCACCTGCATCTCGTGGCATTGATGTGCACAGTTAATGTTGTGGTTATGATATACAGTGCACGATCAGTACTATCTGTACCTGAATAATTAGTATTGCGAATTTCAAACTATTGTATTAATGTAGATTTCATCACAAATTATAGCTCCCTTAAACCACAGGTAATCGCAAAATCCTCATATTTAAAACTAGAGTAGCATGATAAAAATAAATGACTAATGAAAACAATTGGAAAAAATTCTAAATCCTAAATACAGTTGTTGATTTTGACAGTTTACTTTCAGTTAGACGCTGTGGATAATTAAAGTACCAGCCGACAATGCAATATCATGAGTGCTAGTAGACAGTCATCTGTAGTGAAAATTCTCGAAGAAGAATGAAACCAAATTTCAGAAATTTAGTGCTAAAAGCAATTGAAGTTGAATTAGGCAAATAGAGCCGACAATTGTCTTTAATGTGGGGAGAATGAGGATAATGAAAATTAGGGAAAATACGATAAAAAAATTCATTTATACTTAGCAATAAAAAGGAAGCAGAACCATATGTCCTGAATTGAAATCAGCAAACATATATTTTTCAACTTCGATTTCAGAATGTTCCGCTTTCTCTTTTAACATGAAATTAGTAACACTTCTGTCATTCATGTCCTGGAAAGTTTGTATTGTATATTCTTAATTCGGAATGAGGACAGTAAGTGATATTATAAATGAGGTACGGAAAATTGGCATATCATACATTCCTCCAGAACCATGCACAGATGTTTTGATGCTTGTGTGATTATGGCAACGCTACGCTAGGACGATTTGCCAAGGATGGGGGAAGGTGCCTTGGTAGCAGGACTTTCTAAAGTGTTCTAACGCGTATTCACTTTACATCTGGAGAAAACCTACCTAAACTCCAGACCGTTAGATCGACAACCTCGCGATGGGACCCGAAACCGGGAGCTTCACACTTCGGCCGTCTAGCATTTTCTGTGACATAACCACTGAACACTAAGCACAGAAGTGTTGCTCGCTTTAGATTTACCTCAGAGCACAATTGTTGACCAAGCATCTCTTTACATTTGGTATTCTTCAAAGCTCAAAGTGCCTTATTTGTGATGAGGGATGGATTGATGTTGGATTTGCAGCATCTAACTTTGTGCCTTGCGCTAGCAAGTAAGTCTATTTTTGGCAGGTACTTTGAGGCCACAAATCTGATGAGGACGAATAGACACCGGCCGTAGTAAACAGCCGATTTTTCATTTACGTTTCAAAGTTTCTGTACACCATCACCTTCTGTTTGCTTTGTGTTTCGGACACATATAATTGTGTATAGATTTGTGTCTAATGCTATTGCTTATGAAAAATAATGCACTTTTTTAGACGCCAGAAACAGCTGGAGATTCTTTGGATAGAGCCTAACACACTGTCGAAGCACAATCGTATTTTGTGCATCGTCTGATCGAGGGAGATTTGTTTGATTTACTCGCATTCCCGTCGATTCGTTCCTTCTTTTTGAGAAAATTATTGTTGATATCATCTCTTATCACTGAGTTATTGTTGATATCATATCTTATCACTGAGTGATATTGTTGAAACAATAGAACATTTTCGAAATATCACTGAAAATAAAATGGAATTTTTTAGAATTGTGATCTTGTAAATTAACCGGTATTCTAAGATATATAATTTTCCAGTCTAGTCCCAAGTGATATTCAGTAAATCGGAATCCGGAAATTTGCAGCATTCTGCCGATTTTATGACCAGTATAAGAGGGTCCCACCCCCTCCATGACTATTCATATTTCTTTTATTATTTTAATTATTTTTCGCTGCAGATTCTTCTAAACAGGGAAGAGTTCTGCACTGTTTATGGATCGAAAACTTTTAATCCAAACTCAGTTAATAAAATTTCACAATAGGCTATTGGAAGTACGTTAATAAAGTATTCAAAGTTTTCGTTTAGGGGTTTTTTATTTAATAGACACAAAATAATATATATATATATAAATATTTTATTCTGATACACACAGAAAAATAGGCATAGGTAAAAATATATTGTTTAATTACCCATAAATTAGGTATTATGTGCATAGCTAAATTATCAATCATTAAAATATGAAATAAAAAAAAGAATAGAATATCAAAATTATTAAAATAATAAATAAAAATATATGTTGTATTTTAAGTAATCTTATTTTAATTTTTAGAACCCAATTTTGTGCTATATGTAGTGGAAACTGAGTCTAACGATACTGTAAAGTAGGGGTGGCCAAATCGTGGTGCATGCTCCAAACTTGGAGCATTGGATAATTTAAAGTGCAGCAAGTCATCCTTGTGCCTACTTATTGTTCTGAGACAGATTGAGGATTTTTAAATATATTTCGAAATAATTTCCTGCCCGGAAATATTTGATTTCTTATAATGCTTCATTCTTATTTGATTTCTTATAATGCTTCATTCTTATTTGATTTCTTATAATACTTTAATTTCTTAAAATGCTATAATGTTATTTTCTATAATGCCAAGTGAAAAGGAATCACTTTTACAATGCAAAATACATGGTCATTAAAAATCAAACTATCTCTGATACGCTACCAAATATCCGAAAAAAATAATTCTAGAGTCCTCTTACTCATAAATAGCAATTGCATTCTCTCATGCTCACACATTATTACTTTTCCTCTCCTAAACTTAAGCGTATGCGCTTTCATATTTTTCATCTATAACCATGAATGTAAGGAAGCCAAAAAATGTGCTTGAGTTGTCGCATCTGATCTTGTCTGTGTAAAAAAAAAATTGTCGTATGATAACCAAATATTGGCCACCCCTGCTGTGGGGTCCTAAAAATATCCTTAGACAGTTTATAGTTTTAGGCAGGTTAGAATTTTGGATAATATTTGAGCACTGAAGTTCTTTCCCAATTATCAAAATGAAGATTAAACATACCATGGAGAACAACATTCACTGCAGTGGTTAATTTATACGTTTTCTACTCTGATTATGAAGAAGCCAGCTATTGAATTTATTTTGTAGAAGTGTAAGTTTACTATATTGCACGTTTTTCATGATTACATAAAGTGAAATGGTCATATAAACATTTTACTAAAATGAACGTAAAATTATCGTAAAATGTGTACGTACAAATTTTATTTCACTACAGCAAAACATACACAAAAAAGTTACTTCTTTTGAAATGTCAATGTTTTATGCTACGCTATCATACATTAAAGGCATCCCATGCTGTAATCTTTTATCTCACATTTTGGACCATAAGTGTTTTCCAAAATAAAAAGAAATCGTTTTATATGTACTGCAAAGCTTTTTGAAGGAATTAAAATTATTGTTACTGGCTAGATGCGTGTAAAAACTGAATAGCCTTATATACAGATTCAAAATACATTGAGTAAACGAGAATTAAACAGGACAAAATAAAATATCCTTATAGGCAGCTTTATCATTATAGATTATCGTTATACAGAGGTTTCATCGTAAATGGGATGCGTTCGACTTCATAATTTTTAATATAAATGTTTTTAGTACTTGCATATTTGTTAGACTTTGGAAGCTTTTTTATTTATTTTGGAATTTTCAGTCAATAGAAACTTAAGTTTCTAATTCTATTCTATCAAACCCGCATTTTCTGACTGAGGATTAGCAACAATGTTCTTTCTTTAATTCACACCCATATACCTTCCGTATTTTAAAGATAATAGGGCTTTTGTGTTAAGTAATAACATTTTGTGTTTTCGAATTTACTTAACTAGTTTTCCATTTTACCATTAATCCATTAATTTTAGAAAGAGCTTTCGAAGAGGTAAAAATATTTTGGATCATAAACTAAGAAATTAGGCTCGTATTTCTAATAGAGTTTCATTATTTAATGATCTGAAACATAAATATTTAATTTCTATCAATTACTTGCAGCTGATATTTGCGTCACCTTTCTTTTAGAAGCGTAATTATATTAGAAAGTGTAATTATAACTTCTGAGAAATAAGATACTTTTTCTTAATGTCTTATTTCATAAGATTCGATAAAAGTTGTTTAAGTGAAAATAGCGTTAACAGTAAACATCATTACGCAACATGAGCCTAATGTGTAGAGGCGGAGTAGTGATAAAATAGATAGATGACAATTATAAAAATATTCAAGAGCATATTATTTCAAAGGTAATTAGGAATATATTTTTACTCTAAAAATAGATACTTTATTTCTGTCTATAGGAATTTTCGCAATTTAAAGATCAAAATCATATGATGATAAAAATAAAAAAAATAAAACTAATAGTATTATTCTTGTAAGAACTCTGCTAAAGAGACTTGTTTCATAAACTAGATTCTTATTTTTGTGTAATATGAATTAAGAGTTTTGTGATGTGGCAAGCCTACACACGGGAAATCTGTCTAAGGGTGTTTGCCTTCGTCGGAGGACTTTTTAAAATTAAGGGTTCTAACTCGTATTCACGTTACACGAGGAAAAATAAACGAACAAAACGCCGGACCATCAGATCCTCGCGATAGACCGAAGGCGAGAATTTCACACTTTAGCCGTCTGCCATGTTCAGAGTCTTACCCACACGGACAAGCTGGGGCCTTTTGGGTAATAAAGAGCTTCTTTTTGGAATGATTGAAATTACAATTACTTGGGTTGTGAAATATTTTTGGAATTATTATTTACACGGATTATAAGGTTACTATAAAAAGGGAAATTTAGTTTTCCTGAATGAATAAAAGAAATCATTTAAAAATAACATTGCATAAATTCTGAGATTTAATTTTTATAATGATTTCCTGTTTTGGTTCTTTGAAAAGGCAATATTTTATCGTCGAAACTAATTTACCACTTATTTGTAAAATTAACTTGCAAGTTGAAAGCAGGTTTCTCATTCTTTTGTTCAAAGTTTGAGTTATTTCAATGAAAATGATATAGATTTTAGACAGCATTTCATTTTGCTATATATACTCCATTACACAGGGTATCCCAAAAAGGAGGTAACACGCTCTAATTTTTTATCTATTACAGATAAGTGGACAATGTAAGTTGAAAGAATGTTCAAAATAATGTAAGAAAAAATACTACGTTAAGAAAAAATTCACCCGTCTATTATGGCCTTAAGTAAATTTCGGTTCTGTGATACTCATATTATCGTATTTTTTTCTAAGAATTTTCATTATCAATTTGTATATGATCCCTATTTTGGCAGCCATTTAATTAATGAAAATTGGACGGAAAATTTCAATTATTTCTGCATCATAATTATGTTGGTTTTAAAGATACAGCTGGTTACTGATGGCTTTGTTGGATAGAAAACAAAACCTTCCAAATAAGAAAGTTTTAATAAAGCTTGTAATTTATTTACACAAATTTAAAAAGTGTGACTTAACGAGACATATTTTTTCTTATAACGCAGCCTCTGTTCCTACCTTATTCTGAACATATTTTCAATTTACATTGCTCACTTATCTGTAATAGATAAAGAATTAAAGCCTGTTAGCATCGTTTTGGGACAGTCTGTATATTAGAGTACATATAACAAAATGGAATGTCGTCTAAAATTCATTTCTTTTTCATTGAAATGACTCAAAATCAAGGGCAAATATGTTAACTTTGTAAGAAACTTCTTTCAACTTGGAATTTAATTTTACAAATAAGTGGTAATAAATCAGTTTCGACCAGAAAGATATTGCACTTTAAAAGAATCAAAGCAGGAACGCCTTCAAAAATAAATCTCAGAGTTTCTAACATTTTATTTTTAAATAACTCTTTTTATTCATCCAGGGAAACTAATACTAAATTTTGAAAATTTACATCATAAATAATATTGTTGCCGAAGACTATTTAGTTTTCAGTTCATCGCTAAAAGTAAAGTGTAGATGGAAATTTCTAGTAAACAGTCCACTTGACAGGACGATAAAATTCTTCTACAGGCTGAAATTCAAAAGAAATTTTGGAGGAAAACTGAAATCTGTTCCTCATTATAAAGTATTCACTAACACCATTCAAAAATAAAGTTCAGAAAGCAAGCTAAAGATTGCTTACAAGAGCAAACAACACACAGCCTAATGCAGTGAACTCAACGAGCATTCTATCAGAAATACTCAACTCCGTAGCGACCCTGCTCTTTTAGCCTTAAGCCGGCATTATGCGAAAATTCCAGATTTCATCTCTAGAGAAATCTCACTAATCATTCGCAGACTTTGATGGCGTAATAGAAATGCAATTGAGTAATACTAGGCTATTGCTAAATACTAATGCAGGGAAGCAAACATTACAGGCCCCCATTAGTAAAACGACAAATGTCCCAAATATTGTCGAGCGTGGCGACTTTTTTTGTGAAATATTGCCAGATTTGGTGCCAAAAATAAGTTCCCATAACTGAAGTCAGCTAAGCGAAACGTTAAAATTTCTCGAGAATTCGAGAAAACACTTTGTAGCAATGGGGACACCGAAATTCCCTATCTGGCGTTCTATTTCAATAATTTCCATGCAACAAAATGCAAATTTTAATTATTTGACGCTTAGAATACAAATTTTAGACTCGTTAAATACCCAGAGGAGCAGATCATCCAAAAGATTCGTAATATTAAATAATAATAGACTTCCTTAGAATAAGAAACTTACACTGTCCAATTCTTAGGTAAATTGGACAGTGTAAGTTTCATAGCATAACGGTACAATAGAGACGAGAAGTTGATTTAAATGAAAATCATTTAATTTTATGGCATGCGCTAATGTACATGTAATATTTAAATCGTTGTAGATACTAATTAATAATAAGTAGCGTATATTGTACATCCTCTATGACTTACGAACATTCTTTTTATTTGAAAGCTGAATGAAAATGTAAATTTAAGAATTTTTTACAAGATTCGCTTTTGATCACGAAAATTCAATCGAAGTCATCTTGAATTTAAAATCCGTACATTCTAAAACAGTGTTTTAAACGCAGACATCGCGTGTTCAATTTCGAATCTAATCCGCTGTTCTGTCGTTCGCATGTGTTCGAGCCACTTGGAAATCACGAGACCTTTGGCCCAATCATATGCCAATCGATCGTCATGCCTCAGGCGAACATTAAATTCTCCCTCCCTTTATATCGAATTCCATATTTTGCAGCCTTCGCAGCATGTGTAACTTTTCAAATTTCCGTTTAGTAGAAGTTTATTTCGGTGAAAAAATCCATTCTTATCAGATAACTTAGTTCACTCTTTCCCTGAAACATAACATTAACCAAACATGCATAGGTTTAAAATGTAGTAAGTGTGGTGCGGTTGCGGTAGAATTAAAATAGTATTAAATTACCTCGGCATAATGGTAATTAGTAGGCCGATTACAGATGAGTTACAATAACCAGTCACGGAGTAATTACAAGAAACAAATTAAAGAATTTAAATGTAATAAAAAAACAAAAGAATTATTAACAAACTATTGGTACATAATGGTGGCTGGCGGCCAGATAATAGGCAAAAATTAACGTGCTTCTAAAACAGTGTCCAAAATTAAACTCCTCAAGAAAACGCGGGTCGCCCAGGAGTTCAAATTAGCGAGAAACGAGGCAGAAGCATTAAGTGGACGCCAAATAAAACGCCAAGAACATTTCCGTATCTGACTGACGCCATAATCCAGTAGCAATATCAAATGGAAAGAATTTTTAAAAATAGACAGAGCATATTTTAACATAGAAAGTAGGTGGCAATAGTGCCACCCAGTGACCATGTTGTATTGCTCTCAACTTTTCTCAGCCTTTAAGCTTCCAAACTCAACGTTTATACATCCCTGTAATTACTCAATTACTTTTTTTAATCAGAATTTAAATAAAACACAAAGTAAAACTTCGAAAATTACATCTAAGTGTAACATCACATTTCTGAAAATTAAAATTTATGTAACATTTAGAAAAATTATGTCCTTGTATATAATACCAAACTTCCAGGGCATTTTTAATTCTAATTATTTTTAGTCAGGTTATTTTCAATTGCTTTTATTTCTCTTTTAAATTCTTTCCACAACTTTGAAACCGTGACATGTATAAAATTTTTCAAATTTTCACAGCTCAAGTTCTCCTTATGGGTTTCTAATAATCAGTAACAATCAGCAAACACCATATCACTGGTATTGTGATAGCTTATACAAGAGGATTTGTTTTCTTTATTCTGGAATAAATAAAATGGAGATATTAAAGAAAAAATAGCTTCCTGAAAAGTTTGAATGTTGTCGGATTTTTTTTTATTTATTTATTTTAGAATGGCAGCGTAGGACAAAATTTCGCATAAATTCTCATTTAAGAATACTTTTAAGGAATCACTGCGAATAGCAATAATAGCTTAGCATAAATTTTTTATACATTTAGAGGAATATTTTTTCTCCTGAGAGGAAAATATTTCCCCGGATTCGTAAGTTTTCCAGGTAGTTATTTTTGAGTCAGAACTTTTCAATACCAGAAAAATGAAAAAATTGTGTTTTATTTTTGTTTGTAAATGTTTTTTTAATGTGCGTTTAAAAGTTTTTTTAAATAAATGTGTTTTTAATCCTATACTTTAAAATATATGAATATAATATAAATGGAAACAGGGAATTTGCCAGAGTATCTATGTCAACTAGTTTTCTTTAAGTATTTTCCAAATAAATATTTAGAAAATAAAATTTAGTTGTTATTTTTTTCTTTTTTACTGGATTGATATATATAAATATCCATATATAAAAATTATATATTATAAACCGAATTTTTTTAAAAATAGTATATTTATACACTATTTTTAAAAATTCACGCTTTACGCGAAAAGAGAGAAATTTGACAAGTATGTATGCTTATGCACGTGCAATAGGTTTAGCTCAAAGGCTTAGTGCCACCTAGTGAAAATCTCTTAAAATATGCTCTGAAAATAGACGCGCCAAAAGGATGAAACAAAAATGTAAAAACTAATTGTAACCCAAAATGAAAGCCAATGGTTTTTATTAGATTTGCCTACCTTATATGGTCATAACCAAACGATTGAAAATAAAATATTTTGAATCAGAAGTAAACTCAACGCAAAATAATTTATATAACGGACATTGAAACGTTGGGTAGAAATGTTATTTACAGAGACATGCAGATGCCAACAGGCACAGAGAAACTATCTATTTTTAAACGGAAACAATAAGGGATTAATACAGATATTTAAAAATGCTGAAGTATGTTAAATTTTTACTAGAAAAGCAAAATACAAATTAATTAAAATAAGTGATGAACTTCATCACAATTAGAATATGTTCTGAACGTACATGTCCCTTTCGTGTACTCATGAGAACACAAGATAAAAGCTGTTTGTTTAGTTAGTCATGTACAATCTTGAATAATATTCTGATTAATTTTCATATAAAAAGTTATGGGAACAAAAACGAAAATTTCAAAACCGAACGGAAAATGTTCGGCTTGAGGCATATTGATTGTCATTATAATTATGCATTTTTTTATCATTTTATATTCAAGATTTACGTTAGTCTTCTACTTGCAGGGTATTATGATAATGCGGCGTTTCCATGACACATGTAGAATTATTTTGGTGTTTGGAACCAAAGTTATAAACTTTTGGGGTGGCAATTTTCTTAGGCACGAATGAGATTTTCACAGTAATACAACGTTTTTAACGACAAGTGCTAGTAAAATCATTTAAAATAAGTTTAGTTTAATTTTCAAACAAATTTGTGCGAATAATCAGTGAACACTCTCTACAAACACGTCTAAAATTAATGCTTTATAAATCCATTCTTTTATTATGCATTATCAAGGCAGTATATCAATGTTCTCTGAATGTTTTTTAGTTTTCAGAGAACTTGTGCTGCCTGCGTATACAATTCAGGAGAACAGGTCAATTCACAAAAAAATGCTACAAGTTTCCCAGGCACCACAATAAGTAATGGGGTGAGCGGGGTACAGCGTGCAAAAATGCGACATAAAAGTATGCCACATAATTTTACATATATTTAAATACCATTAGTTCACAGCTTTAATCTATTGTTACAATATTTCGTAAGCTACAGAATACGCTTCACATGTATTTTTTACATATATTTAAATACTATTAGTTCACAACAGCTTTAATCTATTGTTAGGATAGACTAGAATAGGCATCACCTGTTTTTTTCTATAAATAGGTTACAATAATATGAAATAAGTAACTCAAAATGTGTTACACAAAGTTGACAATTTTCAAATAGTAAGTTCGCTTAGACAACAGGAGTTTAGAATTAGCGATTATTCGTTTTTCCAAAACAGAATAACTAATATCTTGAAAATGAAAAATAATTAAAATGCAGATTATTTTAAAGTCGGTTCGGTCCAGCTGGATTATTTGCTACCAGTAGAAATATTTGGCGGCGTTAACTATGCCACACTTTGGATATTTGCTAGCGCGACGAGATGGAATAATTCGTGGTGCTAAGTACGCCAATCTGCAAACGATTATATAAATGAAAATATGAATAACGGTTTTCTGGTAACCTTAAATGAAGAGTAATTATAGGTTGTGAGCATGTGTCAATCGCCAAATAATGAAAAGTCGCCATTGGTGGCAAGCTATCCTAGCTGTTCCGTAGCTTTTATTAACTTTACATGTACGCAAGTCGCCATATAATGAAAAATCGCCATGGGTGGCAAATTTGCAAGGTGTCCAATAGGTTTTACATTATTAAAAATACAGCTGAAACAGATTTTCTGATTTTATTATGCTTTAGCTCCTAATTAATATAACTTTTGAATGGCAATACTAAATATCATTGTGTTTCTGAGGAGTGCAAATAATTTCTCCAGTGATTATAAGCGGAGTCCGCACTCCAGGTGGAGTATAGCTCAGGACCCGTACAACACGGATTCCAATAACAAAATATCTTCCGTGTTATGAGGGGGAGGAGGTCTACTGTAGTGTGAAGTTTAAATTTTTATGTATCAATGAACATGCAAGAACCATGAAATGTGTAGCCCAGTAACATTCTATCTGGTCCAATCTTCGGGTTTTGTCTGTTGAAATTATGTCTTTTTTACGAATAAGCCTTATTAGGGGCCGAATGCCTCATACGAAATGCGAGCGTAGCGAGTCTGGGGGCCTTGGCCCCTAGTACTTAAAATAAATAATAATTTTCATGTTCTGTTTTCAAAATGAAGGTTTCCGTAGTTAACATAACCGACTGTTGCCACTTGATTTACTAATTCAGCAATCACATGAAAATGATATCTTTTATTTTTAGAGCTCTTAAACTCGAAAAATTAAAATAGATGAATATGAATGAAACAAAGGGATTTTCCCAATTTCCCCCACAAAAAATTCCCGTTAACGCACTCATAAAGAAAATGCACGCTTTCAACGTATTCTTGACATCGTACGGAAGAAGTTTCCGTATTCAAAAGATTTCGTTTTTCTTGGTACAAATCCTTTTATGTTATTGATGCATGCAGAGGGAAATCATTTTATTTCTGAAAAAAAAGTTTTACTGGGAAATCTCGAGAAGCTATTTAAAACTAACTGGAATCACAATTTTACCTTCAAAATCTAACGCGGCATCCAAATGACGTCATTTCACTTACGAAACAAAAGTTTGTGCCACTCAAATGATTTACAACTTTTACTCTAAAAATTCAAAAAAGCTGAAAATAGTGAAAATTCACTAAAAATTGAGGAACAAATGAATTATGAGATTTTTAAAGTAGACCTCTTTTTGCCCTGTATCTTTTTACGTACTTGTACAAAATTTTAAGCCGATTGGTCATACGGTGTGGGTTTGTATGCGATCCATCCAACAAACAAGTAAATAAACACACAGATTTTCATTTTTATCTATAAGGATAATACAAAAAGTCGTATATTGAGGGTACTTTAGAGATGTGCGGGTGATAAACTGCTGAAAATTATTTTTAAAACATTGAGAAAAACCGAATATTGTAGAATTTTAAAACTTACTTAAAATATCACTAAAATTTAGAATTAACTACACTATATTTTGATTTGTGATTATTTTATTAGCAAATGCGGGCAAAAACATCCATTTTAGATTGTTTATTTGTTTGTTTGTGCGATTATGACAACGCTACGCTAGGGCGATTTGGCAAGTATTCGGGTGCCTTGGTAGAAGGACTTTCTAAGGAGTTCTAACGCGTATTCAGGTTACATCTGGAGAAAATCTACCAAAACTCCAGACCGTTAGATCGACAGTCGCGCGTAGGGAATCCGAACCCTATACCGTCACACTTCGACCGTCTAGATTTTCCAGTGACATAACCACTGTGCTATGGTGAGGGTTTTGATTGAGGATGAGAATAATAAATATTACATCGGACGAAGTTTGATAGTAAACCATTTTCAAAATGTACTTAAAAGAACTTACAGTGGCGTATAAAGGGCTATTACGGTCATGCATTTTTTCAGCATTATTTGTATAATGTTTGTCTACCCAGTTACTTACCAAACAGTTGTACTATTCATTTTTTCATTCAGAAATGATTATTGCAATAAGGCAACACATTATTCTAATGTACTGCGTGAATAAATTTGCAACATAAATGTTTAAATTGATGAAACAGGAAAATAGATAAATAATACGTGTTCATATGCATTCATTCGTGCAGCTACGAAATATGTTTTTGTATTAAAGTCTGATTTAATGTATAACATTTTTTCGATTTAAAGAATAACAGTGCGGAAAATTCTAATAATAGTAATGATACAAATTTGGGTAAGGAAGAAAAAGTTATTACATAATTCCAGGTATGCATAAATAAATGTCTTAATTTGAATACATATTCGACTATGCATAGGTCGAAATACCTCACTTCTTTAATTTTTTTTAAGAAAAAAAAACATCATGCTTAATATGTTGCGGTAAAACTAAAAGAATATTAAACTCCCTACTGTCGTACGGATAAAGAATCACGATTTTTCATCATTATAAAGCAGAATGATTTTAAGTAAACTATAAGAAATCATTCATAACATGGCCCCTAGTAGCACACCTACTTCAAAAGACGTTCAAAAAACGTCTAGACTGCGTTCAAACAAAGCAGGGTGAACGTCTTTTGAACTAGTTATGCTACTGGGGGAGGTTTAAACAAGCAAAACAAGCCTTGGTTGTTTATGTCTTATTGTGAAATAGTAAATCAATTTGTAAGTACAGCTAAATGTTTACTAAATGAATATATTTTTGTACAAATAATATAATTGTTAGTATATGGTGACAGTACTTATTTGATAATCAGAAAATAGTTACTCATAAAACATAGTTACATATAAAATTTCCTACTTTTAACGACTAAGGATAAACTATGCGTTATAATTGCTTAAAATTTCAAGACCAAAATAATTAATGTGGTATTTTATTCTAAGAAATATACTTGTTATACAAATTACTGATTGTTATTAAAACAAAATAAAGTATATAAGTTTTTAAAGTGGGCTCCGGGAAAACTGGGAATATCATTAAAATGGCCCTCCTCTAAATTCAGTTGTTGCCGCTTATTCCGGTCACATCGGGACGGATTGTGAATGACCGGAATAACCGAAATCCAAAATAAATGGCGAGACCAGAGTAAAAGTGAGACATTAAAAAGGGGAAGATATCAGTAAATTAAATTAAAATATATGAACTTAGTCAAAAGTTTATGGTATGTACTTATTTTTCTGAGAATGAAGATGTGAAAAAAATACATATGTACATTTATTTAAAAAATGTATATGGTTATTTTGCTCCTTTCACACCGATTTTTACCGGAATAACACCGGATAAACCATCGACCGAAATAAACGGCGACCGCTGAAAATACATTTTTACAAAAATGTGTTGATAGGTGTACATTTTTCGTGATTTTGCGGCTTTTCCGTGAAATTTGGTTATCTGCAAATTCTTTGCTATCAGATTCTACGGATATTGAGAGGATACTATTTTGAGAAATTATCACTTGACAACACAAGCATATGCACACAGACATAAAAACTGCCCTGACTCTTCCTTAATGTTATCAATTATACACTCTGCAATTATTAAAGATTTACTGTCACGCGGACGCCAACGAATATGAGAATTTCCAGTTTTCTAAACATTTTAAATGGTAAACGCCCATGTGGCCTTTTTACAGTTGCACTTTTATAAATATAAGCTCAACGTTTCACCAAATAACCGGTGAAATCAGACAGTTACAAGCAATGTAAAATACGTTGAACTGCATTAATGGTTCACCCGAAAATGTCAAGTACCGATTGAACCCATATTTCGGTTCAACTGTGAAAAAACAGAGTTTTCCGGTGAACTAACACGGCCGCCGTTAACTTGCGTTAAGAGGTTAGCGGCGATTACAAAAAATAAGAAAAAACTGCCCCATGAATTCTTTGAAAAGAAAAATCTTTCAAAACTGGAAGAAAGAACCTTTGTTAAAAATATTGGCTGTGTAAAGGAGCTACCACATTTGACATCGAATAAACATACGTTTGACAGCAGTGGCTATCTACATTCATTTAAAAGACAACAGAAACTGATTACAGCTCATAACTCATCAATATTTTTGAGTTCCTATTACTTTTCTAAAATCACGTGTAAAATACCAGAGCTCAATGTTCTATTTTTAACAAGAAATTTTTTTTCTTACAAATTGAGATAAAACAATGCTTGAGGAAACACTGCAAAAATGTTGAATCTTAGCACCACATTTTTCAAAATACCGGTTGCAGCTAAATTGGCACCAGAGTTTCCGTGAAACGTTCAACTATATTTTAAACAGTGTGTATTATGTAAATATCCATAGCAAGATTTGAGAAAGGAAGAAAACGTTCTTGGTAAACACTGTAACGCACATTTATTTTAAAAGAGCTTTTGTAAATGGTATAACCAGCATATACTTGGGTGAGAACAACTCATACCAATGCTGATTGAACGTTACAGTATTAACCTTTTACATGCCAATGTTCCTTTTTTGAACATTGGCATGTTCCATTGGCATGTTTAATATTTTTTTTTTTAAATAAACTGCCATATCTATCAGTTTGAAAAAAATACTGCTTATTATTGAAAGTGTGATTGATTTTTTGATATATTAAGTATTATCCAAATGAAAAAAAAATCAGCCCAGAAAAATTTCTAAAAATCGCCTTTTTTTACAATTTTTACAGTACTCAAGAAAAAAAATTCTATAAAATTCCACAAAATTCAAATTCACACGAAAATTCCCCTATTGTATTTCCAATGGATGAATTCAAAGAGATAATAAAAAAAATTCAAAATACATCAAGGTATCTTTTCTCAATCTTGCATAAAAGTGCAATGTTCTAAAAAAGGAATATTGGCATGTAACGATATACGAAATCAGGGATGTCTCGCGGATGTATTGCTTGTGTTCCTTTATTAGATTTTGATACATTCAGTGCTTATATCTTCTGAGCATAAGTCTGTCAAAGGCATAACCGATTTTTTAGTTATTTTAGAAGGGTGAAGGACTAGAGGGGGAGGGGGGTAAGGGGGAAGTTGTCATATCTTTTACCCCTTTGCCAGAAGGAGGGTGGATAGTTAGTGCTGCATTCCTCTGATTTGAGCTCAGATAACTACTTGTTTCTTCTGTTATTAATGAATGTGTGCTTCACAAGGGTTTGTTTGTTTATTTTAAGTCCTTTTTATGTAGAGGGAACTTATGGGTGGAAGTGACATAAGTAACGTGCTTTATTTTCTTTCTATGCTCTGCAATTTTTGAGGCCATTTCAGTAAGAACTTGTATAGATGTTCGTAGAAACAATGTAGATGGTGCAGTCGAAGAAATTTCTAACTATAGACAAAGGTGATTTTTTAAAAAGTCCTATGTCCGATGATTGAAATAAGTCAATTATAGAAATTTGTCAATTGCGTCATGATGAAAACGGGTGCATTACTGATGAAGAAATAAATTATAATCGTTTTATTGAGCTTATTACCTGGAGCATACCTGGAGACGTGTGGGCAATAGAATTTTAGAAGAGATATTAATTTAAATTTCTTCCAGACGAAGCCTAAATTCAACATTACCCTGTGCTCATCAATGGAAATCTGCAAAAAATTTGGATGCACATGACGTTTTTACATGATAAGGGCATTTTTTAGTATGCCCCCACCCCCCCAAAAAAATAATAATACTGTAAACATGTGTTTTGAAGGCAAGAAAATTCTCCATGTACACTTCCCACAATATCATAGACATTGCGAAAAAAATGCTAAAAAATTATAAAAAGAAATTAGTGTTTTAGTGGGTTTTAAAATTTTTGCATTGTTGGTTGAAATTCTAAGCACCCTGTAAAGAATAAAATATTTTATTATTTCTTGATCAGGTAGATGACATTTTTAAAACTGCATTTTTGTATATTATCTGTATTATTAGTCAAGACTATGCAAGCGTAAAATTGCTTTTACCGTTCTTTTATACATTTATGCATTGCATTTCTTATAAAATATTATGCTAAGTTTAAAATTGCAATTTTTTTATTGAGTTTTGCTTAAATTTTAGTCATTTCGCACCTAATTATCAAGTAAAACTTTATTACTGCATAAAATTTTAGAGTTATCATACAGCGTTTTGTTGTTTACATGAAGGAAATACAGAAAAGGAAAGATAGCGTTACATGCCAATGTTCCAAAAATGGAACATCCAAGAAATCAGTGAAGGAAATTTTTTAATGGCAATTTTTTTGTTTTTTAGTCATTATGGGTGTATTCTAATGTAATTTTGATGAATTAATTATATCTTTTATTCCTGGATCATAGTGCGGCATTTAAAGGGTTAAATGGTTTTTAAAGTAAAACTTTTAGTAAATACACCCTAGACACGAAACTTATTACAGCATGAAACTCAAAACAACAGTGAAAAGCCAGCATTTAAACGAAGTATTAATATTTTTTTCTACACTGTGCAATGTTGCATTTATGCACTAAAATTATTAATTAAACTAAAATTTTATGTAAGTTTTACTTAGTACGATTAAAATAATATACTCTTAATTGCAGATTTGAAAGTGTAATAAAACTTCATTGTATATATATATAGAAAATATATATAGAAATATCTCATTGTTATCATCTAATTCTTAACAATTTTCTCATTATCTAATTCGCATGCATAAAATGAACGCCAAGCGAAGTGGAATCTTCGACACCCACCAATAGCTGTCTCTCTGGACCAATAAAAGAGAGGTTCTCTTAAGCCGTAATTATACTCTTTAAATCTGGATATTTCAATGACTTAAGCGCTCCATTAGATTGAAACCTCAAGAGCCTGCTTATTTCATGCACTTAATTTAAATTGCATTTTGAAATCATGTTTAGAAATTTATTTTATAGAAAATATTTGCCCTTTTAAATTCTTTACCTAAAAAACCTTGGATGAAACTGATATTGCTTTTGATTATTTTTTGTAATGTTAAAATATTAATATTTTACTCGATTTTCTTTCTTTTGCAGGTCTGGGAGAAGACAACCGACACCAACTGATACTAAAATTAAAAGCTAAAATCATGTTCAAAAAATCTTACCTAAATAATAATTTACATGTTAGTATGCGCACGCGCAGCTTATTATTAATCAAAATTTTACATGGACAGCTCAGTGGCCGTTCGGTGTAACCTAAAGTTCAATACTCGTGCATTAGTTATCATTGCGGAAAAAAAGGAAAACAGAAAAAGTTACCTGATATCCGCTCGTCAGATCAAGCCCAATCAGCCCTTCTATCTTTAACATATATTAATTCTAAATCACCCCCCGTATGACCCACTTGGCATTATCTGTTTATAATCCTGATCACGTGAAATCGTAACGCTGTAAGAACTATCTCCAATAATAAATGAAACTGCATGAGCTCCAATATCTATTACATGCTTCACATTCATTTTTTTTTTTTTTTTTTTGCTTTGTGTGAATTAGAAGGTGGTTCTTTTCGTTTCCGTAAGTGAATATGGAAAATGCCCTAAATAATTTCCATTTCCTTCTATCTTACGCACATTATATGACTCGCCTAAATACACGGTTTACTTGCCACTAACTCAAAATGATAAGTAATAAATATAACATAAGATCAAAATAGTGAAGCGAAAGCTCACTGGCAGAATCCTGCCTCCATCCACGTTACGAGACAAGAGAACTGTGAGTGAGCTAGGGTCGAGAATACAAGGCTGCTCATACAGAATCTTATGAAAAGCCAATCGTATGCGTCAAAAAGGCTTTATTCTAGTTACTCATTGGTCAGCGAGAGTACGCGCAAGCTCAGACAGTATCAAAAAGCATCTTAAATAATCTCTTTGTAGCTAAGTGTTTTAAGATATATAGATAATATGCAAGATTTTAGAGTTTCGAGAAAGAATGAGATTTTGGTTTCGAAGCTTGGCTGTATGAAAGGGATATGCCAAAGGTAAGCCTTGTTTATTGTTTGATGTCCTTTGATCGTGATAAAATGTAGTTTTTAGAATATGTTACGATTTTCAAACTGAGAAATAATTATTTTTAGTGTAGGTTAACAAAAGCGTATATTAATAACGATTTTTTTCTTTTTAATCATTCAAATTTCTTACTATTTCTTTATTTCTTTTGTAGACCTATAATGCCACCACAGCAATTTTTCAAGCTATATCGTCAAATTTTGCGCCAAAAATAATTAAACGGATTTTATCATGGAGATATAGCGCCAATTTATCAGAAAATCGATTTTTTCCAGTGCTATTCAATAAGTTTTAACGATCAAGAAGACGCGATCAGAATAGAAGTGCTACAGGTAGCAAGGAACATAGAAAATTGACGGTTCGAAAAAGATTTCGCAGAATTTGATATGTAAGGTAAACGAGATTCAATAAATAAAAAAAAAAGCCAATAAAACGTAATGGATTTTATTGGAACTTTCAAAATTAAGGAAAAATATAAATATGCAGACAACATCTCACGTGAGATTTTAAATGATAAATAATTAAATACTAAATTATTGATATATGACACTTGACAAAAGTGTGACATGTACATTAATTCACGTTACAAATGTAATATCATTCACTTAATTGAAACAGTTAAAAATGAACATGAATTGTTATTTTAATAAATTAAGGTCAGTTTTCATTCTATGTGTGTCAGTATGCTGCAATGGAATTTCCGAAAATATGACTTTATATTTCTGAAGTCACATTTTATTAA
Source organism: Cheiracanthium punctorium (assembly GCA_038373885.1). Classification (NCBI taxonomy): domain Eukaryota; kingdom Metazoa; phylum Arthropoda; class Arachnida; order Araneae; family Cheiracanthiidae; genus Cheiracanthium; species Cheiracanthium punctorium. Next base: position 234,869 of record JAWZYV010016048.1, read on the forward strand.
AATTTTATCCTCTTAAAATGTTTCAAATTTGGCTGAGATAAGTTAATATCTATTATAAACTATAGAACATATGCAAATGAATCAAATGACTTTCAATATTTCATAACAGAAGATTAAATGATAATTGCAGAATATGAAGGATGCAGCACAGTATTAGATAATTAGCATATTTTCCATTAACACAGTATGCTACTTACTTGTCACTGTGATAAATTCCAGGAACTGAAGCGTCGTGTATAAGCACTGTTCTAAATCCCGAAAACCGATAGCTTAAATACAAATACGTATTACCGTTGGTTACTCAGAACACTTGGATACTATTATGCTAATTATACAATTGTACGTAATAAATTACATTTTAGGTACCCGTACCATTGGATACATTTATTAATTTATCATTCAAAATAAATATAATTTAGAGTAACTCTTGCGGAAAAATCTGTGTAATTAGACAGTTAATGCAAAATTCTGATTAATGCATTGCAATTTTTAAGTGAGCCCATTCAAATTTTCTTCAAATTCAAATTTTTTTCTTTAAGAATATTGTTTATTTAAAAAAAAATTATTAAAGATATATCTCTAAATTAAAAGATTTATAAGCTGCTATAGTGATTATTTATTTCAATACACCAAAGTATCATTTTCATGCTTTTTAAGCTATTGTGTAAAAAAAAGAAAAGAAAAAAAGAGAGAATTAAAAGATTGAAAATTATCATAAAATGAAAATAGTAATTATTTTTTTAATTTCATTAATTTAAATATATTTAAATTTATTACAACTTTAATTTCGAATTTCTACATCTCTGAATTTTACTTTCTAATAAATTTAAGAAAGAATTTTCTTAACCATGTTTATGATTTTATGCAATATAAATACAAATTTATACTAACTTTAAATGAAGGAAAAGTTCATTTTTTTGTATAATGTTCTCTTGCATATGCGTTAGAACTGGGTAGCATTTATTAAACGTTATTTAGAGTAACTGACATTTGAAATTCTAGCTATAAGAAATAGAAAACATTTAAAAGGCTGATTTTTAAAAACCCAAATTTAGTATTTAAATATTTTAAAGAATTGCTAACTCTATATAAAGATAGTTTTCATAAGTTTATTTATTTCCATAGAAATGTAAAAGCGCCAGCATAGTAATAATCAAATCAATTTCATTCTAACATGGAACTCGGAGTGCCAAATATTGCGTGCAATCTGTTCGATATTCAAGAAAACCTCTAAATAATATCTGTAATCAGTCTAATTATGTACTCTAACTTCAAAGTTTACGAAGCTCATTTCCCAGCTGGATATCATTCGTTACAGCTGAGTAAACCATTTAATCTCGGCAGTGGACCGCGTGTGACATGTTTCAACTTTATAAACCACATACTGGTGGGACAGAGGTTTATGCAACAAAGCAAACTTTCGAGGAGCTTATTTCAACCTGGGAGTCATAAATTCAACCCGTCGACCTGCCGAACTCATATGCTCCAATGTATTCAGAATTTGTGACTTTTCGCGCAATCAGGCACCGATCGATTTTCACTTTTGATAACTGATATAGTTTAAGGAATTCGAATCCTTAAGAATTTTCAAAATTCTGCTTTGAATCTTTAATATATGGTAGGGAAATTCTATTTATTTCAATTTTATTTTATGTTCATGTTGCTTTTTTAATTTTCTTTTTCTCTTGAATGGGCCACACCATCTTGATACGCGATTAACAGTAATTAAATAAAGCTATTATCTTTTTTTTAACTTTATATATATATATATATATATATAGATAGAGAGAGAGAGAGAGAGAGAGAGAAACAAGAAAGACAAATAGGGCTGGGAAAGGAATTATGGTACACTTAGTAGGACTCACGTATGGATAATGAATTACGTTACACGTACACCAAAGTAATACAACTCATATTCGTGGATTATAATCAGTTCTACTAACTCAGCCGGGGAAAAATTGGCTAGAATCAAAGCAAAAAGTAGTTAAAAAGAGTTTCGAGCTAAGAGAAAAATAAACTACTCATAACTAATTACAATAATAAAATAAATTTTTGTTTTTGCCTTCGTTTCTGTAGAACGGCTGTCCTAAAAGAACTGAATCGTGACGTCAAGTGAAACTGCCCTATTGCGTTGTCTACATCCGGATAGTAGTCTAGGCCGTTGGAGTCTAGTAGTAGTCTAGACACTAGTCTAGTCTATCCTTAGCAGCGATCTAAGCCGGGGATGGGATTGCCCTCCGTGGTGGATTTTCTAGGGGTCCTAAGCCGTATTAACGCGAAGTTTCCGGTGAAAAGCACGAAAAACTGCGAAAAATGAGGTCGGCGGACGCCATCACGTTCCGAACCAGGCACCTTCCGTCTCCCACTTCAAAGCGCTAGTGGAATGGACAGTATGATCAACAACAGTTGAAAATGGCTAGAAATGGCCAGAAATTTCTGAAAACAGAAAAAAATATGGTCGAAATACATTTGTAGCATTTTCGAAAATTGTGGCTAGTTAGGTTCATAACTTAACCAAAATCTACCTATAAAGCGGCTAAGTTGGCAATTATAATGCATATTGCATTTCTACATAATGGGACAAAAAGGAAAAGAAAAATGCATTAGCTTAGAATTTTTCAAGCTGCCATTATACTATTTTGCAGTATTAAAAGTAAAAAGAAAAAAATGAAAGCAGGCAATATTTTTGGAGTAGTTTTTGTTTTTCGCATACATTATTTTTTTCCATGGAAATAAGAGACAATTTTTCTTCTGTCGATATAGCAGACGATTTTTCTATCATAAACAGAACAGTTACACTCTGGATTATTCATTTCGAATTTTTCTGAAATTCATTTCGTATTTTTTTCTAGAAACTGCATCAAGTACTTTCTAGCATATTTTTCGGAGCAATAATTTGTGAAAATAGATGTATGTGTTTATTGAATTTTAAATATGTACAGTAACTTGGAATAATTTGAAATCATGATTTATGCTAAAAATAAGAATTACTGCGAAACAGCCAGAGAATTCCAAAGATGCTTTCCTAATTCACCTCGACCTCCTCCTATGTACGTTCAACGATTAGTGTGGCGTTTAAAAATACGGGATCTTTACTTCCGAGAAGAAGTGCTGCCGGCCCCTTGAGAACATTTTGTAATATGGACATAGACATTCTTGGATATTTTTCTGCGCATCCACACACAAGTATACGAACTGTGACAAAAGAACTTAACATATCTTTCTCATATGTGTGGCGATTGCTTCAAATGTATCATTGGCACTCTTACAGTTTGCTCGGTTGTCAAGCCTTACTGCACGCAGCTCTTCAGAGAAGGTTAGATTTCGGTAATTGGGCACTAAATCAACATGCGACGAATCCTCGTTTTCTTAGGAATATCATTTGGAACGACGAACGTCATTTTTCCCGAAACATCTGTCATTTCTGTCATTCAATCGACAGATTGTTGATCGTTTGTTGTTGAGGTTTGTTGTTGACCTCATTGATCTGACATTCTGTCATTCAATCATTTCTGTCATTCAAATCATGTGTCGTCAACAATCTGTCATTTTCCCCAAACGACGAATGTCATTTTTCCCAGGATAAAGGCATCAACCGCCAAAACGACCATTACTGCAACACTAGTAATCCAATAATAGTTAGGCAAACTCAGCACCAGAAACGATTTTCTGTAAAAATATGGCACGTTATATGGGACACTCAGATTATCGGTCCACTTATGTACAGCACTTCCCTTACTGAAGAAAGATATCGTGACATGATACTGAGTTTTGCTGTTGAGGATTTCCTGGATCAGGTACTGTTGGCCGTCCATCAGCGAGTTTGATTTCAACATGACGGTGCTCCTCCTCATAGACGTAGTACAATTACTAATTGTCTGAACGCAGAGTTCCCAAATAGGTGGATTGGGCTAGAAAGTCCTGTTGAATGGCCTCCCAGCTCATCTAATATAACTCCACCAGATTTCTATCTCTGGAGTCGTTTGCGAACTATTGTTTATGAAACAACCCCTAAAGATGTACCAAAGCTCTGCACTCGAATTTCACAAGCATGTAGAGAAATTACATCTAAAGAACTTGATAGAGTACAAAATGCATTGTGGACAAGACTGCAACTTTGCGTGGGAGTTGATGGGGGGGCTATTTTGAATAGTGTGCGCAGTTAATTTGTATTGCACTTATTTTTTATTATTATAGTATATGTGCTATTGTTACTTTTAAGATATGCTTCTTATGAAGTGTCTATGTAAGTTAAAATTCATGTTCCTTCACAAATTCCTTTGAATCTAGTATTTATGCAGTGCTTTAGTAGTATTGCTTTTTTTATTGAATTTTAGAATGATAAACATTTTACAAACTTTTCTTATTCAGCTATTATTACTAGAGTTATGTATATCTACTGAAATAAATGTATAAAAAGTCTGATGTGGACACCGCATAACTACCTTGCTCATCTACAATGTAATTCATTAAAATTTATTTTATTTGAAATTGAGATACAATAATTTACTGTTGTTTCGCGATTTCTCCTTAAGAGATATTGCCAAACAATATTTTGTCAAACTCTTCAAGCTTGGAAGTATTTTACAATTAGCCTAAATAATGACTGCCAGTAGATTTTCACAGTCATGGCAGCTGGCTGTAGATCTTAATGTATTGAAAGTCTTTTGGGCCACCCTGTAAATAAACGTTTGATGCAATTCATTAAAGCTTATTTAATTTGAAATTGAGATATCCTACTTCAACAACATTAGGATTTGGAGAAATGTACACGATATCAACAAGTGGGGTTTGGTTCTAAAAACGTATTTTGGCAATATTTCGCCAAACCTAATATTTGACGTATTTTGGACATGCCCAAAGCAATGATCTCATTTGTTTTAAAGCTAGGTGCAAATTTTAATGTATTGTCTTTTTGGTGACATTGTAGGCAAATATGTTTAGTCGATCGCTCTCAAAAATGTTTTATACAGTAGCATCGACCAGTTCAAGTAAACTAAACCTGTTCATTTCACGAATTTGAACGCATTTAATTGGCAACAATGGCATCGTTATTTAATTTTTTTAACTCATAGTTGGTACTCCAAAGTAAAGTTCGCATGAAAACCGACGGCAACACAGCAGGTAAAGTGGTGTAAGTCATCATTTTTAAATATAATTTTTTTTCTAACTATTTCACTTAGAAGCACGGGATTTGTTTTATTGATTTTCTTAGCCAAACAGCAATATTCTTCTAAATATAAAGGGTAGGAAAAGAGGGACCGTATAAAAATTAAATTTCGTATTTTAATATGTATACAACCCCCAATTTAAAAAATGCCATATCTGAAAGCTACTCTTAATTTGACGAACTTTTCTAATTGGAAGTATGTTTCGATCCCTTACAGTTTAAAAAATAATAGCCTTAACATCTAGTTTGAATCACCCGGTATATGTTTCTATATTATTTTATTAGAATTTGAATAGTTTTTCGTTGTATGTTAAAAAGTTGTTTAGATGATTGCTATACAGTATAAGCCAATCACTGAATTTTAGTGTGGTAATTTTTAGCAGTGTACCGATGTTACAAAAAATCAATGAAATATATTTTAATCTTTTTCAGCCACATACGGTATTTTCTTGTGGCTTTATTTCTATAACCTCACATTAAATCCAATATCTCACTTAAGAGAAAACAAATAATGTTGAAATTGTAACAGATGCTATTATAGGCAAAATAGTGTTTATTTTCATATAGATTCATTTTTTCTCCAAATATTCACGAAATTTAAGGGAAAAATAAGTAAAAATTAAACCACATAGTTATAACTGATTGTTTTGCTTTAGGGTAAATGAAAGAGGTAAGTGCAAATACTTCAGTGTAAGTGAAATTGTAAATTCTTAACTATTATACTTCTTTTAAAAAGATTATTTATTTATTTATTCAAGTTTGATGATTATTATCAGTTATATTCTTATTTATGTAAAGAAGTAAAAAATATCAGCAAAATGGTTCGTTGATCTCCACTCTTGAATTTATTGATACTAAAGTTACAGACGTTTTTATTATACTTCTAGGTATACAAAATTAGTGTCATCGGAATTACAAATACGTATCATGGGATCTGAAATAAGAGAAAATTTCTACTTTGTTTCACATAAAACGATTTTTCCTGTAAAATTGTTAGTCGGACGTGTGTTAAGGTACTAAACTGTTACATGTTGGAACTCCATAGTTATCAGAGACACAAAGAGTGAAATTTGGGTGTTCGGTTGTGTTTGCGTTTTTGCAAGCCTGCATGAGGGGCACCTGCCTACGATGGGGTGCTTTGGGCAAAGGATATTTTAAGGGATTCTAACGCGTATTCACATTACACCTGGCGAAATCCGCTCCAAACTCCACGCGCCGTTAGATCGTACCCTAAAGCTGTGTCCTTTAATTTCCAGCCGTCTACCATGTTCAATGCCCCACCACTCGACCGTGATGGGGCATCGAGGATTTGAAATACATATCAGTTCATGTATAAGTCCTTTTGCGTCATCCTGTAATAAAGCTGAAAAGACGTCTGCTATCAGTAACCTGAAATAAAAACAGCTGTAATGATTATAGATTATTTTATTCAAAAGCATATTTGATGTGTTTTTTATTCATTCTGATTGTATTTAATCTATGCTCGGGAAAGTATTTTTACATAAAAAGCTGTCTACTTTTTATGAATGGCTCATATATAATTTATTTGGTAGAATATTAAGAACTTTCATTTGAGAGTTATTAGAGTAGAAAGGATGCAATACAGAATTATCATTACGCTTGTATGAAAAATATGATTTATCTTTGAAAACAAAATGACAAAAGATAGTGTATCGCTAAGTGAGAAAAAGAAACTAATGTCAAAAGTATTGTTAGATAAATTAGAGTTGACAGAAATAATGATATGTGTAAATAATATTTTTAAAAGCTCCGTCTTACCCTTTCCTCCCTTCCTTCCAAACACTAAGATAAAACCTAAAACATATTTAATAATATTACGTAAAATGTTGTGTGTATACACTTTTTAAAAGTATAGTAACTATTTTGTATACTAAATATAAGTTACTACAGTATAGGTTTGTATTTTATAAATGTTGATGAATTTCATAGTCAAAATTAATAGGTTTAAAGTGTGATGGACATTTTCCCATTTTATTTCAAATCATACGACTTTTCAAATTAATAGCTAGTGAGAAATTTAAATTTCGTGAATGTATCATTAGTTTACTGACTTAATAAAGAATTATGCTTAAAATACTTATAGAGAAAGGGCTAATTTCATGCATGTGATAATAAGTAACGTCTCTATTTTTGGAAATGAAAATTAGGCGGAATATAATAACTATGATATCCCCCTTTGAGGAGTGGAGATGCTTATTCGTTAGAGTTTTAGTGTTTTTTATAAAAAGAAATCTGGATTACAAGGTAAGTAATTTTAGTATGAACTCCACCAAAGCATTTCTTCTAAAGGCCTACACAAAAATGAATTACAGAAAAAGTATTCCTAAACCATCCATTCAATGACATATCCACCTATCCTATGACTTATCCACCAGAAACTGATGAATCCAAAAGTGGGAAACGTTAACGGAGAGCTAGCTATACTACGGTAAAACATATACATTTACTTTTTTCATTAAATCAAAGAAGCAATCATTTTGTGCCTGCTTTGTCTAAACGACAGCATAAATTGCGATTGAAAAGGTCAACTCTTTTAAATTTACAAATTTAAGCTTAATTAGATTAAAATTAGATTTATTATTATAATAAAGTTTTATGAAAAATCTGTAGTTAAAAATAAAACTTTTCAAATGATATAACCACAAACATGAAGCTTGAGTCTCATGTTTTCTGTGTTTTATTGATGCAATTTTTAAAGATATTTTTCTTATCATAAAAATGCTATCATATTCATGTTCATGATAAATATTTTTCATATTTTCAGTATGCGTATTCTTTCATACATCAAACATGATATCTTTCAGAAATAAAACCCCTTAACCTTTTACTACTTTCAATGTCAATGCTCTTCAAATCTATACAGACTTACCTATGATTTATAGATTTTCATTACATTCTAGATTAAAAAGTGTTATAAAATATAGTTTAATTTCAACATAAAGGATGTATTAGTCAGTAGAACTTATTCGAAGCATTTATGAAGCTAAACGTTATTTTTCTAAATGTAGATGTCAGCTATTTGTTTGTGAAAATGTCACATTTCCAAAATAAAATTAAAACATATCACAGAATGTCTTTTCATACGAATTTTTAACAAAGAGGAATGTTTAAAAGTTAAAATACTTTATATCTCTCATTAGACAGAAACAAATTTACATTGTCATAGATGAGAAGACATGCGTTAATTATTCAGAGTTGAAGCACCGAAATAAAAATGGTAGAGTCTTACGCGTTTAAAAATTTAACAGAATCTGCATTCCATCTTTCAACATGTACATCACCGGAAAAATGTCGTTAAAGAAACGGAGTGGTAACACATGTGCGTTCAAAGAATTTCACGGAATATGAAATTTTTATGATGTAGTATACTCTTTTTCTTGATAGAAATGTTTTGAAAGTTTTAGCCCTTTAAATGAAGATTTGCTTCTTTGGATCACATACTTGCATTAATACATTTATTTTAATGTAGAAAATAAGAAAAGAGGAGTGGATATTACAAGAAAAATATACCTAATGGCCACACACGATATTGTTTTTCTTGATCATTTTTTTTAAACTTTTATTCTTTTAACAAAGCCAATATTGGTCTGAAACTTGATTTAATATATTTACTTCAATGTACAATATACGAAAATTCCAAAGAGTCTGTGAACTAATAAGAAAATGGAAATTTTGGGAGAAATTTGTTGATTTTTAATAAAATTTTCTTGTTTGGTTTAAATACGTTCACTGACATATTTATTTTAATTTGAAATATAAGTAAACACTCTTTATGTAGTAGGTGCAATTAAAAAATAAGTAGTTTTTATTGTCATGATGGGGACACATGGTTATTTTTAAACATCCAAAGAAATTTAATAGCTATGATAAGTTGATTTTGATGGAACTTTATATATTAAACAGTGAATTTTCTTAAGCGAATTCTTTCTATGAGATCATAAACATATCAGATATATTTTCAAAATTAGAGACTTTCAGGTTTAGTAAAAATATTTTATGAATTCAGAAGCATTGTGAATTTTAATATAGGTACCTTAAGTCAGCCTCTTAAATTTTTCATAAAGGAATTCAGCACCTTTTAAAGTTAATAATGTGAATTAGAAAAGTAGTATTAGAAAAACAATAGTATTTTTAATGACTAATAGAATGAAAAATAAGCTTCAATAGAATAATAAAAACACTTATGCAAAACTTATTTGAACTTAAATGATTAGATAAACCTGAACGATTTTCATTTATAGATGCACGTTTGTATATTTTGTGTTAGCAAACTTTAATCGTAATTTAGTATTTTCTCATTTCTATAGTCCACATTACTTGCCGCTTTGATTACAAAAATATTTTATCTACTTTTTGGAACGGTGCTGAAATTTCTACATTCGCTATAATATATATATACATTGAAAAAAATATTTACCTAGATTGCAGCACAATGTGTGGTTAAACGTAACGCCAGGATGTAGTGATGTAAAGACTGTCAATCTGTTGTACAAGGTTCTGCGTGATGGGCTTATCAGTGTCATTACGTCATTTCGTGAGTGGATTTACAGCACACATTGCTGTAGTCCATACCTGCAGCACTTGTGCTGAATTATTTTACAGCAATATGTTTAGTAAAATTACAATATTTTTAAAATTTCTTACAGTGTACGTAAATCAGATAAATTCCTATACTATGCTGTCCTTTCACATTGAAGATTACATACCTAATCATCTTTTTTTTTGAAAAAATTAACAAGGAAACATTATTAATTAATGTGAATTAGAGAATGTATCGAAGCAGCTTAAAAACATATATTCTACAAAAATTTAGTTTCTGAGAACTGTTCACTGTATATGTAGCTGGGATTTAAAAATAAGCTTTCTTTCACAGGAACAAAGGAATAAAAACTTTGTTCTGAAAGTAAAAAATAGGCAGAAAAAAACAAATTGACTTTATAAATTTTACCAAATGTCAACAGCTGAAGTTCACTTTTGTATGTTGAGATTTAAGTAAATTTATAGCTTGCAAAAATTCTTTTTTGAAATATTTGCTGAGGTGTTGAAATTCTACGTATGTTGTTATAATATAAATTTATATTGGCTATAAATTTTATCAATTATCATAATTTAATAGAGCAATACAAATCTTTTCTTCCCAACGGCCGGGTCAGCGGCCTACTTGTAGACTTGACCGCTACGAGAACAACATATGCTGGTCATTTCATTATGGGAGCGACTAGCTGGCAGACCAAGGTTGCCTCCTATAAGAGGTCTCCTAATTTTGAACCTATTACAGATGAGAGACCTAGCATCTGGATTGGCACCCTCCTCAGAAGTATCGTTTGAACATGGAGAATATTGGAGCCTCGACAGATTTTACGTGCATCAGCTCCCTTTACCAAACACAGTCCAAAGCAGACTCGGTTGAGACAGGAGTTCACCCTCAGAGGCATTGGCCAAGCCGGAGCTGCTTCACTTTCGGTGTTCTCATCGGAACTAAGTTTAGTTGAGTGATCTGCTGCCGGACAACAGAGAGCAATATTAACAGTTTCTTATCTTTTTAAATTATTTGATTATATATTTCAATAAATATAGTCTAATTTATATGAAAACTACGTTTATTTTCGGCATGGTAAAGTGTATGATTAATAAGTACAATGCAATAATGTTCTCCCGAGGAGTAATTCAACCAAATATCTCCCAGCTGTCAGTGTCAAGTCAGGCTAATAAAGTGCCCTTATTTCACTGACTTCTAAGGAAATCCACTAAATAGCTACTGACCTTCTGTATGGAATATTTCCGCATCATGATTTGCAGGAAAATGACATCCTTATAAAGGTTTAACTTCTTATTATTGTAGTACAGCTGATGATCTAATACTTCCGAATATAATATAGATAATTTTGCTTGTTCGTTTCCATTTAATATATTTTTTATATGTAATTGTCTTTCAACCTCATGATTTTCACCAGCTCACACCGGAAATAAAAAACTCTAGCTATGACCCGCCAAAAAAATCAAACCTTCAGTTCAGATCAGTATATTTTTTTTCACAAATAGTGATAAGATATAGTTTTTAAATTTCTTGATAAATTCTTATTTTAAAGATTCAAGGAAATATAATACTGCGCAGTTTTAGACTTTTGGATTTTACTTTTATGAAATGTAGTAGATTGTTTTGTGCGTGAAAAGAAGTATTTCGTTTTCATGCATTTTTAGTTTTAGAATAAAAATGCACTTTATATTGACTTTTCTGCAAATTGAAATTTACAGCATTGAATATATTTTCAACACCAATGACTCATGTAAAAATAATTATAGGCATTGCAACTACCAAAGCCAGAATTACTGGTCTCTTTATTAGGGATTCACATAACCACCACCATTGCCTCCTACGAAGGGATGGACGAAATGAATAACAAGACTACGCCACGAATCGAACCTGGATCAGTCTTGTGGTAGATTCGCTCTCTAACCACTTACACAAGCCGGGCGGCATAAAAAGTAAGATTTTATATAATTTTTAGCTTGACAAATTAAATAAACAGTAGCAATTAAAAAATACTGATTGTGGTGGAGTGAAAGGAGCAGTCGCGACAATATGTTTTTTAAAAAAAGATATTTTTGATGCTGTTCCCATGGGAAGGCCACACAGGTGGACAATAAATTACAAGAGGCGACAGGCAATCGACATTTTGGACACTATAAGCACAATGACCTGTCAACGTTAAAATATTTATGGCAGTCCCGAAAATGATATGCAAATTTGGAGGGGTATATTACCCCAGTGCCCCACCTATACGACCGTGATTCGGCGAAGGGCGTCATTACTTCCCCAATGTGAGCAAATCAAAAACCCCAGCCAATCATGTAAGATGGGGTAAAAAGAAGCAGCCCCGTGAGAAGAAAAAAAAAAAGCAGGGGTGCAGAAAAAAAAGAACAAGTGTGCGTCGAAGCAGTGTGGCGAAGAAGTGTGTTAGAAGAGACAGTCGAGAGAGTGCTTCGAAGCAGTGTGGCGAAGGAGTTGTGTAAAAAGTGTGTGTCGGGAGAGAATGCCAAAGGAGTGTTGCTTGGTGATGACCTAAAAGAAAAAGCGATTCCAACAGTGCACGCAATGGAGAAAGAAAAGCTTGTGAATCCAGATTTAGCGACTGAGTGCTAGCTGAAAGCCGATCGTGCTCTGCGAAAAGATGGCTACCTCATCATAATGGTGAATATACAATATTTATTTCCTCCTTGTGTTTCGAGCCTATCGTGGGGCATTATCCTCCAAAACCACTCACATCTCCCCAGATACTTTGTTATACTAAACTTATTTTGATATTGCATTTTGATAAATGTTATTGGAATGTCTAAGAATATATAGATTTTATTTGCGGCTCATATAGCTTTTAGATTATTTCAGTGTTTAGATGTATTCCAATTATTTTCCTTTTTTCAGCGTAATTCTAGGAGTGCTTGCCAGGTAGGTTATTCGCGGCACAATCCCACCTTACGATCATCTTTGGCCTTAGCATTCATCAAATTTTAATTATTTCAATATTCCACCTAAAAACCTTACCACACTTATTTGTGTTTTTTACTAGACACAAAGATGTTTGAACCTTTTAATTTTAAAAATTTACTATCTTCAATTTATTTTGTTCACGAAGTGGTGTCATCTACGACCAGAAACATATGATTTTCTGCCTTTCTTCTAAAACTACATTTTCAATAATATCTATATGAAGAAACTTTTCATTGCGCTGCACAATGACAGAGCAAATGAGCGCAATACAAAATATTTAAAAGCAACCACATACTTTAATTCGATTGGAAACTTGCCACTACAGATATAGAATATAAATTCAATATAGTGCTTATCTGCTATTACTTGACAGATAAAGCATATACTAGGTTTAAAGAATTACAGCTATTCAGCCTTTCTCTTGTACAAATCTTCCCTTCGACTTGCCTATTTTAATAAAGATTTGAAAACAAATCATTCAAGACCAAAGCCTTCTCTAAGGATATGTATTTATTTGTGGACTTTGGAGTAAAGAATCAGATGCTCTGCTATTGATCTAAATTGAAAGAATATTCCATTAAACAATCAAAGGAGCTTTGAGGTGAGACTTTAAACGTAAATAAGTGAAACTTATTCATTTAGCTTCTGATTTTTAATCATAACATTTCATTTTGAATTGTATTGTTTAGAAAATGAGGGATATTCTGATTCATCCTTGCTTAATTTCAGAGGTAATTTGATTCAGCCATTTGTTAAGACAAATTGCTCATCCAGCTACAGATATTAATAACTATTCATTTGTCTATATTATTATAAATATTAGCAAACCACAAGACTACAACCAAAATCGAATAATCTTGCAAAGTTTCAAATTAATGCACTTTTAATTATTTTAGCTGTATAATTTCCAAAACTTCAAAATCTTCTTTTTAACCCTTAAACAGTTGTATTATTTTCAAGAAAATGGTAATAAAAGCATTTTTTGTCTAACAATATTGTATAAAAATAAATGTATGTGCAATCTGTGCATTCATTTTAAGGTTTTGGACATTTGGATATAAAAAAATTCCGAGCATAAGAATTGAAATGCTTTATCAGGAGCATAACATTTGAACTCTTCTGCCCGGAAATATCACGGGAGTAAGACGGAAGGGGTTAAATTATTTCTCAGTCAAGAAATCTAAAAATGGAAGTATGAACATAAAATCTTTATACCAAATTTAATCTTTTTTTTTTTTTTTTTTACTTTTAGTTCAAAGACTTTTGGTATACGCGTTAGAAAATTTTTTTCAATTTTTTTTCTTTTCAAGCTGTCATTTGAGTCTTATCATAATAATGCTCAAGTACATTTTGTTCGACTTTCCCTGTACACTATTTTCACTGCTTCGTAAAAGTATCTTCTACTTGTTCTTGAAAAAAGAACTTCATAGCAGAGTTCCATTTAAAATTCAGGATAGCTTAACAAGTGGAAAGAATATTTTTGCAGTTCCAATTAAAAATATACCCATCATTTATCTTGCAAGAGAACGTCTGTTTTGGGCAAAAATCATTACAAACTTGGAAGCTGTTTTTGACGCTGAATAAACGTTATATTAAAAAAAAAAAAATCCGATTTTCTTCTTCAGGTCATTATTTTGTCTTGTTTCATAAGGAATAAGATGAAATAATGCTTTTGAAAAATTAATTTAATCTCTAGGGTTTATAATAGATTTGTTGAGGCACGATTTCATGGAATTTTGAATGTAACTTTTTAAAACATAAAATATGATTTATAATGTTACAAATTAGATAGAATCTTATAGCTACACAATATGTTTAATATTTACTCTGGATGACTCAATGACGGGCCGAAGTCAGATATTTCTGAGCGTAGCTACATTACTTGCTTACTCACTTAATGTAATAAAGGATTGTTTTCCTACATTGCAGAAGAAAAAAATCGTTCATGAATCACCAATAGTGGAAAACAATAAGACTATGTTGTCTGTGGGGAAAATTGTTCCAATGATTATTTAACAGTGATTTGGCAGATCACTATCATTCCGATTTAGTACCATATACGTATTGCCCGCTATCACACGTGCCAAATTTTGCCAAGATAGCATAATCGGTCTCGGTCTCGGAGCAGTTAACGAACAAATGTCGAAACATTCAACCATTATAAACTTCGCACCACTTTCAGCTACGCTCAGCAAAAATGTTAAAAATTTTGAAAACTTTAGATGCCGTGAAATTAAGACAGAAATTCTCATTTTATTTTCTTAATTTTTTTTCTAAATTTTAAAATAGGTTTCGAGTCTATGTCCAAATTTCAAAGCCTAAATATAGTACATGTCAAAGTTAGCAAATTATGCAGAATTCAATTAAGTGAGTTGTGATGATAGCGAATTAAATGATAAGGATAAACATGATGAATAATATACCGTGAAGTTCATCTTTTAAAGGATATCTTTTTTCATATGCATACAAAGTGGCACGTGTTAACTGGACTTAAAGAAAGACAGACAACTGAAAGGGATCTTAGTTCTAAATTAAACTGTTTCTTACGATCTTTAAATGAGTGATTTATGTGTCTCTACATGAAACAAACTTTTTGAATGAATACTATATAGCACTGATAAATATCGGATGATTAAAAATGAATACAATTATTACAAATGGCAAGGATTATGTAATTGTAAAGAATTTACCGTTAAGAACTACACTTTACTATTTATAGAGAAGGCAGTTCAAAAATTTGGTTACATACTTTATAAATGCTGAATGTAACTGCGCTTGGTAACATGGACTTGCAGATAAGCGGTAGTCCGTTTCATGCCATGCATTCTGAAGTATATCTGGAGTCACCAACGCAGCGCACTGGAAATGTGAATCTGGAGTTCAAGAATTGTTTAAATAAAGGAAGCACAAACACAGGCAAGTCTTTTATATAACCCCACAGAAAGAAAACCAAGAAAATTAATTTCTTGCTATTTCTAATGCGCTTGCGTAAGTGACTCAAGAAATGCTTGAGAATATATACGTACGATCGCTCAGATGTTGCTTGTGGTACCAATGGGAGTCACATAGAACGATTATAACGTATGCAAACAAAATTTTGAACTTCCTTCTACATTCTGTATAATTCTAATCTATAAATTCTTTTCAACCAAAAAGCTATAAACGTTTTTAATTTCTATAAACATTTGAATCATTCGCTAGTTTAAGTAATATGTAGCGTGTTTTTGCTTAATTTTTAATAATAATTACTGTGTTTGTTTTTAAATTAACTTGGATAAAGTATGTTTGACAATATGCATATTATCGACAAATTTTAGTCCGATGTACTGTTATTTAAAATTAATTTTTAGTAGATACCAAAAAAATGCCTTTTAGTGCAAAGATAATTTCTCCCGTTCATTATGAAAGTAAAGGTAATATTTCTCAATAATACAATTACTTATGGAAAAAATCCTTAAATAATGAAACCGATGAAGTAAATATTATTATGTTGAAACTATGTAAGCATTGTTTTATTCTCAAAATAAGTAATTTACTTTCTGATATATCATACATAACGTTTTATTAGGAAATATATCATGCGTACCTTTCTTTCTCCTTCTTCATCCCTGATACTCAGATAGAGGGGAGCGACTCCAGCTAAGTATGGTGATATAGAAACTGGAAACATTGACTTCTCTGCTAAAATGTGTACTGAAATGAGAAAAAAAGAAAACAAATGAATCTTTAGTTAAAAAGTCCCACCGAAAACATGTCAAAAATGATTTGGAACTTTGTGTACGTTGTTAATATTAAAAATATTTCTCCTTAATAAAAAATATAACACGAAAGAACACCCCTAACTAATTTGTATTTTTAAGAAATGTAACTGGCGGAATTTCAGTAAAGATATTTTTTCTCCTTAATAGCAACAGAGTAATAAAAGTTCCAAAAGACTGATTTCGTGTTCAACCAAAAAATGCATAATGAGAATTCGCAAGTAATCTTACGCAGACCAATCTTCGATGTTCCAGAAATGCTTCTTTTTTAACCATTGCGATAACGTTTTTAGGATTGTTTGAAATAAAACAGTATTGTTTTTGGTAAATAAATCTGAAATCATAACTAGAAAATTATTACCCGAGTAATATACAGCATTCTAAAAATGTATTTTAAAGTTTATTCTCTTGCTTGATCAGTAACGCAATTTATTTATTGCTGCTTGATGTTTACCAAATAATGTTTTGTAATTCACGTTTTGTTGAGCTGTATTAAACATATTTTTATGAAACTTTCCCGCAGCTCTTACGACTTGAAAACAAAAAAAAATTTTTTAACTGGCATGCGGGTGAATCATTGCTTTTATACGTCCTTCATTTTCTTTTTCTATTTTTGGTGGCGTTATCGATTTGCGATGGACTAAACTTTTGCCAGAGCAATATTTTGAGTATATGAAGTGGACATAAAAAGTTTTGTTCCTTTTTTTCATCGGCAGAACAAAATAAAATAGCATAGAACTACTGTGTTTCTACTTAAACTCCACTTATAAACTGTGATAAAACTAATAAAAAGGAAGAACACACTAAAGATAGTTTAGCCAATAAAATGCATATCGAAGATTTTTGTTTAACATTGATAAATTATTTCATTTATTTTCCATGGTTACTATATATTTGACACGAACTTTTAATACAAAATATATTTCTACATTTCTTTGCAAAATTAATATTTATTATTTCATAACACTCAAAAATCTTGTTGCATGTTTAATCACCAGTCAATATGCTCACCAGCATAATTCGGTTGACACTTACCTGTACGATTCTGTATCGCATAAACTTGGATGACATTGTAAATAGTTTGTTTTTAAATTGCTAAAAATTGTTTGTGATCCAAAGAGTTCCATTGCGACAAAATGAACTCCTAGTCTCATTACTACAATTAATCATTTCAATAGAACGTTTTCTATAACTATACGGTTTAGAAAATTTGCGTTCTCATTATTATATTAAGTAAAATAGTGTTAATAGAAATATTCTTTAATTTTTTAAACTGTAAAGTATGTTCGCGTATAGTAAAAAAAGATATAAATTTTAGTAAAGTTCCAGTAGAAACATTTTAAAGCGTACTTCCGTTATAGTTTTTCGATGAAAAGTCTTCTGTAAAAATAAGAACTTAAAAAATTTTGAAGCAAAATGAACGATATTTGAATAAAGTAGACTTAAGAAAAAAATTTCAAATTCATGTAAAAGTCTACTTAATCTTTTCTTGACTGCCAAAGAAAAATTTCAATAAATTTTCCTCTAGCCGAAGCTATGTGATATAGACCGACAAAAGCAATGTTATTGCAATTCGCGTTAAACATGAGTTTTTAGTTATCAGTTGAACAGCTCGCTTCAGTGGACTGTTAGCAACTGAACTATACAATAATAAAGGTGACCTCGTCCTGATTTATGTCGCAGTCAGTCATCATGAAATTACAATCAGACGAGATACTGGCGAAAAACGTATTAAACGAGTATGTAAACTGCGTTATAAAATGTAGACGCTCCATGGGCTGCACATAGGTACGATATAATGTAATAAGAAAAAAAAATGTTCAACTAAGCAACCTCAGTCATGTGTACCATGTTACTCAAGTTACATTCGATACAATTTCTTTAATTAAAAGGTTTCTGATAGTATATTTTATATTATTTAAATATTTCAAACGCCCAGTTAATATAGCCTGCTAAATATCCTTCGAAGTATTTCCTTTGTGCATTTCTCTCCAGCTAGTATACCAGTCACCTTGACTTGGGTGATATGAACCATTAGGAACTTTGTGCTTAACCTGAATTCGGGTGACAAAGCAAATAAATTAATTTTAACCTGTTACATAGTTTTTTTTATCCAAAGAGCTGTAATTTATGAAAATAAGTTACTAGTCTCATTACAGCAATTATTCATTTCAACAGAAAGTCAGAAAGAAAATTTTCAAAAATTGTGTTCTCATAATTTTCTTTTAAAAACACTGTTGGTATCTTAACAGAAATCTGTATTGTTATAACTTCTTTATTTCGAAGAATTTTCTATAAACATATTAATGAAGGTCACTTTAAAATGGTCGTATTTATAACTTAACGAAATCTTATATTTTTTAACATTCAAATCAATAATAAAAATCTTATTTTATTTTAAATCACATTTCAGAAGCTATTTATCTCCAAGAATTAAATGTTTAATGTGACATGACATAATATGTTTACTTAAGTCGATATTTACAGACGGGATACTTTTTATAACCAGTTCAAACTTTTTAAAGTCATTATTACTGAGAGGGAAGAAAACATAATTATTATTTACAAGATGCAATTTTATTTTCCTTGGGTGATAACAACATTATATTTAAAAAATCTTTCTACACTGTTATTATAACTAAATAATAAAGAACTAGTAATCAATATAAGATATTTTGAAAACGTTGCAACCAGATAATTTCATCTCTGAATATTGATTTTGCTCGACAACAACAACTAGCGCCATCTAGGTAAACACTTCTAAAATTTACACAAACTTTGTATTCTTTTGCTGTTGTGCGAAACTGTTTATTGATCTATTTAAATGAATTTCATCTGCATCCATGTTTTCGTTAGTGAGATTAAAAAACATGTTGCCCGAGGTATGTTTAAATATGAAGATGGAAATTATTGGAGAGGTTTTGTTTTTAAAGATACAAAAAAAAAGAAAACAATTTAAAAAGCCTTTAGTGTTAGAGATCGAGGCAATCGTATTCGAGAGCTGCAAAAAGTGTTTGAGTTATCTTTCTTTTATGTAGCGAAAATTTCTGCAAAATTTTATTCAAGAACAAGTTTTTGACTCTCAGTCTTGAGCGTCAGTAAAGGTTTAAACGCTCAATTTTTTGTTCCTTGTGAAAATGAATTCATTTTATGTACTTGGTTTATTTGCGTTTAATTATGAAAGGGGCGAACCGTAATTCGAAATATAAAATATTTTATTACCTTTAATTTAGTAAAACGTGCATAAAATACATAGTAAACGTGCATAAAATACATAGTAAATACGTAGAACAAAGAAGCTTGTTCACCTAAGAAATACCTTGAAATGTTGGAAGTGTGAAAGACAAAGAAGCGTATATGCAAAATGAGCATTTTATTAACGTTTGATATGCTCAGTACAGCATTGTAACTGCATTTGTGTTAGTTTGAAACAAAAGATATAGTTATGATAACGTTACAAGAGTATTTCTTCGTGCCACTAATGTCAAAAATGTTCGTTCCGTTTGATTACCAAGAGGTGACTTTACTTTGGCGGATAACCCCAGAAAGGTGTTTATGCATAGACGAAATTAGACGGTTTAATGTGTCTGAAGACATTCTTCCTCATGCCTGCCATAGATTCTTTTAGCTGTTGTGTATTGCCGGGACGACGTTGGGCCATCTTCCTTTCAAGTATTCTCCTAGTATTCTCGATAGGAGAAAGATCAGAACTTGCTGCTGGCCACTGTGAAACAGCGACACGTTTTGAACGTAGCTGTGTTTTTGTTACCCTCGCAATATGCGAGTATAACACATATTTTGGTCTTTTTTATTAGCCCTTTCTTACGAATAAACTGAAAAAAACAAAAGAATAATGAGTCCCAGAAAATAGTTTTTGAACAAACAAACAAACAAACAAAAATTTTTGAAGTGGGAGAGAGAGATCTCCAAAAATTTAATTCACATCACAACTTATTAAATTATTGAAATTTATGAAGCCGTCATAACCGACACGAGAGTAAGGCATGTCGACCTCACAGTGACTACACATCGAAGTCCCAATATCTACTTGTGACCGGATTGTGAATGTTACTTAAGGGTCCCTTGGGAGTCATCGCACTTTCAGGGAACATCTCCAAACAATTAAAAAGAAACCATTAAATTTTTGCAGCCGAAAAATATTCTGTAGTTTAAGAAAACACAGCAACCCTTGAGTTTTATTTTATAATCGAAAAATTTTATTTACACTCCGAAAACTCGTTGAAATAGTAACTGATAAATGAGGGTACTCTAAAAAGATACCAAGAAATGTAATTTTAATCAGTTGTATTTTCCATTACGCTCTTCAATATATCGTAGGGTGGTATGTCATTATTACGATTATGAAAAGAATAATTACAGTCATTAACGACATGGCCGAAGAAGATTAGGATTTTTTTCTGAAATTACAGATGAGAAAATTATTTCGTTTAAATCTGAAATTTATATTGAGTAGGGAAAGAACAAATCGTGAATAAAGACGGTCGTACGATTAATCAAAATGATTTTAAAAATCCATTTTAATTTAATTAGCATAGATAAACGAAAGTAGCTAATAAAATTAAAATAGAACAAGGAAGAGAAGTTCCTGGCTAGAAATTTTCAATTGAAATAAAGTAGTGTTTTTTTTTTTTTTTTTTTTTTTTTTGTCGGAATAAGACAGCATAAAAACAAACTTAAATTAAAATTCTATCGATGTCTATAGATATAGTTATCATGTAGAAATAAAATTTCATAGACAATATGTAAGTAGGTAATATGTAAGATTGTCTTGAGAATTTTCTTATTACTTATTTAAAAGTTGCTCAAAAAATATTTAATTTAGATCTAGTTTCTATGGTAAAGGACTAAAGGGCTGTGTATGTTGAAGGATTGTCTATATAATGCATTAATGTGGATGCATTAAATATTATCATCATTTATACAAAGACCGTAATAGATTAAGCATTTAGTGTTGTAATCATGTTGTACATATGTTTATAAAAATGTCACAATTTCTGTCATCATGATAAAATTATTTAAGCAAAATCGATACTCAATTATACAATTATCTCTTTACCTATTATTTGGGAAAAGAATTATTGAAAGAAACCACATATCCTTTTTAATTTTTTTAAAACTTGAGTAGCATTTTATCTTTACATAAAAATTACTGTTCGTTCTCTATACTTATATTAGCAATATAGAAACACGGTAAAGTGTGTAAATAAAGAATATTGAAATCGCTACTCTATTTTCAGGAATTGGTTAAAAACAGCATTACAACTCTATTTAGGAAAATTTATTGACTAATGTGCTCTCTTTAAGTGAAATTTTGTTTGTAAAAGTTTCAGTAACTGGTATTACCCACATGCACATGTGATTCCAACCCGTTTATTTAAGGGAATATTTTCTCGCGTATTACTAAAACTACAGTGTCGGCATAAAAAAGGGTGACTTTCAATTCGGTCGTAATGGTATTGACTGTTAAATTGTGCTCTGAAAAATCCTATAGCATCTTTTCATGAATATGTGTGTGTGGATAGTAATCATACTGTTAGTTCGCGCGGAATGCTGGGATAGCCTCACCATGGCACAGTGGTTATGCCACTGAAAATGGTAGACGGCCGAGGTGTGAAGGTCCCGGGTTCGGGTCCCATCGCGCGGCTGTCGATCTAACGGTCTGGAGTTTTGGTAGGTTTTCTCCAGATGTAACGTGAATACGCGTTAGAACCCCTTAGAAAGTCCTCCTTACAAGGCACCCCCCATCCTAGGCAGATACCCCGCATGCAGGTTTGCCTTAAAACACAACACAACACACACACTCTTCGGAATTCTGGGAGAATTTTTGATGTATTCAGGGTTTGGAAAAAGGCCATAAGTACAACTTGATATAGGTGCACAGATTTTCAAAATTTTTAGAGGATCAACTTAAAAAAACGAAAAATAAAATAGTGTTTTAGGGCAGCATTTTACTTTAGTGCATTCTGTTCAGGCTGAATAAGCTTTTTCGTCCTTTGCTCAAAACTGGGTCTTCTCCAAAAACACTATAGTATGCATCACTTTTGCGCAACCTATGTCGAGTCATTTTTATTTTTTTCCACAGATGCAGCAAACTTCAATTAATTTATAAATGCACATTTCAGATAGTTTTCTGTGTCATTCTTCACAATTTCCATGGTTTATAGCCAGAATTTGCAAATTTCCCTGCCATTTTCCTGTTAAGTAAAATTTAACTACCGTTGCAGGTTTTGCAGTTTTTCTTATCCGCTAGCTAGCCTGCATACGCTAAAGAACTTCCCAGCATTCCAAACTAATAGCATGATCAATATACATACCCGCATTTCCATGATAACACGCAATAGCTTTTGGAGAACAACTTTAACTGTCAACAGTATTACTGGCCTATTAAAAATGTAAACTTTCCCGGTACTGTAGTATTTCCTATAGTAGGGGATATAGTAGTTCCTGTAGTAGTCCTCCTAGTAGTAAGGGAAGGTGGCCAAAAATGTTTCCCTTAAGGGGAAAACTTGCATAAAATAACATAAATGTTAAATGAAACTTTGGCCCTTTGGCACAATATTTCAAACTATATTTAGCACCATAACCATGCTTTAAAATTATTTTAACCCAAATAAAAGAGAGAGAGAGAGAGAGAGAGAGAGAGAGAGAGAGAGAGAGAAGAAAAAAGGAATTTTGAAAAAATAGTCCAAAGGATCATTTTATCCTCACCGAAGGACAAAATGATCCTTCATTTTTAAAATAATCGTGAATTCTTTTTTAATGGCAAAATAAAAAATGCAAAAATAATTATGACAATACTTATGAAATAAAATAAGTTTTACAATCACGTGGCATGCATAGTTTATTTTATAAAAGCTTTTAAATAAAAAAGAGTCTTAAAATGGAATATTTCAAAATTATAGTTAAAAAATTATGGCCTATAATAAACGCAAAGATAAATTAAATAATGTAATGATGAATCACGCATTTTGAGAACATCTGAAGGGCTACCATGATGAGTAGGACCCGGTACTGGATTTCTTCAGTCGATGGATCCTTTTACGCCGCAGTATGGCTGCCTACTTTAGGTTATACTATTGGAACATGTCGAGAATCATAACAAACTAAACAAGTGTAATTCACATCTAAAAACATACTCTATTCAGTAAACCAAGTCATGTTTCTGTACATTAAAGACTGTATTTCCAAATAAATAAGAAAGTCAGTGCTTAGCTTATAAAAGATTTCATAAAACTCAGTTTTTTGAAGAATTCTACTCAGACACATAATACACCAATCGCTTCAATATCACCACTACTTCTTCCTGACGTGTCACAACTAATTTATGTGTTACCTAGTTTAGATACCGCTGCCTGTTTGGAAAAAATCATACGTGGATTCTTTTGCCCGCTAGGTTCATTTTGGGCGACCATTCCTTATATGTATATATATATATATATGCCATATAAGCCAAAGCTGGCCTCTCTTAAACTTAATTGATAGACATCTGGTTAAGCTATTCATTTTCAGCGTGTGCTGCCACAGCCTGTCAATCTCTTGGTGTCTCATAAGAATGCGCCACCCCAGTCTGTTAATTTAAAAAATCTGGAGTGACTCCACTCGACTTTCCGAACACTTACGATTAAGATCATTACCAAGCATTTAAATAAATTTTAATCAATGAATAATTCAAACATATATACCAAGCTGAAGCTCAATCGAATGCGTCGTTTAAACGCTAGCGCACTTTCAATAATTTCTCCCCATATGCCATAATGTAAAAGAAATCTTTGTCGTAGCCCTGTAGAAAAACTATAAGTTCTATACACATGAAAATCAATACCGGTCTTACGATGGTGGTTTATAACATGTATACCGAATTTGAGTTTAATCCAATGCACCGTTTAAACGCTAGCGCACTTTCAAGAATTTCCTCCCATAGGCCATTATGTAAAAGAAATCTTTGTCGTAGCCCTGTAGAAAAACTATAAGTCCTATACACACCAAAATCAATACCGGTCTGGCGACGGTGGTTTATAACATATATACCGAATTTGAGCTCAATTGAATCCCCCGTTTAGGAGCTATCGTGTTCACTCACATACACAAAAACACACACACATACACACACACACACACACACACACACACACACACACACACACACACACACACACACACACACACATACATACATACATCTCGTAAAAATAGCATAAATGAATTCAGAAGACCTCAAAACGTGTAAATACACCAAAATCTCGAAGTCGAATTTTTTCATGATTACAATACTTTCCTTACATGGTACATGTTCGGAAAGTAAAAATGAGGATATTGTTATAGTTTCGTGGGCTAAGTAAATGATGGATAGAGCTGCCGCCTAGTGGGGACTCTACGAACTGAACTAACAAAACCAGCACACATCTATCGCAGAGCATGCTTCGAGACATTTTCCGAAAACCCATCTGTATATAGTATGTACATTTATAAATATTCTACTTAAGCTTTAATAAAGTACTCAAGATGGACATTGTCGTTTACTCTGTACGTCATCCACTATATATATATATATATATATATATATATATATATATATAAATCAATTTTACTTTAGCTTTACTGTAAAATTAAATAAGGAATACTATAGAAAAATGGGCATTTTTATTTTCTAAAATATTTTTAAATTGCCTAGTATCTGGCATTCTTACGAGAAATTTTTCTGGCATTAATGTGTATTACGAGTATACCTTAACTGAGAACGAAATAGTATAAGTTTTTGTTCCCGACAGATTTATAGATATACAGAAAACAAAAACTCTGTTAAACTTAGAAATAGAAATATTTTATTATTTTTAACAAATACATCTGTTTAATTTACTTAAAATAGTTTTTCTTTTGGATGCATTTCATTAAACAACAGAATTTCAGCTTTTGTCGTAAATGAAGTTTTAAACAATCTAAATTCTTAATTTTTATAAATGGCTGATGCGTGTTAATGCTTGCGCTGATCTTCATTTGCGTATTAAACTTTTGTTATAATAGAGAATTATTAAAATATTTATTTCAAATCACAAATTCTTATGTATCATTCTCCCAGCCGGTTAACAAAGCGGATGTATTAGCCTTTGTGATTATGTCGAAATGAGCTGGGTTTCCTAATTTACGAAACGACTCTCTGAAAATAATATTAAGGATATGACAAAGGAGATTTCAAGAATTGAGTTGTTAAAGACATTGTACAGGCGATTCCTGTATAACTGTTATCATTCTGTAGCCTAATGCACCAAACTTGTTAATGAGAATTATAATAATTCAAGGAAATGATATGTTTGAGTAAGTACTTTAGGGAAACTAAATCTGTCTCGCAATGTCGGAATTAAGTATCATGTATAAGAGCTAGTGTAAACATTGCATCATGTAATAATAAAACATTTGACTTGAATCCTTTACAACGCGTAGTTTAGATGTTTTACACAAACTCGCGAAAGTTTGAAGCAAGTTTAGGAGTAGCATTTGAAGTGTATAACATATAGGTAAGATAGCATATTTTAGGATTAATCTATAAAGCACAGTTCCGGTGTCCTAGCAATTGATCTTTAACAGACTTTAATTATAGAGACTAAAATTCAGTTAATTAAAATTAATTTCGAGCTTACAAAGAAAGTTCAGCTAACGTTCATTTAAATTTTGAAGTATACAGATGATATTAAACATGAAATTTTAAAGTAAAATTATCAGTCATTTTTATGCTCTAATTATAATACACGAAGCAAGAAATATTTCAACCAGCTGCATATACATAAACACTGAACAATTTTATATTTAAACTATGAGATTTTAAACTTTAGTCCATGAAACAATTATAAATTATTTTGTTGGTGACTAAATATTTTCGCTGCTATTCGTTTAAAAAAGAAATTGAAAACAATTTTAAGGTTAAAAAATAGGAATTTATGCAATAATATAGCGTATTTCTTAGTAAACAGGAATTTGTGAATTCGTTTGACAATAACTACAAGGTGTGTTCGAAGTTTTCCCTGGTTTTCTCCGAAACTTACCATAAATACGGGTTACGACTTCTTAGGACTTCACCCAAGGAGAGCAACCCCCTCGGTCTAAATCCCGACAGCAGATAATTGGTCATAATCCCACAAGCAAACAAACAAAAAACTGCAAGGTGTATTTGAATTCATCATCAATATTTTATGACGTGGTTGGAAAAAGATTAAGAAAACTATTTTCGAAAGAAAGGAATAAGCGCAAACGTACGCTGGGTGATGTAGGGGGCGCTTTGTATCTACGACTCCCAATCAGGTGAAAGATGTCTGACGTATATATACAGCCTGTCTAGGGATGGACGCGAGACGCGAGAATTCTCGCATTGTCTCGCGAGACGAGACGCGAGACGAGACAGGCATTTTTTTGCGGGACGAGACGCGAGACGAGACAGAGTCTTGTCTCGCGCGAGACTTCTCACGAGAATTCTCGCATTTTTTTCCGTCTCGCATAAATACGATCTGAAAAGCGACAATTTGCCTGAAGCCTGTACTGTTTAACTTGCGTCTCCTTCTTTTTCGGTCCTGGTTTACTATCAGCACTCTACAGTACGCACAAACACGTAACATTTAAAATTAGAACAGACGAGAGATATACAAAACACACAAAGGAGAGGATAAAGAAAGAGGCGGAAAAAAAAGAAAACAGAGAAGAGTTGAAAGAAAAATAATAAGTAAATAGAAAAGGCGGTACGGTATGTTCAAATCTGACCACTTTTAGACGGGGCCCGAGGCATTAAGTTTGGGACCCCCCTTACTATCCCCTTTTCTACGCATTAAGCCCCTTTACTGAGCCCCCCTTTTTTAAGCATTTTAACCCAGTTTTGACCGCTGTTGTACTCGAAAATTGCATTTCAGTTAGCTGTAGTTTTTGTACTTTAATCAAATCGTATTTATCACCCCCAAAAAATATCTCTAACTTGATCTAGTGATAGACAATTAGGTAATACCTATATTATAGAGGAAAATCAGTTTTTTCCCCACAATTACTATTTCAGTATATATGAATTTATAATTTAGATAATCGGGATATATATGGGCCCCCTTTTTCTTCAGGGGCACCGGACTACCACCCCCCTTGCCCCTGTGATAATCGGGTTTCGGGTATATCAGAGAGAGATTAGAAGTAGAGCAACTTGCATTCGCATTGATGCTTAGGCTGAGTAGGTTGAAATATGGTTGAATATCCTTTGTTGAAATATCCTTGTACCGATATTATCCTCAAACTTTCCCGCACGTTGCGGCTTGCGTGGGGAGGGGGCGCCCACCCTGTTAACAACTTTCTAGGGGCGGTTAAATCCCTATTGTTGGCCTATTTTAAAGAGATTAAAATGACATTTTTTATTCTTATATATTAATATCGGACGGAAAGAAATGCAAGCAATTTTTTTAAAAACTATTTCTCTTTTCGTTTATATTATCATGTTTTCAATTCCTTCGGCTTGCAAAACTTTTTTTCCTCCCCATCATTTTATCTTGCAGTTGGGTTCCTATTCTAAAATTATCTTCGCCTGTTAGATGTCTTTTCATTTTTAAAAAAAATCCACACTGGATATACATTAGGGGGATTATGGTTTAATTTTTCTGTAAACAGGGCGACGATAACGACTGTAGTACTATCGCTAAAAATTATTGTGGAAAAGTACAAACGGATAGTCGTCAACAAATTAACTGTTCAGTAATTTAAAATATAAACAAAAAATAAGACGCCTATTAACCAACTGAGATACTATAATGAAATCTAAAAATGCACACACGGTAATGTTATTGGAAATATTAGGCAAATAATTATAATTATCGTTAATATAATCTTGTTTTCATTAATATAAAAATTACACATATTTTAGAGACTTGAAATTGACGTTAAAGTAAATAGTAGAGATTTAATAAAGACTAAAAGTGTTCTCTTTATAATTTTTCGGGTTATCTTACAACCAACTGAACGATGAGTAATTATAATTTGTGTTAATATATCCCGCAGTAATTTCAACAGAGGAGATTACTTGAACTTAAAAAAAATCTGTTTTGTCTCATGCAGATATGATTTTAGTAAAATATTCGCTACTTCTCGTATGAAGAGCGGGTGCGCAGCTATTTTAAAACAAACGGTTGTCCATTTCAAGTAGTGTCTGAAGTATTTAATGCTACAACTTGAACAGTATGATCTAGAAATACAGTATGATGTAGAAATAACACATTTTGAAAGTCGGGAGATCTCTGCAAACCGCTAAGCTTTTCACTTTTCTGATCGCGAATGACACTGACGTAGTTTTTTGAGTCATTATATTGCAATGATGCCAGGTTAATACTCATGACGCAAACTTTACATCGAGTCAAATAATTTTGCTTTTATTTTAGATTCCACATCACTGGAATTAATTGAAATTACTCATGTTAGGAAAATTTTCGTTTACTACAGTGCGAAGAACGGGCACGCAGCTAGTAAATAAAAATAAATACTATATTTTCGGTGTGACATTATATATACGGATTAAATCTCAATTTCTTTTACTTCAAATGCCGATATATACTGATATAGTTATTAATATATCTACTAATGTGGCTATATGTAAGTAATTGTTATTATTAATATTAATTTTCAATAAAATCCCAATAATAAGTTAGTATAAAATGGTAACGAAATCGCAGTCCTTAATTTTGCGAGACTCGCGAGACATCTCGCGTCTCGTGCGAGAAGAGAGAGCAATTTCTTTGCGAGACGCGAGACGAGACACAGTGTTTGCGAGACGAGACAGAGGTTTACCACTGCGAGACGAGACAGAGGTTTACCACTGCGAGACGAGACGAGACAGCCCCGATTCTCGTCTCGCACGTCTCGCGTCCATCCCTAAGCCTGTCGTCAATCGACAACTTCCTTCTGCAGAAATAATACGGTGTACCCTTGGTGCTAATGCTATGAACCTTGTACTCATATTGGTTGATGTTATAAACATCCGGTATATGCAAGATGAATTCCAGAGTCCGTTTATCCATGCAACGTCGTAGTGAAACATGTACTCTAGCAATTGTTAGCACTTCGAGCACCTCTTGTAATTCTCTACCAACAATGCCCATGTTTTTCCATTATCATATTCTTGTTATGCTTTCTTTAAAAATTTAACTGGGCCCATGTTGTCCTAAAACATGACATTTCTTATCTGAAATATGTATTTTTCCTATTCCCTTTCTCCCCACCAAACATTGAAGATGAATTCAGATACATTCTGTTAAGTAATTTAATCGGTGTTCTTTATTGACAACTTTGTAAATGTACGTGATGTTTAAACAGGAAAAATCTTCATTAGTGCTTAATTTTTATCGCTTTACTACATTATTCTGTTACAAAACCAAAATGAGAACTGTTGAGATTCTGTATTTATTTTTGCTGTGGCATTTAATAAAAGAATGCCTACCAACAACTTCCGATCACGTTTCATATGAAAGAATTATAAATTTTTGCGTCATCAAGTCTACTAATGTTTTAGTTTTATTTATAAAAATGTATTTTGTTTTTAAAACAGATAAAATTTTTCTTCAAAATATTTTCATCATATTCGGTTAATTAATTTTTCACACAGATCATCATATTGCATAATTGAAATAAGACGTATTAGTTCCTTGACTTTAAATTTCACAATTATGGCAGCTTGCAGGTAAGAATCGTTCCTTTAGAACTGTGGTCACAGCTGTTGGATTAATTGAAGTTCTTGAAAATATAACTCAGTAATGTTATCATAAAAAGGGTTCATCACGCATTTGTAAGTAAATATAAAGGGAACTATGTGTGAATTCCTTTAAGCTAAAAAAAACAACAAACTCCTGCAATCTTGCGGTACATGCAAACTTACAAAATTTCTGGCATAGATTTTGTATAATCTGACTATGGTGCAGTTAAATATAAAGAACATGCACGTTTAGATGCATGGACTTATACACTGAAGTGCCACTGAATTAGGGATACCTAGCTAGTAACGAGTTGGGCCTCCTCTGGCCTTCATAACGGCTGCCACACGACGGGGCATACATTCAACAAGTTTCTGGAAACGTTCCACGGGAATGGCTTGCCAAATATTGGCTAAAGCTGTCCATAATTCAGTAAGGTTCGTTGGTGCTGTGTGATGGCCTTTCACGCCTTTTTCCAAAACATCCCAAAGATGTTCAATAGGATTTAAGTCTGAGCTTCTAGGTGGCCAATTTATGACAGAAAAGTTACAGGAATGCTCAGGCAACCAGCCATTAGCCAACCGGGACGTGTGAGAGGTACAGTTGTCCTGCTGGAAAACTCCCTCCTTTACCGTGCCGATAACAGGACAGCATAAACGGATGGAGGTGATCACCCAGCAACTCTGCGTATCGAATTACATTGAGGGAGGTTGGTACACGCACCAAAGCTCCCAAACAGTGTTACGAAAAAACACCCTAGACCATGATTGAGCTAACATGCCCTTGTACAGTTCCAACCTGGCATGCATGATCCATGGCTTCATGAGCCTGACGCCATATTCTCAGCCTCCCGTCGGCGTTACGTAGTCGGAATCGAGATTCATCACTCCATGCTACTCCTTTCCAGTCTCTGTGCTCTCTTGCCCAGGCAAGACGTGCAGCCCGATGACGAGCGTTGAGCAATGATATTCTCGTAGATCGACCGCTCCCGAAACCCATACGGCGAAGCGAGCGTTGCACAGTCCGTTTACTGGCTGTACGATTGGCACCGTCATTCAACTTGGTGGTAATATGGGCTAATGTTTGGCTTCGCTGGCTACGTACAATACGCCTGAGCCGTCTCTCACGACGCACTGTCAAGGCTAATTGTCCTTTGCAGTTTGACCGATCGCTAGTTTTTTTCTCAATCATCCATGTATTCTTGGTATATTTTTGACACTGTCGACCTTGAAAATCCTAGCTGTCTGACAATTTCAGAAATTGAATGGCCCATGCTTCAAGCACCTACGATTTGTCCGCGATCGAAGGCAATTCCAACAACTAATTCAGAACAACCACAGTACGTGCTATTTATGCAGTTACCACAGCGGCCTCACTTGCGCATAAATGATGCGCAGCGCTACACAATTTGCATAGCCCTTGCTATCCCTAATTCAGTGGCACTTCAGTGTATATATACCAGGTGTTTCAAAATATATGTTAAAATAATTATCTTATAAACCGTAAGTGATCGAAAGATACTTTCAATTAGAAAAGTTCGTCAGATTAGGCATTTTTTACTGCGAGCTGTATACATATTATACAAAATTTAATTTTTATACTTTTCCTCCTTTCCTATCACTTATATTTAGAAAAATGTTGCTCTTTGTCTAAAAAGGTAAATTAAAAAATCACATGTCTCTAAGTGAAATATTTAAGGAAAAATTTAATGTGAAAAACGACGACTTATATCATTTTACCTACTGTGTTGGAGTCAGTTTTCAGGCGAAAATATCTTTACTTTAGTCGACCAAATATGAGTTGATAAATGTTAAATAATGATCCCATTGTGAAATGCAAATTAAACGCGTTCAAACGTGTGAAATTAACAGGTACAGTTTCACCTGAATGGATCGGTAGCGTGTTATGAAATTAGTGATAACGTAGTCTTTTAGGGGGTCATCCACTAATTACGTAACACTTCTAGAGAAAAGATTTTGAAGCGCAAAAGTGAATGACAAAATAATGGTGTGGGTTACTAAGTTTTGGTGACTTTCACGGGAAGCTTTCAAACGTACATTATAGGAAATTAGGATTTGAGAAGTCAACTGTGTCTATCCAGTGACTATTAACATAAATTAACGCCAATGGAAAAATACTGACATTTTCTCACTTTTGAGACATCCCCTTAGTGTTTGGTGACAAATGCCAATATTTTCTAATTGCAATATCTCGGAAACTGTTTCACTTAGAGACATGCGATTTTTTAAATTTATATTTTAAGATAAAGAGCAGCATTTTTCTAAGTGATGGGAAAGGGGGGACCCCATAAAAATAATATTTCGTATTTTAATATGTATACATCCCCTAGTAAAAAATTGCCATATCTGAAAGCTACTCTTAATTTGACCAACTTTTGTAATTGAAAGTATTTTTCAATCACTTACGGTTTAAAAGATAATTGGTTTAACGTGCATTTTGAAGTACCCGGTATATTCTAGTAACCATATATTATAAAAAGATTTATATACTCATATATCTATAGGTACTGCTAAGGGAAAAACGCCCACTTGCTCTTTATTCGGCCGTAGTTCGTCGTACAGTAAAGTAATATTTAACTAATAAGTTTGACAAAAATGTATATTTTAATTTACTTGTAATTTAATTTGCATAAGGTGCCGTCTTCATATTTAATTCTGCATCCACTTCGTTTCTCTCAATGGCAATATTCTATTTGGACTTTAATAAACGAAAGAAATTCAAATTATCCGAAATATGAATTTTCACCAATTTTTCGATGATAATTTCCAGATATATTGCGAATTCTTTATTGCGCAATTTTAAGTGGAATTGAAAAATGCTATAATTAGGTAGATTCCGAACTTGTCGCCTTTCATTAATTTCGCTTGCGATAGTTAAGAGAAATAAATATTATTCACAAGGAATATACTGTTTCTAGTCTTAAAGTTTTTTGTGTGAAGAATATCAGGGCAAAAATTTGAACATTTAGTCAATGGTACATGGACCAGTGACTCCATAACTTTTCTGGTCCGTAATATTTATGACTGGTCCGTATACATGGTTTCAAGAAAATTTTAATGACTTCATACGATTTTGAAAATATTTCCAATTTTGAAATTGCTATTGGGCATTTGAAGGTTCTCTTAGACTGGTGTAATGTTGCCAGGAGTGAGAGGCTGTAGACTTCAGATACAAGCATGAATGTTACTCAGCTATGGTAGAACTTTAAGAATGGTTTCATGATTGAAAATTTATTAGGAAACGTATTTGTTTGAATTTTATGTAAAAAACGCAATAACTTTTTTGTCAACCCAATATTATGTATGTATTCGTTTTTTCATTTTCTTCATTAAATATTATCGTCTGCAGAGTGCAATACTTTTATAAAAATTTTGGCGGTATTTTAATTTATCGTCTGACGAAAATTTAGTCAGCAAAATTCATTTTGAATGTTCGATAAATTGTTAGGAAATCCAAAGATTTCATGTTTCAGATATTACAAAAGATCAAACCGGACGAGCATCCAGAAGGGGGGGCTGAGGGGGTATGCATCCACCTCCTTTCGAAATGTGACCTTTTATTTAGCTCTCCATTTGATATTCAGTTTACAACTGAAACTTAGCTTACAATTTGACACACAGCCTCCCCTTCTCCCCCGAAATAGCACGTTGTATTGGAAGACATACGTCTAGGGCATATAATTCTATACATGGAAGACATTTTATTTGGGGGGGAATAGGAGGACGCAACAATAGACAATTTATAGAATCACAATCAAACTGTACAAACTTCCAATTTATTTGCTTCAGAGTATGGTGTTTTTTAATATCGGTAGCTTTTATTATTTTTGTGCAAAAAAAAATATATTTTACATTTTTTATGCAATTTTCAAAAAATTGATACTTTATAAATTTGTATATGGTCCCTTAACTCATAAAAATAAGACATTTTAATTAATATAAATTAAACTACTGAACGCAAAAGTTAGAAATTTTGCACAGTCGTGTAAAATTATTTTCTGCATCTATTACCGTTGAAATTTGGTTGGGTCACTATTAATATTTTTTTCGAATATTAATATTATAATCATAATTCATATTATTAATTTATTGAAAATGGGGTCAACTGCTTAAGATGAATACTAAATATGTGAGCTGAAATATGAAAAAAATATTTTAACATTGGAGAACGGAATTTTCCTAAGCACATAATTTATTCATTTTTAGTACAAATGTATAAACCACCAGCTCATTTTAACACCGGAAAACCAGTAGCCGGTGTTAAACTGACTAAATTTTTGAAATAAGAAGCGAAATCTAGATGATGCTATTAGAAAAAAGGAGTGAATTTAAATATGGATATTGCCCCTTTTACAAATTTTATGTGTAGCAAATGAAAGTGTACGTTAATCGTAAATAATTTATGTAACTTTTGTGTGTGTACGACGAACGACTGCCGAATAAAGTACTAGTGGGGTTTATCCCCCTCCTCCGCTGTACATAAATGAATAGCTACATTTATCACATTCTGCACAGCGGAACCTGATACAGGATATAATATTGAACACAAACACCAAATATTATTCATTGATCACTCCATGCAAGAAATATTTCTTTCTATAAGCACGATGAGATAAGAGCAAAGAAACTTAACGAGAAGAAGCACATATTAATTCATTCTGCCTCTGAGATATTCGCTTGCGTCTCTCCTGGAAACATCAACTAGTCTGAATTATTGAATTGCTCCTGTTGTCTTCAGAGAATTTCTTTAATGCAAAATGTGTTACACCCAAAAGGATATAAAATTAATCGGTGATGACTGAATGGAGCAGTGTTGGATGTTCTGGCCCTTTGAACTGATTGATGTTACGCAGGGGACTTAAATATATGTGACATAGGAGAACGAATGTGTCATATAAATGTGCAAAATGGATCAGAAGAGAATTCAGGTTGTTCAAGATTCTGTTTTAAGTCAAGCATCTTAAAAGAATATGCATAAAGTGCAGTTTAAAACTTTAGAAGGCTGTTAAATTGATAATACGGTGTACTAAAGTAATAGACTGTACGATGCCTTCACCAATGGATGACCCCGAATTAAAAGCAAAAATATACCTGAAATCCTGCAATAGATGTGCCATAGATGACCAGTTTCAATGCTTTGTAATCGACAAATTTCATACTGAAAACTGAAGTATCAATCATTCTTATTTGAACTACGTATATTTAAATTAAGTGGTATATTTTAACAAGAAGAGCCAGAGAATATTTATACATAGTAAAACAACAAAACTTACCTGGCACTATGGCTGCCCAATTGAGAAAAATAACAAACTAACTAAGTGTAATTCACATCAAAAAACATTATTCAGTAAAAAAAGTCATATTTCTGTAATCAAAAGACTGTATTTCCAAATAAATAGGAGTGCTTAGCTTATAAGAGGTATGATAAAACTCATTTTTTTGAAGAATACTACTCAGGCACATAATACACAGATCGCTAAATATCCCCATTGCTTCTTCTTGGCTTGGCACAGCTAGTTTATGTGTTACCTAGTAGATAATGCTGCCTGCTTGGAAGAAAACATATATGGATCGTTTTGCCCCCTAGGTTCCTTTTGGGCCGCCATTCTTTACGTTTCTGATTTCTGCTAGATGTCGCACGTGCTAACTCAAAAACGTTACCATTTCTCAGCTTTTCACTCTTTAGCATTGAATTTATAAACCTGTTTTAATTTCTGAGTCTTTCTTGGAAGTTTTATCTCTGTATGTTAAAAGAAAAGCTACTTCCCCTCTGCGAACAACAGCCTACAGTTAAATATTTTTAATATTTTAAAACACGTATAATTCAAAATGATAATTAATAGAATAAATAATTAAATAGTACTTTGCTTTTAAAATTGATAAATTTCAAAGTTATATTTCAATATTTAACAACGTAGGCATGAAAAATATTACTCTGTCCTGTTTCCTTAATAATATTTGTTTAACCATAACAATGAGATTAATTATGAGAATATGTTCTCTACACTGTTTATCTTGCTCATTTTGAAATAATATTATTTTATCGGCAATGAGGAATTTAACTATTCTCAACTTCTAAAGGCACATAATGTAGATTTTCCGGAACATATTTATCGATGCTTTACTTCTGATATTGGGCACTGACGTTTTGACATTATCTTTAGTAAAAGCACTCAGAGCAAATTTTCTCAAAGTTTAACTGTAATGCTAATATCTAACGCTCATTTTAATGAATGAATGATCATGAAATGTAAAAAGAAACATTAATGAAACTATGGTGGACAATTTTGCAGGTATCTCTGAATGTGAATTTATCTGACTTTCTAAAGCATTACTCTTTGAATATTATGTATTAGTTTTAAGACTCTACAAACAGTGAAAGTATAAGAAATATATAATCTGAGCACATATGAAATACTTTATTTACTTGAACAGCAAATGATTGACATAATTATTGGTAGTGCATTCACAAATATTTGAAAAAAAAACTGCATTAACAAGTCCAAATCACTTATGCATAAAATAACCAACTAATGATGAACTGGATATATATTTTCAAAGCTTTCATTTTACTGTAAGTTAAAAAATAAATACATTGAACATACTGTATATAGCATATATCCTTTACTACGGAAAACAAGGATATAAATTTCCGTGCTATTTTATGCTCCGGATTCATTTACCTATGCAGTAAATTCTTTACACAGAAATGTGCACGAAATCGCATGCGTCGCAGAAAGCATGCAAATGAACACTTTCTGCGACGCCCATTCGGGTAAAACATGTGACTTTTCAAAGTGGCGTAACAGGGTAATTTATAATTTATCACAATATGACGTTAATGTTTCACAAATATGTGACGTTGCAGTGTAATTAACACTAAGTGTAGGAATCTACGATACGTCCATGAAACTCAGGATGTGACATCA
The DNA here is from genome assembly GCA_038373885.1 of Cheiracanthium punctorium. NCBI lineage: Eukaryota > Metazoa > Arthropoda > Arachnida > Araneae > Cheiracanthiidae > Cheiracanthium > Cheiracanthium punctorium. Next base: position 271,974 of record JAWZYV010016048.1, read on the forward strand.
TAAAAACATCTCAGGTATTATTGGCCCGTCGCGACATACTCTCTACGACGAAAATCTATCATATAAAGTCACAAACCCACGGTTTGACCAATATACATACATATTGTGACGTCACAATGCCCTATGGATAACGTTGTATACATATTTGTTAAGAACTAGGATAAGTAAAGTAATTTATGCATGTTCATACTATTTTAAGCAATATGTTTACACATAGAAGGTGGCTGAGTGCGAGATGCAAAATTTTAAAAAGTGCGGAAGTTTGTAAGAGCGTTATTCGTCAGTAGCATACATGAGTCAATACTGCACATACATGGGTCAAGTAACATCCCAATGTTCATGCACAAATTGCAAGTTATTGCTAATTTTTCTTTAAATGGCCTTCAACTACGTAAAAGTCAGACAATTTAATGCATAATAACTTTGTATTATGACAAACAAATTCCTAAAAAATAATAAATATTTTTCATATAAGACTGTTTTGTCCATTCAATTTTAAAGATAGCTATTCAGTATTCAGTAGTAAAAAAAGTATTGAATACTATAAAAAGAATCATTGACAAATGACTTCTGTTTTCCCCAGTTAGAATGTATCTTTATATGTCCTTCAGAATCTAGTGCAATGAGACACGTATTGATTGAAATGTGCGTGTAGTATCTGGGTCATGTATATGTCAGAAAACCTATATTCAGGAATGCATTAGATATATTTTTATTGTTCAGAGAAAAAAATCTTTAAAAATATACGAAGTTTGTACTTTTAGTTTTACTGCTATGATAATTTCAAACATTGCCATGAAACAAAAGTATCTTTTACATTATATTGATACTAAATTAAATTTATAGAAGGACTTTAATTTGTAACTAGGATTAAAAATCGTTTCTGCAGAAGATTAATTGAGTTGTTCTGAAAGAAAAAAGAGGCTCGTCTCCTTCAATGTTCTTGTTGTTCTCGTATTCATGGATAGACGATTGCACATTCAATGGAAATATGTGTCATTTCCTCCGAAGGTTTGGACTTCTGCCTGTTGGTCCATAATTTTGAACCAATGCCAGATGCGGGACCAACCACCACCTGAAATTGACACCCCCAGAGGTATCGTTTGAACATTGAGAAAGTTGGAGCCACGACGGATTTTACGTGCACCAGCTCCCATTAGCATTTATGGTCAAACAGCAGTCCAACCGAGAGAGGAGTTCACTCTTACAGGTACTGTTCGAGCCGGATGCTGCTCCAGTTTCCGTGTTCTCATGGGTACGGAGTTTAGTGACTAGATCACTGCGGGAGTTCCCTTTCGATAAAATCCGTTTATCAAAATTTAATGCAAATCTTAAAGATATAAAATTTATTATTTTAACACATAAATCTGCGATTGTTAGTGCAACATTCCTCTAGTTGAAAGATTAATATTAATTTCCTTCTTTCTATTTGTTCTCATTTCAGTCACTTATAGTCACCTGAAAAACTTAACGGTTATAAGCATTTTTAAAAAGTTACCTCTATTGAAATAATTATCATGTTATGAAATGGCTTGATATGAAAAAATAAAGAATCATAATATGTAGTTATTCCTACCTACTACATATGCTGAAGTGATAGCAAATTAGTAAGCATGTGCTATCAACATAAGACCAACGTACTTTATTGTTTTTTAAAGACGTAATCACAAAAGTAAAAATGTGATATTTTGAACTTTGCTGAATATTTCCCACTCTTTGATAGATAGATTCCTATGGTAACATCTAAATAATGCTTCTAGTACAAATAAATTGTAGGAAATCCGAAACAGAAACCTCATGTTTCAAGCCATGAAAACAAATTTTAAAGTAAATTTTAAATAAAATTCCTCTCGAGATATAAATTCATTGTAATATTCGAAATAATGTACACGGTAGTACAAAAAGAATTAGGAAATAGCCTGAAAGAAATAAAGTGAAGCCATATTGCAACCATAAACATAGTTTAATATTCTAGTTAATCATCTGCTATGAAGGTCAATTTTTAGATTAGTACTCGTTCTTGAAAACCGTCTGTCTAGTTTTTTAGAAGTATTTTTTGAGAACAATTCATATTCTGGAGTAAATAGGCTTTATTTTTTAAGCCTATTTCCAAATGAATGAAAATGAAGATGCAAAATTCGACTAAGATTTATTGAATTTTTCAAGTGCTTATGAACGTGAAGAAAGCGTTTCAAAACTTAAGGTGCAATGTACATACATTTGATTTTCAAGCAATGCATTTGATTTCAGAAATTTAACCCTTTTTTCTGATTGACCCTACACATTTTTAATCCTTGTCTATGATGTGAAAGATGCCAAGCTTTGAACTTACTAAGTAGCATGTTATAATGCCGAAGCAATTTCGGTACCCATAGCTTTTTCCAAAGCAATTTATAGCGTTTGTGGATGAAAACAAGTGCATGGAGTTTTTGTTTAAAGAAGCACTGCCCTTATACTGCAATGTGATACATATAACGATATTCTTAATACAACTGCAATGAAAGCATTAATTGAAGATAGAAAAAATTCCACTTACAATTCAAATAAATCAAATGCACATGACTTTAAGTAAGAATATTCTTTAAAGAGAATGATGTAAGACCAGCCATTAAAACTTATAATATAAGTTTTAAAGTAAATAAGAATCTTCATTCTAATTACAGTTCATTTATTTTGTGATTTATTTTTTCATTAATAAGAATGAAATTTTGTGGTACACATGCTTCACTAAATTTTAACGTCGTAAAATCAGATTATTGCTGTTTGTCTAACGTAATGTTAACTCATCGTCTCTTCTGTTTGAGGATCATAATGCTTACACTATAAAAGCGATGATCATTCATCCAAATATCGAATTGCATTTCCAATACTCCTTCTCTGAAGCGCAATTAGACTGCGATTTCTACTCACAGATAAGATGTAATAGAAGAATCAATATGCAACTGAGGAAAGCCACCTTAAGTGGAAGTAGATGAGAGTCGAAAACCATTATCTGGGTATATTTTTTATCCCTTAAAGAAACTTTTGGCGTTAGAATTGTCATTTCCATGTCTGATTTGTTTGAGTATAATATATAATGCATTGACTTCTACTTTCAGAAGTCATTTAGATTTCAGCATCTATCACTTCTTATATTTGTCTGCTGTAGAATTGTAAATTTAAGTTACATATCGAAGGTGTTACAGAAGTTGATTGATTCCCATTGGAACTCCTTTTTGGATGATCATGCTTGAATTTAATATACAATATTAAATAAGGATTATTTAAAATCTACTATTCCTGTTATTACAGTATGGAAATTAAAGTTATTTACTTAGAATGCTTATAACGTTAACTATTGGTGTTTAATTATGAGCTGAAAAAATTTACTGTTACTATTTAATCAAAGCAATCACATTTACACAAAATATCAATAAACTACAAAAATATGTCAAGAAACTCCTTCATAATTAGAACAAGGAATTAAAAATGTAGATGAAATTGTAATTAGAAATTGCATAGTAGTTTTATCAATGATGCGTATTTGCTTCAAGAGTATTGTTGTATATCTAGTTTTTGTAATATTTTAAAGATTTACAAATAAAGTTTAATTTTTTATGTTTTCTGGCTCATTTTACCATATCTTATACATTATAAACAATGTTAATAAATAATTGGTTGTTAAAAAAACGTTTGGTTAAACGTTTGACGTAACTGTTCAATTCATTTATCATACTAGATGCAATAACTGCCTTCAATAGATACGTTTGATAGTATATATTTAATTTTCTTCATTCCAATGACACGTGGTATACGTTTAGTATTATGCAAGTGTAAGTGTAGTTTTTATGATGTGGGAACTCTTCCAATGTATGACCAACCTCTAAATTCATTTTTTTTTTTCTGAAGGAGCAGTATCTATTTTTATCGTTCAGTATACTGAAAATATTAACTGCATATCTTTGAGATTTACTACTAACGGGTTCCACAAAAGTCTTGAGGCACATTTTATTTGCACTCCTAAAATACGATAAAGTAGATGACAACTGCAATGAATTGTCACTTTTCTGTGAAAATCAGTTTGGTTTAATATTTGCATTAGCAATGTCATACAAAGGGTAATTGCGTAAGACTATTTTTAGTCTTACTGCAAAATTATCTATGAAATGAATTGTCAGCACTTTTAAAGACCAGACAGTCTCCCGAACAACGCTTTATCGTATTATTAAGGAGTGCAGAGAAGGTTAGGAGCCGGAAATTAAATAGAAGTTGTCGTCCTCTATTACTTGATGAAAAAACAACTAAAACGTTTTTGTCAAACGCCAGAAACAAAACTGGCTAATCAACACTGCGATTTTCACGAAAATTCGGTCTTATATATGTATTCGGTCGTATGACAGTGCATTGAATATTAAAAGAAAACAACATTCGAATATGGCAACGTCAATGAGCTCCAAAATACACCGCCAAACAGCTGGAGAAAGCATTCCAAAATGTTGCCATTTATTCCGTTTGAAATACTTTGCGATGGCTCATCAATAATTTTGGATTACAAAAAACATTTCATTTTTGCTCAATATGAACCGGCGAGCATTTTTTACACGGGCAACATCGAAAATACACTACATAATGTAATATGTACTGGTCATGCGAAGCATGAACAAAAAGTCCTACTGTGAATCGCCATTTCATGTAATGGTTCGTCCGCACCATTCATCCAATAGGCTGCGCAACGATTGTCTCATTACATGAATATATGTACCAAATGTTACCCTAAAGTGCGATTTTATTTTTCTTTATTTCAAGTAAGCCCTTTAAAAAGAAATTCTCTATCCGCCACACCAGTTTTGTGAACCTATATTAAATCATAATTACAACAATTTTCAAACACTGAATACGCCAAAAGACCTCCCAGCATCCCAAACTAACAGCATGATCATATCCTTATCTACACTCATATTTTCATGAAAACTTGCTATAGGTTTATTTGGAGAAAATATAACTAGCACTATCATTACCCTCAATTGAAAGCCAACTTTATCTTGCTGGAACTATATGTTTTCCTGCTTAGTATAAGAAGACAGACTGTAGAACATATATCTGCTCTGAAATATATAAGAATGACTTCAGAACGATTGTCATCAGCAGTTCTAAACACCCTTTCTCCTTTTTCTGAAATTAGAGATACTTAAAGTTTACAGAAATCGCTATTAATTAAATTTTAAAGCATTTCTAGGGGATTAAGCTGCCTTTAGTTGCATACGGCACATTCAATAAAAAAACGATTGTGTTCTATTTTAGTGAATGTAAGAAGTATGAGTTCCAGCAATAACGTAAAATGATTATGAATATTCTAAACTTATCCAGTGCCAGTTAAAAACAATATCTATTTTGACTAAATGGTGATAGATAAATTAGTTTATAATCTTTTTATTAAAAAATTATTGTTTAGCTCTAAGATTAAGCATTATATATTTTTTCGATTTTAGTAGTTACTTAAAGTACTTTATAAATATCTTTGGATCATGAATACTGCTCAATTTTTAAATATATATAATTTGGAAATAAGTATATATTTTAATGATTATTACATTATTTAAATGTAAATAAAAAGTGATTGATTTATTTCTTTAAATGATTTTAAAGAGTTAGTTTTTCCGCTTCGTGGGAATGCTTTACAGAGCGTTTTGAAGGTAAGGTTTAAAGGACTCAGAAAGAATTTGCTAAATCTTAATTTAATTAATAATTTCTGAAGCCTGTGAAACGGCCTTATTTCATACTAAATAGATTGAAATATAATTTTTTCACACGTTTCAGTATGTGAAACATGAGACTGAATTATTAGGGTAGATTGTGCGTCATTTTACTTCCTATACACATGCTGTTTTGGAGATGAGCTGCAAAAGAGCTCTTAACTACCACGCTGAACAGTTTTGAACTCAACTAAACTTTAATTGTTGGAGAGAGATTTTTAAAAATTTTATTGCTGATATTTCCTATGTGCTTACTTGAAGTCTTTAAATTAATGAATTCAGAGAATAAACGACTTTTGTAAATCACCTTTATGCTCTCAAAAAGAAAAATAATAAAGATAAAAAATAAAATTATAATTTTATGTGGTCGTTTGTAGTAGTTATCAGTTTTACAAATACTTTTACATAGGGTAAATTTGGGGTAAAATGAGTATAAAGAGTCATTTATTTTTATTTATTGGCCGTATTTTGTTACAAAAATAATGTAAAACACGGAACATTGGTCAACAGTGTTTCTGTTACATGGATAGAATTGACCATAGTGCTCACCTTTTTTTTTCAAATTTTGTATATAATAAAACTATATATATTTTGCAGATAGCAAAGTATCTTGTTTGATGCAATTTGATTAGATTGAAGTTTTATTTAAGAAGACCTTCGTCCACAATGTACCTAATAATGTATCAAATACACACAAATTATCAAATTCCCTAGACTTGTTATGACAGGAGAGAGCGCCAAATATCTCGGCACGTCGTTTGCAGTCACTTCCGTTTAGTTTGCACCTGCGTATTCAGTTAGAAAGTCATTTCTATAATTTTCTGGTCAACTACTCGTCTTTACTTTGCGTTCAAGTGTTTATTTTTGTACGAACTTATTCTTAAATGCCGCGAAATTGTGAAAACCATCCAAATAAATTCTGTTACGTGTGTGGAGAACTAACTTTGAAATCCCAAAGAAGGAACATTACTCCCTTGATAAAAAAATGCATATGAACTTTATTTCTGGTGCTAATTGGGTGATATTAACAAATCATCAGCCCTTCATACTTGCTGTGCGTCTTGTATAGCATTGCTTAGTGGCTGGCTAAATGGAAAGTGTCGGCATATGTTATTTGTAATTCCAATGTTATGGAGAGAACCATAGGACAATTCCACGAACTGTTATTTCTGTATTACAAATATTGTCAGAATAACAGGCAAAATCAAAAAGACCATTAAATATCCCAATCTACCATCATCTATTAGGTCTGTTACTCACAGCAACGAGCTTCTAGTCCCAACGCCACATGCAAATTAGAGTTTTTGGTGTAACTTCTACAAAACCTCACAGAATCAATTTGAACTCAGAGATCTAGTTCGTTGTCTAAACTTGTCAAAGAATCAGGCAGAATTGTTGGCGTCCACATTAAAGAGTTGGAATCTCCTTGAGAAAGAAAGAAAAATTCCTTCTTTTCGTCAACGAGAACAATACTTCTACGTTTGTTCTCCTAAGAAGGCGATTTAGTGTTTTGTACTGATGTTAATTAGTGAGTGAGTTAGAAGACCGGCGTGATCATAAGGAATGGAGATTGTTTATACATTTCTCTTAATTTAGTTTAAAAGTCATTCTTCTTTATAATGCACATGAGAAACCCTCGATTCCTCTTGCTTATGCAGCCCATATGAAGGATATGTTTGACAATATCAAGAATTTGCTATTGAAGATCCAGTACAAACAACATTCTTGGAATATATGCGGCGATTTGAAAGTTATGACACTCTTGTTAGGTCTCCAACATGAATATTGTTGCGGAATTACTCTGCTACTCCTGGGGTTCGTCGTTCTAAAGTCCTGTTGGTGTAAAAAGTTCAAGTAAAAAGTCACTTGTCAGTATGGAACACAAACTTTATTTCTTCTAGAACTTCGTAGAACAATCAGCTGCACACAATTCACAAGCACAATCTAGCAGTAACGTGCTTTTAACAATCCGCTTGGATCAGAAGCTTTCACAAATGCTGTATTTCTCACACAAAATAAGTCACTTTTACAGGCTAAAATTCCGTGGAAATATTCAAGGGATATAGTACACTATCCCTTAAGACACAGCAATGAAGAATTTACACACAGCACTTTAAAAACAGCTTCACAAAGCAAGCTAAAACACAGCTTCTATAGCACTATCAGTTCACACAAAACAAGCGTACTCAGAGCTCTTCACACATTGAATGTTCAACTCGCAACTGACTGGCTACGGGGCGATGCCCGCTTCTATAAATAGCCGACGCAGGAGGTACAAGAGGTTTCCAGAAAAGTCAATTTCTCGAGGGTTCTACATAAAGTGTGAATTTTGATTACGTCATAGAAGAGAAATGTTAGGTTATTAAGCGTTTTTAATGCAGGAAAAACAACTTCCAGGCCCCATTGGGAAAATCGCGCCAAATGACCAAAAAGTCGCCAAGCTTGGCGACTTTTGGCGAAATATCGCCAAATTTGGCGCCAAAAATAAGTCCTCAAAAGTGAAGAGATCTAAGCTCTAGGACTAATATTTCTCGAGATTTCTAGAAGCCCATAGAAAAACATATGGGAAAGCGAAACCTCCGTATCTCCGGTTCTAATTGGCCGATTTTGATGCAACAAAAAGCAAAATTTATCTATTTGAAGCGTAGAATACGAATTTTAAACCATTCTAAGCCCCAGAGCAGCGGGTTGCTCCGAAAATTCGTAACAATATACTAAATGTTGTTGCTTCATATGAGAGTGAGATAACAGAGATTGCAAAAACCATTTTGTAAAGAAGCAATGGCCTAAAAGAAATCTGATACATGGACAAAAAAAGTATCTCCTGAATCCCTTGGAAATCCTGATAACGTGTTTTCCTCCCTTGCACATCAAACTTGGCAATGGCGGCTCCTCCATTTGAGCACATGAGCACGTGAACCCCCCAAAGGAAAAACTAACGAATAAACGCATTAACAAATTAAATTTAAAACAAATATTAAGCACACTTCTAGATTTATGTGAATTTAAAACATGAATTTTACTCTCCCCCTCCTTCCACTATTATTAAATAGGCTTATTATAGCTAACGCACTGTAGTGTAGGTTACTACAGCAGTCACGAATCAATCGCACGTGCGAACGGAAAATTTTTCCCCTGAACCGCTCTCTGGTATGAGAAGCCGAGACAGCTGGAAAAGTGTACGGCACTGATGAAATCATTCCGTTCGCACAGTTTCATCGTGCACACAGCTCCAATTTTTGCGGTATAGCTTCTGGATTTTCAAATGGTCTGCTACGTTCGGTTAGTTAATTAATTTTTTTTTCATTATATTTTTTTTATTTCTATCATTTTTCTACATTATTTTTTTTACAAACTAGTGTAAAGTAAATTAGATGCGAGTGAAAGACGTGTTTCGGAGCTAAAGCAATGGCATTTTTCAATAGTATCCTTTGAAAAAAGATGTAAATAAAATGAATCAAGACAGTACCTTTGCTATCACTTATCTTGGTGACGAAATGTAACACCAAAGATGCAAGGCCGTACCTAGGAGGGGAGGGAGAACCAGGGGGTCCGCCCCCCCCCCGAAATTTAAAATTTTGTTAACAAAACAATAAAATGAAGCCTTTTTGTGAAAAATTTAGCCTTTTTCACCTTTTGGTCCCCCACCCCCGCTGAAATTTATTTCTGCGTACGGCCCTGCAAAGATGACTTGTTTTCTTTCATTCGCGTGCATTGTTTTAAATTAACTGCTGGAAACGCAAATGTATTTTAACTTGTAAGGTGCGTCGTATCTGCACATTTAATTTTCGAAAATTGTTTTGTGAATGTCCTCTTAAATAACCCACGAGCCGCCACTGAAACTTGGATTAATGAAAAATTTTGTTAGGTGATGAGTAAAAGAGGTCCAGGTTTTCTCCACTTGAAAAACAAAGTTCCTGAGATCAGCGAAGATAAAATACAAGAGGGTAGATTTTTAGGCCCACAAATAAGAGAGCTTATGAAGGACCATGAGTTTGAGGATAGTTTGAATGGGGTTGAGAAAGCTGCATGGAAGTCATTTAAAAATGCCGTAACAGAATTTATTGGTAATTGAAAAGCTCACAATTCTGAAAAGCTAGTTTCGGAATTTCTTCAAAAATATAAAGCTCTAGAAGTTAACATGTCCCGAAAAATAAATTTTCTGGATTCACACTTGAACTTTTTTTCTGAAAACCCCGATGCTCTGAGCGACGAATAAGGTGAGCGATTCCACCAAGATATTTCAATAATGGAAAAACGTTATCAGGGAAAATAATTCTAAATATAGTTGCAGACTATTGCTGGACACTAGAAAGGAACGTTCCTCAATCAAAATACAGAAAAAAATCGTTAGAAACTATATTTTGTTTTATATTAATGAATATAAATAAATTAAGTAAAACTATCACTTTACAACATTATGAAATTTTAAATTTCATATTACAAAAACATCATGGCCGTTATTAAAAAGAAATTGATTAATTTAACATTATAATATAACACAATTAATTAATTTAGCATAAAAAGAGTTAAATTTTGTCGATTAGTGAAACTAACGCTACTGGTATTTCATGATTTCTTAATTTTTTAAAACTAATGCATTCAAAAAAACCATTGAACTATATTACTATTGCAAGAACATCAATGTATCTCTTACTATACAGTATTAAATAGATTTGACATTCTTTCTAATATTTGAGTTTCAATTCAGTCGTTTTATGGCACAAGGAAAGTCACCTTTCACACAGACGATTCTGAAACTTAATCGATAATTGTTGATAAAATGTGGACTTACAGACGTAGAAACGAGAGCTGTCATCCTTTTTCTCCCCGTCTAACTTCCTTGCTTTTTGAAGTGCTTTATTAGTAGGAGCAAGGAGTGTAACATCTCGTCTGTCCAGAAGCACTTGCAAAACTTCATCTCTGTTAACCATTTTGAAAAACTGTAAGAGAAAGTAAAAAATAAGTGCTCTTAAATAACTCTAAATTCAGTAGCTTGCTGGTTTGATAAAGGTTAAATGATGTTAAAAATTAGATACATCTAATGAAATGAACATCCATTTGCAGAATTTCTTTCATTTAAACAATTGTGCTTTTAGTAATACTTAGTATGAGAAACAAATATTAGGGGAAGGTGGCTCAAAATGATCCCCTTGAGGTTAAAACTTGTACAAAAATAACGTAAATGTTTAAATAAAACTTTGGTCCTTTGCTATCATATTTTACACTATATTTTGCATCATAAACATATTTTAATATTATTTTAAAAGCACTATAAGTAATGAAAAAAACAGAATTTTTAGAAGTGTCCAAAGGATCAATTTTACCCTCAACCCAAGGCTAAAATGATCCTGCATTTGAAAATAATTTAAAATTGTTTTTTACCCGCAAAATAAAGATATAAAAGTAATTATGACTAAACATAATGATATAAAATATATCTTGCAATCATATCGCATGCAAGATTTATTTAATGGAAATTTAAAAATGAAAAAGTGTCAGAAACAATAAAATGGAATGCTTCAAAATTATAATTTAAATATTATACCCTACAATAAATACAGAAATAAATAAAATAAAATAATGAGGACTTATGCATTTTTAGAACGGTTGAAGGGCTGCCATGACACCTAGGATGAACATCTAATGAAATGAACATCCATTTGCAGAATTTTTTAAATGAACCGTTACTGTAGATTTTTCTGTCGAGGGATCATTTTAACCGGCAATATGGCTTCCCATTTTTGGTCATATCACTGGACCACACTGAGAAACATAACGAACTCAGCAAGTGTAATTCACATCAAAAACCTACTCTATTCCAAGTGATCTATACCAAGTGATAATTCTGCGCATTAAAGACTGTATTTCCAAATGAATAGCAAAGTTAGTGCAAAACTTACAAGAAATATGATAAAACCCAGTTTTTTTTTTAAAGAATTCTACTCAGATAAGTAATACATCGATCGCTTAAATAATGCCATTGCTTCGTCCTTACACAACTAGTTTATGTGTTGCCTGGCAGATAGCGCTGTCTATCTAAGAAAACATGTGGATCGTTTTACCTGCCAAGATCATTTTGGGCTACCTTCCCCTACTTTTTATTCAAATGAAATTAATATCCAAATGGGAAAGTAATGCTTCAACATTGTTTTTAAATTTATGGTTATCCTACAAAGTATTTCATATACATTTTTTTTTCATAACTTGATTATTTATTGAAAACGTATTCTTCTTACTAAGCAGGATGGTTTAAATTAAATTGACGGTACCAAGTGTATAATCGTCAGGATTTATTGAAAGATGCTGTTGAAACTTCACATATGTGGACAATAGTGAGGACAGAAGAAATAGTTGACAGCCAAACCAGACAGCCAACCATTTTAGATGGAATTGTGTATAGCCATTTGTTGCATTTAGGCAGTCATATTTGGTTCATCAGGCAGTCATATCAGTCAGTTTGGATTTTAGCCCCCCCCCCCCGACAAAATATGGCTTGCTATAAAATCTGGTAAATTTGGCGGCTATTCCATGCCACTTCTTGTATACACGACCAAGCGCAGCATAACCGGAAGTTTTCTTGGGCACATAACATATTTTAGAATAAAAATAGCTACATTTTCACAAGTTTTGAAGATTTTTTTAAATGAAAAATTGTCTAAACAAAGATGGAAGGCAATTGGCCCTGCACCCCTCTAAATGCTATGCTTATGTTCATCATGCATTCTCTTTGTGTCCTCACAGTTTTTACGGATCCGCAGAGCTATCTATTGGTGAACTTCGTAAGTAAGTTTCAAATTTGGTGAGATAAAAGTCTCTACTTTTCAAAATACAAAGCAAAAAATGGTACATTTATATCGCCGACCGTTCTTTTACATTTGAAATTCTTTTCCACAAATGTGTCGGTAGTTTGGGGGACACGTGATATGCGCTTCCAATTATCTGTGAAAATGAATAGATATTTATATTTTATAAGGGTTACAATTACAATATTTCCCTTAGCCTGTGATGGTAGTGGTTTCATGAGAAGATTGCTGTATTTACCCAAATAATTTTTATAATGCTTTTATCTGGGAAATGTAATTTAATCTATTATGTTGCATTTTATGAAAGGTATTAGAATATCAATGCTGTTTTTTTTCTATTTCATTTACAAGGACCTTGATTGTTATGGATTAAATTCACTGTACATTTTGGATGTTTCTGAATTTTTATGACTTACTGTTAAAAGCTGGAAGAGATTATTAACTTTGTTCCATTTATTACAAGCAAGACGTATTTAAAATGTCATTTTGACGGTCAAAATGACACATTCGGTCTCAAATTTTATGGTGGTAAGCTAAAATATGCATAACATCTTTCGCACTTTTTAAACATACTAAAAGCATTTAAAAAAAATTCATTTAACATTGATGTACTTTGAACAGAATTTAATTGCAAAAATAGTTAAATATGAGTCAATTAAGTCATAGATTTTTATTTGTAGGGTCATATGGGAACAACAAGTTATGGGCCAAAATACAACAGCATCTTAATATTTTCTAAATAAGAAAGATAAAACGATTTAATTTTAACTTGAAGTAAGCTTAAATAATTTATTAATTTATTTAATAATTTCAGGTATAGTAATTATTCAAATAATAACTATACCTGAAATTGAATGATTATTAATTTTATTTAAATTATTGTGTTGGGCAATTATAGGTCATTTTTAGGCAATTATGGGCCATTATTTTTATAGTAATACATATCAAAAGTAAATAATATTCTAAATTATCATTATTTAGCACACAAGCATATTTTTCATATATCTAATGTGTTGTATATTCAAGGAAAAAAATAATTTAAATAATAAGATTACTTTTGAAGAAAGAATTGGGGACAAGTCAGTGTTGTGTTCCCAATTCCGAAACAAAAATTGGGGACATTTTATAAATTTAATGCTTTTCTCAAAATACCTTCCATTTATTCAACTAGAGCATTATTAACATTCATAAAATAAGGGAAAACTTGATTGATTTCTTTTTAAATTAGGAAGTAATAACTGTTTGAATTGAAATTTTGTCCCCAATTGTTGTTTAAAATTTAGGGACAAACTAAAAAAAGGTCGGAAATTGGGGACTGTCCTTGAGACGTTTGGTCTCCTTAATCATAATACACAACAAAATATTTTTGATTTTCACGTACAGTATGAATTTCTTGTAGCACCTTCTTAGAATCTTCTAAGGAGGAACTACTTGGCAACTTCTTTATTCCAGCTTCCTCAATCTTATTTTTATTGTCAGTAGACAGTTATTTATCACTAAACAGTTCTAAAATAGCTCGTTTTGCATTTGGTGAACTGTCTATATCTTCTTGGGGGGGATTATATTTTTTTGCAAGATAGGTTTCTCTTGATGTCCAAATTTTTAAGTTTCGGAGTTTCCTTTTTCTTCCTTTCATTTGATTTCTTTCCTATTTCTTTCTCTCTTGAAGTTACAGGATCTAATGGAAGTTTGATTTGTTATAACAGCCTAATTTGTATTAATTTATCTTTTTATTTAGGAATTCGGTACTCGAGATGCGCTGCTTAATTGTTGACTTCGTAATTTTTCAAAGCTCCAATTGAATTGCGAGCCGGAATGGGGTGAAAGTTACAGTTAAATTGCAATATAATATTGCTGTAAAGTATAACAGTTATAGTAAATACTAATATTATTTGTAAAAAAATAAATAAAAAATACACCTAAAATATCAAAAATTATCACTGGACAACAATTACCCCAGTAAACTGGGGGATAAAAATTAATAAAAAATTAATTCTAAAAATTAATTCTAAAAATAATAAAGAAAAAGTATATGTGCATATGAAAAGCTTAGACTATCTGAAAGTAGAAAACAACACCAACAAATCTCTTTTTTCAAAAATATTTCACTGACATGAATCTTTAAAAAAGTCATGATTTTCAGAGATAATCTTTTTTGAAGATGTTTTTATAGTAATGTAAAAAAATCTTTTTTTTTCTTTTACTATCTTCATAGGTACATTGTTTTTGAATTTGATATAAGAAAATAGAATGTACAAGGATGACTTGGCATAATTTAACTGTTTTGTAAAAAAAAAATATATAATAATGCTATAAAGCTAGTGACCATTATTTACCCTCAGGAAAAGAATGTCCCGTAATTCCCCCATATGACCTTATCAGATTTTAAAGAAGCAAAGTGTTACACAATTTATTTTCGTACTGATATATTAAAGAATTTATGGCAAAAATATTACGAATACATTCTCCAATTTTTGCTGATGCCTACAGAAATAAATTTTAGCCAGCAGATCTTTAAACAATTAATATTTTGTCTCAAAAATATATGCATACAAAGGAAAAATATAAACTTGACACATTCTGACATATTAAGAGTTCTTTTAGAAATAAGTCTTAATACTGATGAATTGAGAACAGAAAACTTAAAAAAAAACCATTTAATTTTTAGCAATCAGCAATAAAAATATTGAGAGTCTTATATAAAAGGGTTAAGATTAAGTTATTTGTATTTTAAAGGTTCCATTGTGTTGGCAAGAATAGCAAGAAAATAATAATAATATCCTTTTTAAAAGAAAAGTTATTCGAAGGAATTAAAATTTATATCGAAATTCTTTAAGTAAATAGAGTACAATCACTAAACTCAAGAAGAATGAAATAAATATTAATGAAAACTTACAAAAAATTGTATCTAACGTGTAGTAAATTAAAAAAAAAATATTTGAGGTAAAAAATTTATTATACCAGGGGAGGCAGTGGTGGTATTAACTTGAAGTATTGTAGTACCTTGAATATAAAGAAGCACTATTTCTTTGTTTAAAAAATAGGAATAATAGAATTAATTAAAACGAAAGAGACTAATTTTCTGCAATAGATAAGGACAGCTAAATAATTACACTCATGGGTTACTTATTCCCAAATCATTAATTAATGTACAAGACTCTCATTCTAACATGGACGTATAAGTAAATTAGAATTTGATTCAAAAAGTGATTAATAATCCCATAATAATCCAGGACATTTACAGTTTATGAGTTTTTTTAATTATATTGTAGTAATTAATATTTAGTTATTAAAATCTTGCTGAATCTGATATGGCTGATTGGTTATGAGTTTGTGAAGAGCTTGTAATTTGAATATAAAAAAAAATGTAATTAAGAAATTTTATCGAGATAATTATTTTGTCTGAACGAGAAACATAAAAAATACATGTTGCATGTTATCGGCTACTAAATATTACTGCATTGTTTCAATTTCTATTAGAATTTCTTTTTAAAAAATCTATTTTGTAGGCAGAAGAAATATTCAAAGATTGCATTTATTGCAAGAATGTTTCTTATAAGGAGGACTGTGTAATGACACCGTTTACAAATTCCCACCATATAACCGCAAAATTTTGCACGAATATGTAAAAGGAATGTAGAAAACGTTTGAGATGCTATAAATATCTAAAAATCAACTTGTTTTCCGATTTTAAAGATTTGCTACTTTCAGTTCCAAAAAGTATCTCCGAAAGATTAAAAAAGTGAACAATTTTAGATTTTTTTAAACAGCCACTAATTTTTTAAACAGCCACTAAAACAATACACGCTTAAAGTTGATTGCGTGATTTTGGCAACGCCGAGCTAGGGCGATCTTCTAAGGATGGGGGTTGTCTTGGTAGGAAGACTTTCTAAGGCTTCTAACGCGTATTCAATTTACATCCGGAGAAAACCTAACAAAACTTCAGACAGTTAGATAGACAGCCGCTTGATGGGACCCAAACCCGAGACCTTTACACTTCGGCCGTCTACCATTTTCAGTAAGATAACCACTATGCCAAGGTGAGGCCACGCTTATTGAATTGTATTTACAAACTCTGTTGCATGAAATACGTGATGATCATATTAATATTGCAATATTCGCCATTACAACCAGTTTGTTGTAGATTTTCGATAAAGCTTAGATTGATCTTTTTCAGGAGAACAAAAAACATATTAATTTATGAACTTCATTTCTTTTTCTCTTCTGCATAAAAGGTAGTTAAAGGGTTTCAAATTCATATATCTCAGTCTTTATATACGAGCATATAGCGATTTTGTTTAATCGCAAGTACGATTGGAGTCATTTTTACGTCACACATGTAAAATTGCAGAAGCATTTTAATAAACTTAGATTAATAAGCACCGATGAAAAAATTGAGTAACGAACGTTAAGCTAAAGAGAAGTAAATAGTAAAAGACGTGAAGAAAGTGAATGATTATCAGATGTAAAGGTGAATATTTTCCAATACGAAAATGTTAGTGGTGCAGTTTTTTAAAGATTTACAAACATATTTATAAAAGTATAGAGGCTTGAGAAACTATAGGGGCCATAAAGCCATTGTCTGTTTAATACTAACTATTAGAGACCTGGAAAATTGCATAGATATGAATACATATATATAACTTTTATTAATGTAATTTTTTTCCATCTATATTACGTACAAAAGTGATCCTTATTTCCGTGCGAAGACTGGGCTGAAGAAATATTCTTTACTCAAAGAACACAACAAAGCAATACAACTAATTGGACTGATAATGGACAAGCTAATTGGACAAGCTAATTTACCTTACAGTACAAATCCGTTTCCTAAATCAAAAGCTTTAAAATAGAATGCAGGAACGAAAAAATAAGTAGTTTCTCTAGTCACTGAGAAAGAAAATCAGTGATTGTTGTTGTTGTTGCTTATGCCCTCTGAAAACCACACGTGGTACCAGATCCATCCCAGATAGGGAGGAGATGGGCCAAGGGGGGGCACCTTCCATTTTTAGAGGGCCCCAGTGGGAGGAAGTCCGACTTTAGCCCGGGGTCCTAATTTTGAATGAATTCCAGAGGAGGGACCAACCCCCTGAAATCGGCACCTCCACTGGTAGCGTTAAACATGAAGGACATTGAAAGCACGACGGATTTACGTGGTTTCAATGTCCTTCATGTTTAACGCTCCTGTTATCGTTCACGGTCTCACAGCAGTCGAGCCGAGAGGCAGTTGACCCTCCTAAGCACTGGTCAAGCCGGAGGCTGCTTCACTTGACGTGTTCTTATGGGAACAGAGCTTAGCACCCAGACCACTGCGGGCAAATTATTTACTAGACAGTACTAAAGATTAAACAATAGGAAGTTGGTAAACTGGCATTTTATGGTGCAGCATTCCTAATATGAAATAAAGTTAAAGTGTCCCTTTACCGAGGTACAGTTGCTTATTTTCATATCAATTTGTATTTTAAAATTATGAGTGTAAAAAAATAGATTTTTTGCCTCTCTCTAGTAAACTAACCACTTATCTAGAATTTGTCAAAAATCCTGCATTTCGTCTAAGATAAAACTATCATAAATGAATGATTTTTGTAATTTTAAATCCTGCTTTTTTACAACATTGCAGGTTTGAAGTCTCCTTCAGCTCACAAAAGTCTCAGCGTTTCTCACTCAACCTGAAAAAATTTCATTTGGCAGAAAATTTTCAAGGGAGAATTTCAGTAGGGATTTCGTAAAAGCGTTTTCCCTTTGGGATATGGTAGAGTATCATGTCATGATAGAGAAAAAAAAATCACTGAGGAGAGAAGTTGAAACTAGATAAACATTTCCGCTCAGATCTTGAAACGTAATTTTGATAAAATTTGCATTGGGAATTTATACAGCTCTGCAGTCGAGTGCTTTATAAGAGTATGCATGCGAACCTTCTATAATAGAAGAAAATTGAACAAGTTTTGTAAAGAAAGTTGGAATAAAAAGAGATCAAAGATGAGAAGATCCCCACAAACCCATGCCAAATTGATTATTTGAAGTAAAAGAAAAATATACTTTGAAATAGCGCATTAAATTATAGTAGTATCAGTTTGTTTTAAAGCGTTAAATGTTTTCCAGAATTTATTAAGATGCATTTACTTGGAATTTATAATTTCATTTCAAGGGTAATTCAGCAGGATCATACAGCATTAAGCTAATATTAAAATGTATCGTTTATTTTCCATTGAATGTATATTCAGCTGCATCTTGATGCTTCAAATTTAGTACAGATCCTAGTATTAACTAAAAAAAAATGTTCTTCAATCATATACATGTGGCATTTTGAAACAGCAAATCGTAGTAACATGATCTCGCATGTATTTAATTTTCTAGGTTTTATTAGATCAGAAAATTTTTATTGAAGATTATGAAATGTGATTGTTAAATAAAAGTCGTAGATAGCCTAATGGATCAGCTACCACCGTGTTTTTTTCTTAGAATCGCCCCGTGATTGGTACAGTTAACGACAACCCTGACCAAAACTGGAAATCTGAATATTTGAATAGAAATCCGCCACACTCTAAAAAAAATTTAGTGGATGCCATGACATTTCTTAGTATAACTACACTGTAAAAAATATCAACGTAAAATTTACGGCGAAACGTTGGCAACCCTCGCTGCCAACAATTCGCCGTAAAATTTACGGCGAGTCAACTTATTTATCACCGTATTTCTGACGCCATTTCGCCGTAAATTTTACAGCAAGTTAATTTTTAATGACGTATTTAAGACATCATATCGCCGTATTTTTTGCGTTACAAAAAAAAAAAAAAAAAAAACGAGCGGAGGTGTTTTTTGTGAAAGGTTACGAGGATATTTTAGTTAACATTCTGCCATCTATTAGTTTTAGAATTAAATCATTTGTTTCTGACTTACCGTCAGCGGGTTTCGAACTCCGAATCTCTGTGTCAGGAATTCGGCACGCTGACCAGTATACAGCTCTGAGCTATAAGGCAGGCAGCTAAAGGCTGAAGTGTACTTCAGTTTTAGTATGAGGACTTAGAAATTTTTCTTTGAAATTTTCCTGGAGTTGTAATTTTTGGATGTTTTGGAACAGCTTTTAATGACTTGTAGTTAATTTTATTTAACTATTAATTAATTATTTGTAATCAGCCATTAACTTAATTTAGGGAAATGAGAGAATATTCAGTATTTTTTTTATTTATTTAATAACATTTTCACGTTTTTATTTTTTTCCTTTATCATTTGCAGAGATTTTTAATTATAATTTAACAAGTCAGATGTTATTTTTCTAATTTTTTAAAATGAATTTTTTCTGATTATACGTAATGATACCTGTCATTAAATGAATATGCACAAATCACATGCATATCAATTTTATGAACTAATACAAACGTAAAAACCCAGGCATACAAATGAAATAACTAAATAGGGGTTCACTTTGCACAGATACAGATATACAGTTATACTCTAAATCAATACATGTTTATACAGAACGCACAAAATACATATCCAAATATATTTTACACGCACATACTTGCATGTAAAAAACATAGGGACAAATACTTATGAAAATAAGGTAAATCCGGAAGCACTCACAAATACAAACAGGCACCTACACTATTTTTCCCCCACGCCTAAATACACTTATACTAATACATGCTTATATAAATCAATGCATCCATATTGAGCAATGCATCCATATGAGCATGCGCATGCGCAGAAGATTACTCAAAGGCTTTGCCAATCCAGTTACGGCGAAATTATTGTAAACCAGAGAGTGAGCTTTGCGATGAAGCAGCTGAGCATGCGCAGAAGATTCGCCAGGGTACTTATCGGCAAATTACGGCGAAATAGTTGCTTTTAGGTTGTACGGCGATTTACCGTAGGTATTTAACACAGTTTCGCCGTAAATTTTACGGTCATTTTTTGCAGTGTACTAAATAAAGCCATGTATGTCAATTGATTTGCATGGCTTTATTTAGCAGTAATACTAAGAAAAGTTATGGCATCTGTGTTTCAAAGATATTTATTAGTAATCAACTGATGAAAACAAAAATTTTTTAGAGGGAAGTGCAATCTCCCTGTAGTTCGAGCGTGATGAAAATTCACCCTTTTACAGGTATCCAAGATAGTTCCAAGACTGTCCATCATTCTTTAATGCGAAAGCGATCGCTATAAAATGACATCACCTTTTCAGTAGAACCTGCGTCTGTGGGGGACAAGCGAGAGCGCTTTCAAACACCGTTCTTTCTTCAGCAGACTGTAATAAAGTTAACTTTTCTACATAACATTTGGACATTTGGAAGGGAGAGTTTATGAGATCTACGGCTCCTTTATGACCTTCATCTAAGTTTTTCCTAAGTTCATCTTTATTTAAAAGTACAATTTACATCACAATATTCGGACACACATACATCCATGGGCTAACAGAATTTCGGACCCGAGACCAAACTGCTCGCATAGCGTCCAGCAGCGACAGGTGCACGGACCCGCACGGCTCTCAGGCACCATTCTAAATAAAATGTGAATTCTTGATATATACTTAGAATATTCAAATAATGTATTAGTTGCGCTTTGTTTCACCTAGCCAAATTTTATTTGTTTAAAATGAGCGCCCAAGTGGTGTAGTAGCTAACCAACCTTTCTATCATACCGAGTGTCCGGGTTCAATTTCTGACTCGGAATTGAGTGTTAACAGGTCTGTCCTATCATAGGGGGTGAAGTTGACCGCCTACTGGGTGCCGCCATAGTAAAATCGTCAATAATTCGGGTCTTTGTCGTGGCGCAAGATTGATCGGCAACTGTCTCTTCTTAAAAAATTGTTAAAAGTAGCATAGTTTTTACTTATTTTATTTGAAATAATAAAGATTGTAAAAAAACTGTAGTCACCTTTATATTAGTTTTACAATTTAAATTATTATTACTATTATATATTTTTAATTTAAAGATTCCTCTGTAATTTAGTTTATGTATGTGTAAAATGATTGAAGTGTGACGTGTGATTTCAAATCGAAAATCTAAATTGCTATAAATAAACGAGTATTTTTTTAAAAAATAATTATTTAGATAAGTAAATTTTGGGGTGTTTCCAGAAATAAAGTTGAAATTATTAGTTTTCTGCGTTTATACCATTTATTGAAAGAATTTTAGGAAAACAAAGAAAATTATGTTTATCTTAAAAATAAAAAAAATATATAGCTTTAGCTTTCGTTTTAGTATGATGAATATCCCAAAAATTTCAACTGGTCAACCGAGAAAACATATAAATACTGAAGAATCGAAAATTTGCTATAGTTTTTCATTTTCCCGAAGGAATGTTACTATGATAAACCTTCGAAAGTATCAATGCCAGATTGATCACATAAATTACAATACATTCATGAAACGATGAAATTTACTACTCTGTTGAATATTTGTTTTATTGAAGAGGCATACAGATATTATTAGTGGAAGCATGAACAAGAACATACAATTGATTTCGTCTCAAATACTCCTCAATTTATAAAAATTACACGAAGAATTTATTTTTAACTGCATTCGTAAGACCATACTTATCAGTTTAAAATGATTTTTTTCATATTTTGAAAGTAAACATTTTCATCTTTCTAAAAGAATTTTCATATTTGCTTTCAACACGATAAAAAGAGTTTGCATGTCACATCGTTATTTAACTTTTCTACCTGATCATGAAATTGCTTTCCAGCTTCCATTGATGCATATGAAAAAATGTTTTTCGAAGTATTAGCGTATGAATTTACCTTTCACAAAATCATAAAATTCTAAAATCCACGCCTTTTGCATACCAACAACAGAACGATTGGATTTGTGAAAATTGTCACGTATGCATTATGTTAAAATAAGAAAGTTTTACAAGCGTTTCGAAAGTTTTTTTTTTTTTTTCACGTTTTGTCGTGCTTTAGTTTTGAACCATTTGGAACACTATTTGTGTGGAGTTTGAAACGGTCTAAATAACCAATTTTATGTTTAATTTAAATAATTACCTAATAGGTTTACACTATTGCGAGCACCCACTGTGTTTTTGCATTTTTACATGTTTTATATATTCAAATATTTAATAGGACGGCTTTATGTATATATACGCGAAAGTGACCCAGAATGATACCCTTAAGGTTCAAACTTGTATAAAACAACATAAATGTTTAAATAAAACTTTGGTCCTTTGCTGTATTTTGCAGCAGAAACATATTTTAATATTTTAAATGCGCAATGAGTGATGAAATGAATATAGAATTTTTAGAAAGTGTCTAAAGGATCATTTTACCCTCAATTCAAGGTAAAATGATCCTTTATTTGAAAATAATTTTAAATTGTTTTTATCGGCAAAATAAAAGATATAAAAGTAATTATGACTAAACAGAATGAAATAAAAAGAATTACAATCATATCGTATACATAATTTATTTTATGAAAATTTTAAAATAAAAAAGTGACACAAACAATGAAATGGAATATTTTAAGATTATAAATATGGCCTACATGATAAAATGATGTAAAAATATGGCCTACAATAAACGCAGAAATAAATTAAATAATGAAATGAGGAGTCACGCATTTTGAGAAAGATTGAAGCTTCCATGAATACTAGGGCCCGGTACTGGAGTTTCTTCAGCCGAGGGATAATTTTACCCAGCAATATTGCTTCCCACTTTTGGTCATATTGCTGGACCACACTGAGAAATTAGCAAGTGTAATTCAAATCTAAAAACAAGTTCTATTCAGTAAACCAAGTCATATTTCTAAAACAGAAGCATCACCCAACTAGAAACACTAGTAAAGCGATGAAATATCTTACAAATTCAAACTATTTTTTTCTTACATCAATATGTTAAGGCATGCAAAAGTCTCACTGTGGAACTTAAAACATTAAACGATAGTAAAAAGTTGCGAGTAAATTTTATCATACTTAAAAAGGGATGACTGCAGCCTTCCTAATAAAAATCTGCATTAGTTTCTTATTCTCGTGTAAAAATGCAGAGGTGAACACAAGGGTTTTTGGTGTTCATCAGTTCCTATATCTGATATGTCAATTTGGGTACTGGAAATTTCTCTTGGAAATGTAAAGTCAATTAAAAAAGAGAGAGAGGCAGAATCGTGACCACACCTATAATTTAAAACATGTTCGTCTCATTCCCAGACATTAATTAATACAGATATTGCATGCCATCTCTAAATACATTAGGGACAGCCACATTCCGTGATTGATGGCATTAAGGTGGAATTCCAGGTCGTTGTGTAATATTTTCAGAAGATACGCCTATTCTGAAAGGTTTATAAATCCCTTGTTGCAGTCCTGTAACTAAATCAGCGGTTCCCCACCGTAACACACCCGATTTATATGACGGTACAAGATATGTTCCGCCCTCAAAAGATTTCCTAAACATAATTCAAATATTCGAAGAAATATGTATGAATAAACATGAATGGTCTTTCTACATAATATGAAAAGTACTTGGATGTTTCATGAATACTGAGATTAGATTTCTAAACTTGAATCATGAATAAGGTAAACAAGGTTATTACCTGCTTTAATGCTGAGTTTTGAGTAAGGAAGTTTTGTTGAGTAAGGAAGTTTTGAAACCACAGGTTTTTAGATGGGTACAGTTTGAAAGTTTAAATTATTACATTTATTTGACTCTTAAATCATACAGAAAAGCAATATATTTGTCATAGTTCGATATACGGTATGAAAAATCTGAACACACTTCAATAATTTTTAAACTAGAAAAAGTGAAGTTTTGGAGTTAGTGAATATAAGAACTCATTTGTTAACCTAACATGCAGGTCATTTTTATTTATCTTGGGAGTTTGACTGAGACTGATACCGTCCATACAGGTTTAATAAAAATAAACATATAGGTATTAGATTAGAATCTGTTTGCTTCTTTGACTTTTAAAATACACAAAGATTTCAAATTTGAAGTAAAAGTGAGAAAAATTTTGTTTTCCTTTTAATGAAAAATATTTATTCCAAGAATGGGATACTAACACACACGCATTGGGAATCCTTCGAATATTGCGATTTACAATATTTTGAGAAAGAAGAATTATATACTCAAGTGGTTTTCTTTTATAAAGGTCTAAATGGAAGTTTAATTCAAAAACAAGAATGATCCAAGTCATTCATTTAAATCAGCTCAAAATGGTTTTAAAAGATAATATATTGATGTTACATCATAGTCAAGCTTTTATCCTAACCCAAAACCTATATTAAACAAGTTTCGTCATTTCTAATGCTAAGTCCAAATAATAACAAAGAAATAATAAAGAATAACATTTGGTAACGGATCGTAAGCCATCATTATGTGGAAGTGGGATTATATTTAGTATAATTATTAAGAATTTATAAATATTTATAATTATTAAGAAATCTGCCACAGCAATATTTTATACTGTTTAAATATTATTTTTCGAAATGTATTTCTTGGAAATATGTTGTTTAATTTTAATGAAATTTCATTTATCGGTTTCCTACTAGTTTTCATATTGTGATGAAAATTTTTCATTTATAATCTGAGGAATAAAGCCTCTTGTTTTTTACAGGCTGTATTTATGCAACGAATTTTAAAATTTCTTTTTTTCTGTGTAGTGAGAACCTATGCGGTTAAAAAAAGAACTAAATTAACTCCGAAAGAGCTGAATTAGCTCCGAGAAATTTAACATTGGGACAAACTTGTCCCGATTTTAAATTCTCCAGAGCCAATTTAGTTCTTTTTTTAAGCGTGTACATTACAAATACTTCATTTAATGGACCACTAATTGGATACTTTAATTCAATTAATGGACCAATCAAAAAACTTTTTCTTTCATAGTTTTCTTTTAAATCTTACAGAGTTCTGTAAAATATGATAAAATGAAAAACACACATTAGTGAATTAAGCTTCAAACGAGTTAAAATATTTTGAGGACAAATATTTATTTCTTTAGATAAGAAAATAAATTTCGGATTAAAATGCGACTATTCAAAAGCATGTCTGCTGTTTTCGCCTTTAATTACACTTTCAGGCAGAGCAAGTTTAAACAAATATTTCTTCGGCGACTCAATATTATTACTCCTTGCTCTCATAATAGTGGAATCAACTCAGCAACTGAAATTTATTATATATATATATATATATATATATATATATATATATATATATATACATATACGTATTTGATGGTTCCAACATTTAACATGAATTTTCTGATTCTAACTTAGACTGCTGGATGTAAATGGACCTGTATCACGCAAAAGTAAGTTAAGTTGAAATAAAAATTGCGTCTTATGTAATTACGGAACATTTATTTTTTGTCGCCTACTTGATCATTTAAAGTTCTTTTAAATGTATTTACTAGGCGAATACGGTGAAAAAAAGACATGACTAGTCGTACTTTCTTTTGAATAATTACTAATTTAAATTTAATGTACTTCTCGAAATATGGTGGAATGAAAAATGGTGAAAGAAAATTTATTAAATTTTACGTTTACAAAGTTTAGTGTAGCTTTTGAAAACTTTATTATTATGTACTTTCGTATCATTGGTCAAACCTTGTAAATTTTCTATATTATGATTCTTGGACTTTATTCTTGGTTTTGTATTCATGTTTGTTATCGTTTATCCTTACTATGGATAAAAACTGGATTTTCATTCTGCTGTGGGCAGTTACTTAGTTAACCTAACTGTTATGTTTCAACGGGGTTATGATCCCTGAATAATTCCTGAGAATCCTGAGTAAAGCTTAGGAGATTCATAAAAGAAGGGCCAGAGCAACTTGGCTGGGTACTTGAAAGACAAGAGAGACGAAGCTTTATTTAGATTTTTACGGTATGTACCGACCTTTTGTAGAGAAAACAAGTCGTTTGTTCCTTTCTTAACCATAGTATTTTTAACTGTACATAGTACGCAATATCCCAAAATCTTACCTTTCGAAAATCCTTCCATAAGCAGCCTGGAGTACGAAAATTTAAATTTACTAAAATTTATCTGAAATAAAATATTAAATTCACTTCTCAAGAAAAAAATTAATTTCCTAACTCATTTTATTTACCATTTCAAATTAAATTCGTTTGCAGTCTCTATAATAATTTTATTTCCCTTGTTAAATGCTTAACAATTTCATCCGTTCCTTAAAATTTAATGAAATAGAGGGGAGATATGACGCGGCTCAGTACCAGACAAATAATAACTCGCATCTTTGTTCGCTCTCACATTACAGTCAGGCTCCGTCTCCGATGTGGTGCTGAGGCATAGGATGTTTTCAGCAAATACATCACCGGTGGTCCCGCTGTGTGGCCATCTCAACTATGTCAGGCATAGATATGGAGATTCCCAGCAAACACTTCCGTTGGTCTCATTCATGAAACCGGGGTCATGTTTAAGTATGAACGTCCTCAGCAAACACCTTTAGCTGTCTGGCTCTGGGTATCACTGTCAGGCATATACATGAAGGTCATCAGCAAACCTCTTCTCTCCTAGTACGTTTTTTTTTTATTCATAAAATTTCAACTCCCCGTCCGTCTTCTTATTTGGGGATATCTTCTTTTTTACCTTTTTCTTTTTTCCAGGCAATTTCCCTCCATTTAGGATTCAGTGGCTACTCTGGTTCCGCCCCTTTTGCATAATTTGCATAATTGATTGAATTTTCATAATTGCATAATTGATTAAGTTTTTTTTTAACTCCCTTACAGTTCGCTGATTCATTTTGGGTGGTGCTACGTCGTTTCCACTCGCCTTCTAGTGTGGGCTCACATTTAAATTGCCCGACCTCTGATTGCCCTTTCTACACATCTTTCTCAAGTCCATTTTCCCCATAAATATCCGCAATTTATGGGGCTATATAGCATGTCTTGATTCTTTGTCTAAAACTGTCACTGTCGGCAGCATCGTGTTTGCGCTCATAAATTCTTTTACAGGCTTAGACTGTCACTTATTTTCCTCTATGGCCGCCGTCACACTACACCCCTCCAAGGTGTGAATTTTAAGTAAAGCTATTGAAATTATACGGAACTATATTGGGTTCATTTTAGTCTGTTCAGACCAAAACGGAATACCAAAAATAATGATTATATAGTAAATACGTTTGAATAACATGATGTAATAAGTTAACTTTTGAAGAGGTTTTTTTTATAGAAGGAGAAAACTGAATTCTTTTAGATTATTTAAGAAATAATGATATTTATTAAGTATTGAAATTGTAGAAAAATATAACGCCTAAAGAGCGAAAAATCTAAAATTGGTTTTCTTGCATCAGACCATTTATAATGTTATCGTACATACTCACTAACTAATAATTTACCGAAAAATTACTATTACGAAATGTACTTCCAAAACTTACTTCAGAAAATATTTTCTTAACTCCGAGAAATAAATTAATAATTTACTGAGAAGTTTCAGAAAATTAAATTGAATGTCAATTGCCTTTTGACGGAACAAAAGTAGATGTCACTACAATACATGACACAACAGCATAACAATAGTAGACAGGAACTATTTTGATGAAAACGCAAACGTCAACAGACATTCAGAATTTAATCAATTTTGTCTGTATTGTGTTTGGATGGCAAACATGAGTTTTAAATGAGAGTGCCTTCAAGTGGAAATTAGTTCAGTATTTTCAAAAAGTTTGTTTGCATTAATTGTCTGAATTTTGAAGTGTTAGAGAAATTAATATCATGGGAAAGAAAAATGCAGTAGTTAATTATTTTCTCCAGTAAAAACAATTTCATTTTGTCTTTTCCGAAATTGAAATAAGTTTTTATTCTTCTGCTTTCTCAACTGGAACAATAATGAAGGTGTCACAAGCACGCATATATTATCTACATCCAATTTTATTAAGATTTGAAATAAATAAATATATTAATTTGAAAAGTTTCATTTCATTTACGTTGATTAATGGATTAAATAAATCTTCGTCAAGTCTGAAGTACGAAACTATAAATGTAAATCATCCTTAAAATGGCTAAAAAATAAATTATATCCTATTTTGATGGAAACTTTAAAGGTTGAAGTGAACTTTGATCTACATTCAGGAAGATAGGACTTCATTTTTTAAAATATAATTTCATGTTTAGGTTCATCATACGAAGAAAAAAAAATTAATAAATATTTTTAAAATGTACCTGCATGTGATATTTTTTTGTAACTGGAAGTACAACGCTTATCTCAATAGTTTAAAATATTAGGAATACAGTCGAGATAAGACGAAACTGACTGATGCATTTGGGTCAACGGAAGAATGATAGTAACGAAACCAATACAAGCGGGACATACTTTGACTGGGACTCTGGTAGAGTAGTTATCGTTAATGGAATTAGGCTGAAAAATACTAACTGGAATGCTCCATGGAAGGTTCTATGAACTTAAATCTACGTTGAGAATATTTCCAAACGTTAAAAGGTGTTCAGAGAACCAATGTGTGCTGTCTGGGAAGTGACTGATAAAATGTATATTGCTCCGATAAATTCTATTTTCACAAGTGAAAAAATGTAGATTGAAGTTTGAATATGTCGTAAAGCTCATGTACTCCGTTTGGGCATGCTGTATGTAGTACAACAAGTCTTAGCGGAATGCTTGCATTACTTGGACCCAGTCAGCACAGCAATGTTTTCTGAACGTCTATTAACTTTCAGAATAGTTAAAAAGGGTTTATAGTTTGTTCAATCCATGTAAGTGTGCTCCTTGGGAATTGGGTTCGCTGATCAAGCTGAATTAGTCCTTGACAGGTAGTTGCTCTACTTAGGTTGTTGGTAATGTTATTTTTTTTCTCTATGAACATCAGATACGTAAATATTTTGAACAGATAAAGCCCGTGATTTTGCCTCCTAGATAATTAAATATGCTCTTTGTAGAACGTATCAGGAATGCTATCGGAAGACGAAATTGTTTAACATCTTAAACAACCAACCTTTTAAAGTCACCTATCGAGAGTGTTTATATGAACACATTTTATAAAATCTTTGCACAACAAATTGCGTCACTGTCATGTCGAGTTGTTTACTTTTACAGAGCTGAGTTTGAATATGTCTAATCCAGTGTTGGAGAGGTGTTACAAGTATAGTTGTGCGTTTTGTACTCTCAGTAAATATATTTGTAATAAATAAATATACATGCATACAAGAAACAAATAAGAATGGCACGTTTGAAGAACGTTAATAATGTTATTATCAGATGCGAAACGTTAAGAAACATTAATTTGGTAAACATATGGACTGGAGTAACACAGGACACTGGAGTAACACAGCTCAAATCGAAGTCGCTTAAATTAAACAGAAATGAACTCACTTGATAATGATGAACTAGACATTTTATCACGTTTAACTATTTTTTTTATAAAACTAATGATTTATTATTGTACGCCTTATTGTTCTTCCCAATATGCATAGTTTTATTTTTATTTTACACCCTTTCTTTCTAATAAGAGAAAATAATTTTTGCCCTGCATACTGCAATTTTTATGCTAATTCTTCTGAGTACTCGTCATAATATGTTTCCCCCTTCTGCTGATTTCGGTGTACAGTCACACTACAGATATTTTCGCCTATTTGGGTCTCTCAAGCGATTACCTCCATGCACTTTTTCGTAAAAGATTCACTTTGTGTTTTATACCTGAACCATAATCTTTTTGCATAATGCATCCGTTGCTTCCCCTAGAGGGTAAAAAGTTCAAAGTTAGTATTGCTAAATACGAAGCAAATACGAAAGGAAGTTTAGCGTCAGGTTTCATTGCCGATGGTCAAACATCACGGTTCCTGTGAGATTTTCAAGAAAAAAGGCTTGTGCTCATGAAATACCAAAAATAGAGGCACAAATGCAGCTAGAAATGTTATTGAAATTAATATCTTAATTGCGGCATAGTGTGAAAGGCATTACATGATTTTTTTATAATTAAACTTTTATGTCACTTTTCGTATATTTCTTGCATTGATCAGCAATTATATAAACTTTCTGCAGTCTTTTTTAAAATAATGTTTGTATTTTCTCTCACAGATAGACCAATGTTGAAGTGTGATATTTTGAATGGTTCCCTAGCCATTTGTAGATAATAAAATTCCTCTCTCTCCTTGAGGTGAATAAAGGGGAAGTAATAAAAGTGATCTAAAGAAAGGGGTGAAGCAAACAATGGTACACGCTCAGTAACGTTCCCGGGATGGGATCGTGATTCAGACCAGGTACGGATGGTGTACTTGGCGATCTCAAAAGATTGGCCAGGTTACTGAGTTTTCAAAATCACTGTGCTTAAAATCTGTGCTCTCTCGGTTAAACGTTCATCTAATAATTTTATGTTTAGGATCAACTTTCATTGTAACAACAAAGTATCAGTTTAAACATCTGAAACATACGTACAGTTGTGAAGTTTTTGAAAATAGCTCCTCAGCCATTTTTGCGATGCAATTTCATTGCTTTATAAAAAAAAGCTGTATAAGACTTATACGTATTTTCTTTATAATAATGTGCAGTATGTTTTTGTGGTTAGAAAACAACAACCCTGAATTGTTATTTTTTTAAAAAATCAAGAGTCGTATGACACCTACAATTTTTTAAACAAGCCTAAAATAATATCGCTAACAAGTGAAAAAATTTTAACCGTATTTTATAAAGTACATAAATAATTTTTTGAATAAGCGATTGAAAATTTCGGTTGTTTAATAAAATACAGTCATATAAAAGCAGGTCAAGATAACTCATAAATACTACGTTTATGTAAAAGTATAACGTTCATGAATGACGCAGTTAAAATATTACGTAAACCTAGAGCTAGGATTATCTCTCTGAGCTATTCACTTTATATATAAAGAAGCAGAGAAAACTGATACATCAAACCTTTAATTGCTTCATAATTGCAAGTTTTAGTTTTGCTACGCTTCACTGCGGGAGAAAAAATATACACTGTATTTGATAAAGGCGCAACAACATTAAAATGAAAAGAGGAAAGCACTTATTGTTTTGTTGTGTAATTTATAAATAGTTTGTTGCCTAATTTATAAATTTTTTCACTATATATGAAAAAATATAATAAACAAGTAACAGGAAAAAATAATGATAGGTAATATTCTATTTCATTTGGTAATAGCGAAAGTAATTATTTAATTGAGTGTGTAAATGGAACAGTTTTTGACTTATGAATTGAATAATTTAGATATATATTTCTGTTTCTACACAAAAATATAACAGCGTAATGAAAAATGAATTACATTAGTAATATTTCTTCTTTTTAAAATATGTAACAATTATGCGAAAAATGCAAAATCAAAGTGATTTCATTTTCGAAACGTATCGTAAAGTGTTTTTAAGTCAGAGAGAAAATAAAAAGACTTGTATTTTTCCTTTCAATGGCAATTGGTTTGTTCTAAAGTTGCAGACTATGTGCATGATTATGTTAAACGTAGTGTATGGTGTGTTGCAAAATTAGTGTTCATGATATGTATTTTTTGCTTCATCAAGGATATGCTAAAGTGTTACATACTCAAACACATAATTATGAGGATATTTAATTAAAGCATTAGGTATAGGAATACTATCACACTACTCAGATGAAAAAACTCGGATGTTTCGGTCATTTTAATGAATTTTCTAGGATGTAATAGACGGATAAAGGATGTATTCAGTAAACTAAGTCATATTTATGCACATTAAAGACTGTATTTCTAAATAAATAGGAAAGTTAGTGCTTACCTTATAACAGATACGATAAAAACCCAGTTTTTGCAAGAATTCGACTCAAACAGGTAATGCACCGATCGCTTAAATATCGCCATTGCTTATTCTTAACTTGGCACAACTAGTTTATTTGTTATCTAGTAGATAGCGCTGACTGTATCTAAGAAAACATATGTGGAACGTTTTGGGCTACCTTCCCTTACGTCTAAATAGTCCTAATACGCCTAAATAAATACGTCCCTTATGTCTAAATAGTCTTCTAGCATAATAACACCCGAAAATACGGTTTTAAAATTGAATTTGTTTTACGGACTGTATAACACTACACAGTCTATCACTAAACTGAATATGGTGTTTAAGGATTAATTATTCATAAACCTTTGCTATTGAACTTTTGTAATTATTTAGTAAAAGGAATCGATGGCATAGGATCTACGTTTAGCTCTGTGTAGCATAACTTTAGTGCGCGAACAAATGTATCGTGGACGAGATGTGTATTTACGTCATACATAAAAGTAAACGAGAATATATATCTTTCCAACGAGAATATATTTCCAACTTTTTAAAAATCTTGCAGAAAATTAACAGTGTCTAGTATAGGGCGAGCACTAAAATTATGCCAGGATATTTTTGTTAATGACGGGAAGGTTAAAAAAATTAAGAGAGTGAAATAAAGAAACAAAATGCTGAGGCTCTAGTTTTATAAAGAGACTCCAACATAAAAGCCGAATAGTTTAATAACGCAATTAGAAGACTGAAGGAATAGAAGTAATCCCACTAATTAATTTTAATCGCCCTATTATCAGTGAAATTCGCTGCTTCACTACTAATAACACAATTTTTTTGCTCACCAAAGTCACATCAACAGTATAAACCTTCTGCACTTCATTAATATTAAATGAGTTATTTACTGTTTACTTTACATTTATGAATGTACTGCGGGGTGAACAATGATAGAAAGTATATATAATCATAGCATAAATAAAAATCTTGATAAGCGATACAAGATACGAAAAACATGTGAGGTCAGTACGGTAATGAGAAAAAAATACTAAAGCTGGAAATGCAAATAACACAAAGTAATTTTAGAGACGAAAGGAAAACTAAATTAGTTTATGCATTTTATGGTATACATTCTGTGAAACTGATAAGACAGATAAAATATATCCTACTGAATACATAGCTTCATAAAAAAATGAATTTATTTGGACATTTGACTAGTTTAAAAATCTAAATTTTTATTACAATGTTTAAGCTTAATTTTTAATTGCTAATGACAGTTGTTTCAGAAATAGACAATATTTATTACTTTTAACGAATACATATGTGTAATTATAAATTCCATCTTTGCGGAAACATAGAAGCGGACGTTCGTAAACTGATTGTTTTAAAAATGATCTGCTCATTACTGTAGATATGTTTCAATAATTACTGGTTGTATATATCTCAGAGGATTTACATTTTTGCTTTCTAGTCATTAGTAAAAGATTATTGATTCTAGGACACTAGAAAGTTTTCATAAATTTTCTTATGACAAAATATCTTCAGAATTTTAAGGACGTCCAACTGTAAACAAGCATTTTGGATGTATGCATTAGGAAAGAAAAATTATGAATAATCTCGGTGTTTAATTTCTAAAATGTTTAAGAAAATGTGTGTAAAGCTGTGGTGGAATGTTATTAGTCAGATGTCATGATAACTGATATATATATATATATATATAACTGTTGCACTTAAGCACAAGTCGTCAATGCTAGCAGATACCTGTTTTCAATATAAAAAATGTAAACACATTTTTTGTATCTTTAGCTAGCAGGTTTCATTTTAAAATGGTTATGTACATTTTTTTTTCTGTTGTTGGTACATTAAAAGAATTTTTAGACTTTCCAGTGAAATTAAGATAAAAAATCTGTATAGTGTTTCAATTCGCTCTTGTGTCGTTAGAAAAGGCTAAAAAATAGTGATATTTTTTTGTTTTTGTGTTAACGTTAGGACAAAAGAACCCGAACGCCAATAAAATTACAAAAAAAATAAATGTGTATATCATTTATCACCTTGAAGGTTTTTTTCTGCAGTTCTGGTGGAAATGATACCTTGAAAATATTCGCTCAGTCGGTGGTTATTTCGGTCAAAAATTGCTGTGTTTTTCTCAAATGTGTGCAGCCATCTATTCCGATTCGTCAGCTTTAGCTTTTGTCCACAACTGGTGTCTGCAGTTCTAAGCTTAGCATATTTTAGCACGTTATCACAATGGCTGAACACTGTGCTCCGGCAACGTTGATGTTTGCTTCCACTACCGAACTCCAAACATAAATAATCCCACAATAATTCCTATCAAGTCTCTTGATACCCTTTTGCATATGTGAAATGCAGTCAGTGTTTTCATAGATGTCTGTATTATTTTGTCACCGATTTAATTTGGAAGCTTGGTGACGGAATCAGCAAATTTTTATTTAACGTGCCAACAGCACAGTATCAGTTGTTAGGAAACCAAATATGTTCCAAAAATACAACGAATAGAATGCTGCACGTGCATGGTCTCGATAGTAATTGCAGGTTTTCTAGATAGATCATTTGATGCCTCATGATTTGAAATCAGATTTTTACTGTGATCGTCTAAAATAAATAAATAAACAAATAAATAAATTTGTTGTAGCTTACTTTGTGTTACGGTTAGATTTTGTGATTTAAAAATACCCTTACAATTACACATATTTCTCAACGGTTTCTCAAATTTCCCTTAAACTATTACAAAATAGGCAAAGAGCTTAGTTTGACAAAATGCCTAGATATTTTTGTGAAACCACGTGTATAAAATACTTTTGATTTACTATTAATTAAATTAATGGAACCCAAAACGGTTGCACTATAACTTCAAATTTTGGATGCCTTTAATCTCGTCGATATACTCTTGAAAAATAATGAACGGATTAAATTCACTATCTGTCATTAACAAGGTAAAATGTGTGAAAATATTAGAAATGATTGAATACGTTTGCAGCAAAGGTTTCGAAGTTTACGAGATAAGATACTTTCCGGCGCTGGAAGGCAGTCATTTATCAAATAATTCAGAAGACTCGTGATGCATTTTTTTTATTTTATTCTAGTGATTGTAATTTTCTTCTCTTACCCAGTATTTCATTTTTTTTCAACTTATGTGGATGTTTGCTGTAGGCATCTTTAAAAATATCCATCGTTTTTAGATTGCGAGACGTAACGTTCCCTTAAACTATTATGAAAATTAAAAAAATTATAAATCAAAAGATAGGAAATGGAACTTTCCACTTAAATAAGACATCACAGTATTTAATCTTTAAAATTCAATCAATAAATAAAGTTCACTTATTTGTTCTGTAAAGGCTGTTATTTCTTTATTATCCGGTACCATATTATTGACATCTTTATCAGATCTATATACTTTCAATAAGCAGTTAATATATTTTAAACTTTCAGAAACTTTGAGAAATGTTCCTTTAACTTTTAATTTGAAGAATGTTGATAGCAAAATAAGTTTTGTTTAATATTTTATAGCGTAAAAAACTACCGTACTTCCGAAATTAAATTTTAGAATTTTTTCTTAAAGGTATGACCTTTGTAGTGATATCAGTTTCTTTTCTGTTGTTTCTAGAAGACACGAAAAACCTCTCATAATTGAAATTTCACGGAGGTTATTGCATCTATCCTCTTCGACTACCTTGTAAATGACGTTTCAATGTTAAATTTGAAACAAACCTTTTTAAAACGGACTAGTAATTAGTTGAAGTAAAAATAAAATTTTAAAGTTCTTGAATAGCCAAAACAATTTGCACTGAATAAAGTATTGTTTTCGACTCCATTGTTTAGATTCAAACTGTGATTTCAGCAAGGAAGAAACAGTGTTCTAAGCCTGATACAGAAAATTCTTTTTTTGCGCACCGCTATCTTTATTTCTCATAGACATCGGCTGTGTAAATTTCTGATATCTAAACCATTTTCCTCCCAAAACATTAAGGATAGTGACGTTTTCAATTGTTGAAATTTGTTGACCGAATAAATCCTCAAATATATATCGACATCACGTGTTTCGATGTTCAGAGATGTCCGAACAAAACCTGAATTTTCTTATTCAAGCAGGCAGCGAGAAGGATTGCGAGAAGGATTGAAGGATTCTTTTATTGAGTATTTGAATTTCACCATCGTCATAGCTTTAATAAAACGAAAAATGTGGTTTTTGGAAGGGATATGATTTTTTTTCAAAAAGATGGTGCCTCGCACCATTTTGATTGAGCACAGTCGTGCGCCGCACGACCTTGCATGTATTGACAGAGGGGGGCGTATGTAAATCCGTCTACTTTCTTTAAGAAATCTTCAATATTTATTCACATGAATTAAATATTAAGTGCAACTTAGTAGATTTATTTTTAGAGCGTAAATATTATATACTTATTTAGTACAAAACTTGAATGTTTTGATACTACGAAATATATTGGCCAGAGCTTAAAAAATAAGCTCTGGCCTTGAATAATCTAATTGAATAAAATATTTTTTCACTGTGACTACAAAACGTATATGAGGTTTAAAATTTACAAGTGTAACCAAAAATATTCTTTTATTTTATTTCATAACTAGATATTTCGATAAAGTTCTTTGAAAGTGTTTTCGAATGCTTAAAAGACTTATCAACGAATAACAAACCTTCTGGCTTGTATCCGGCATTTAGAAAGTAACTTTAAAATTAAAAATGTAGTAAGGAATAAGATAAAGATGGACCAGTCAACTAGTTAATACGCCTCTCTGTAGCTTTCTTAACTATCTCATTCAGAAATTCTTAACTATCTCATTCAGCTATTTGCTTCACAAAAAACATGAAATTTTTGTGCTGAAACCATTGTTCCTGTTAGTAAGACAAATGTTTTTTCCTCTGGTTATAATTACACAGTTAAAGCTTTTATTTTGCATAGGATCTATCTAATTATGATGATGTAATCTCGGGGAATGTATAACCCAACAAATAACCGAAATTGGCAAGGTGAAATCACTTAAAGGTGGGTTGCACTTCTCTCCCAGGCGAATCGGGGTAGATGGGCCACGTCTAGACGGAAAGATGGACCAGCTTTTCTGACTGCAGATCTGCGGAGACTGCTGACTGCAGACTGCTTATCAAAGGCGTATATGGATTTTTTTTTTCATTGCGGTGTAAATCTTGAAAATCAATTGAAAATTTCATGAAAATGTCATCATTATCAAAAATCCCATTTTATCTAGTGAAATTATATTTATTTCAGGCCTGTGCACACCCTGCGCTCTCCCGCTGGATACGACTTTGGTTAAGACTGATCATTCACGATTATTCAATTTAAGGAATGAATATGTAGAAGACTGGATCTGAAACGAATGCGTGGTGACAAAACAAAAAGTAGATTTTGATACAGTGTGTACCTTGTTTGCATTCGCGAAATGAAGGTGTGATGTAACATGCGATTATTGTTGGAAGACCTAACAACAAAGTAGTTGCTTCCAGACACAACCTTAACTCTATAAAAAATTTTCATACAGTGTTTGAATCTATTAAGTGTTCAAAAAATATATTTCACTTTCATACATTCAAAGTCAAATAATGCTTCATGTAAACATGATATTAAGAAAGTTATTTTAGTTTTTATGCAACGAAAATAAACGTTAATAAATTTAATATATTTTCAAGTATTTTATTGCTTTCTGTTGTCGATCGCTCCCATTCATATGGTCCATATAGTAAATATTCTTTTTAATTATTTAAACATTTCCGTTACAGATCTGATTCTTAAAGACTTTCTTTAATAGGATTTTCATACGACACACACACACACACACACACACACACACACACACACATATATATATATATATATATATATGTGTGTGTGTGTGTGTGTGTGTGTGTGTGTGTGTGTGTGTATTTTAATTTATTAATATATATAATATATATTAATAAATTAACGAAAAAAAACATGGCCCATCTTTCTGGAATTTCAATAAATTTACTTGGTTAGCTCATTGGTAAAATTTTTACACAATCCAAACTTTTCAAAGTGACAGAAATTACCTAAAACTATTATATTTATATTTATGAAATCCAATGTGTCGTCTGTATTTCCATTTTATTCTAAGAGCGGATTAAACACGTGTACTTTAATTTTGAATGACTGATACTGCCTGTATTCCCATTTTATTTGAAGAAGGGATTAAATACGCGTACTTTAAATTGAATTAATCCATTTTCATTTACTTTAATTTTAACTCTTTATTTAGCTGAGCCATTCATAAAATTGTTTTTATCTAACCAATGTGGTTGATGCCCTGAGGATCAATTCAAAGTAATTCTATAAGCGTGAATAGATGGAAAGAAGAGTTAGAATGCAAATGCGGTAGCGATCCTTTGGTGTAAATCTTTTAAATCATGAGGCATAATGGGCACGAACAAACTATCTTTTATGCAACCCCATAAGGAAAAATTGCAGAGTTAGCTCTGGAGAGCAAGGTGGCCACGTAGGAAGGCGATTGTTGGCGTCAGAACCTCGACCAATCCAGCAACGAGGAAGAGCATTATTTATGAAATAAAACTTGTAATTTTTTTTTTTTTTTTCAGTAAAGCTAACTTATTTGATGTATTTGTAATATGTTATTTTATATAAGCCTTCCAAACCCGGTAGGGCATTGTGATACCCTGTAAATATAGTCACCCAAAATAGGGATTTATCGGGAATTGTAAGTCCGATTAGAAACTATTTATGAACGAATTAATTTAAATAGTTGATAATCATACGTATTAGATATTTACGCCGTTATAAAACTTTTCTTGAAAAAGAATGATACTCGATTTTTTTTAGTTCAAGAAATATTTTTTTCTCTTCTTTCAGTCTTATGCGGAATGTGATTACGGAATATACGCGAAAAATGTCTATAGAAACAGAACCCTTGGCAGAAGCTTGACGTCACGCATATGGTTGAACAACATTTTTGTTCAGTGTGCCTCCGTTTGTTGCAGCGGACAATTCAAGTAAAAACCTCTTTAATGATTTGGTATCAGTTTTTAACAGAAGTTATTTTGCGAATCTTGATGTATGGACTAGAAGTTGTGTTATGATTTGTTTAACTTTTAATTTTTGAGCAGTGGAACTTGAAAATTAATATTTTATTTTTAAGGTAAAAGGCCTTGGCAATATTTTTTATTTCTTTAGTCATAGTAATTAGATTTATTTTTTATTTTTATTATTTTTGATTTGCTAATGAAACAATTTTATAGATGCGTGATTTAAAATGCTTGAAGAATTGCACACATATGCGGACTAATGTTTCTAAAATGCATTTTCACTTTATGCATTTAGCGTTGTAAAAATAAGCCACGGGTCTAGATTAGGGAAGGTGTAGAGACAATTGTATTTTCCAAGTTTTTTTTTAATACCTTATGTCCCCGGGCAACACAGACAGCAACAAAAAAATTCAAAATTTCGTCAAAAAATAGTTTAATTAATTTTTTTTTCTTTTTTGTAATTTTCACAAACTGTGTAAAATGAGAAAATAGATAAATAAAAAATAAAAAAGCGCAATAAGACACATATTACATATTTACTGGCAAAACTTCAATCTTTTTTATTCTTAATTTAGTTCCTTAAGTTTTCAAAAGATTCTATTTTCTGAACACAAAAAGAGGGGGAGGGTAAAAATGCAAGTGATTTCTTTTTAACATTCCTTAACTTACAGATCTTGTTTCTTGAAGGTGTAACTGCGCAGACTTTGTACTAAATCTATTGAATATGCCTTTTTACATTTTTCATTAACCGTTTGCCCTTGAATGTTAATTTTCAAAGCTTAAAGTAAAAAAAAAAATGTACATTTTAAGCGAGTTCGTTAATAAAACTTTCAAATAAAAAATCATTTTTAAAGCACGAGACAGCAAGAATTCATTTTTTCTTGCTGTGTTATTCTAGCGTATTAATTAACTTTAAAAGGGAGGAAGTAACATCAAGAATAAAATAACTCTGTTCAGAATCTTTCAAGATTAACATCATAGTATGCTGCATTATATCTAGCACTGAAGCATTTTATTTTTTTCTTTCTCACTTTCTAATGAAATTCACAAATAATTGATTTGGCGGATCGATAGAAGGTTCATTACTTTGCTTTTTTATTTACTTCAATACTTCTTGGTGATGAAAAGAACACATTTACTCCTTCCAAGTGATTTCAAATAAATTAAAAGTTGCTTAGTTTGATATTTTACTTTCTAGAATCACATTTTGCTTTTATAGGACTTTTTTACCATATGTTTCATTCATCAATCGAATATGCAGTACATTTCCTATCAATAGCAGCATGTTTGCCGTTGCAGCTTTTTGGAAACAGATATTATACATCTGGATTTTCATGCTTTATAAGAAATTATTGCTTGGAAAATTTTATGGCTCTAAAGGTATAAGTAAACTGGAAGTTATAGCTTTAGTTTTTGTCCAAAAGACCGTCACAAATAAGTATACACAACTGTGAATTTTGATTACTCATTAAATGATTGCATAAATTTGCAGTGCTAAGAGGCTTTGAAGTTCCTAAACAAAGGACCTGGAAAGATATCTTTCCACCATGATCATTACAAATATTATGACTTCATAATTTCACTGCTACATAATCTAGCATAATACAGTTTTTTTATACTTAAGGCCAAAAATATGTATAAATAGGTTTTATTCATCATTTACAAAAATTATGAAAAAATATTTTTAATTATATTTATGTCTAATAGGTAATTGCTGTAACGATATAGACGATAAAAAATGTGTCCTCTATTTTTTTAATAAAATATTACCTATATTTATTTCATGAAAAAAATCAGATATTGTGTCTTTTATATTCTAGTGAATGGCTAGTAAGAGACTATTAATGCAAGAATCTTTATATCTGAATTAATATTTTTCGCGGTTGGTTATTTCTAGTTCTTTCATAAAAGATATGCTCTAAGGTTTTCCTTTCTACTGTATTCTCAGTGTGATATGGAAATAATGGCCCAGCTTTCTCACTCCATTCATTGCCACTACAAAAATTCGTTTCGTTTTATAGTCTCTGTTTTCCTTTACTGTCTTTTTGTATGGGCCACAAGAGTTCATGTTTAGAAGTATAAGTCTCTGTGCAACTATTCCATTCTTTCTTAACTATTCTGCCCACAGAAATTCGTTCCAAAATAATCAAAATAACCTACTTAATCTTTCTCTAGAATCAGCATGGAAGAAATCGTGTGTCGATTGGAAATAACTGTGAGAAATTTAATTTCCGTTCACATTTTTCAATTGCTTTGAATTGAACTTATTAATCAAGATATTTCAGCAAAAGATCTCTTAAAAATAGTCTTATTTTATCCATTAAAAACTATTTTGTGATTTTTTATAAACTGAAATGAAAGTTTTAGTTGCTGATAAACGTTTTTATTAAGGATATTTTCTCACTAAAATAACTTGGTTTGATTAATCAAGAAAAGTGTCTATATCAATAAGTTATATTTAGAACATCAATTTCATTCTATTTCAGTATTTTAGAAGATCCTTTTTTTTAAATTTAAGACACATGTGTGTGTTTTGAGTGCAATTCCTATTCAGATAAATGATTAAAACATTCCCCATAAATTAATATGCTAGTTTTTTTTAAAGTAATGATGATAGTTTTCAAATTTTACGGCAAGTTACGGAAATTTACACAAAATTTGCGTTTTTTATTGCTTTCATTGAAACAACAGGGGTAAATGGATATATGTTGTTCTTTAATTCTGTAAGATAAAATAAATTTTCGCTTTCACAATGATAATTTTTCTTTTCATTTTGTAATTCACACTTAAAATGTATCTATCTGAGTGTTGTGCTTGAATTCATAGACATTAAAGAATACGTGCGTATTTTTTTAATGTAAGAAAAAGCAATATTTATGTATTTTTACCTATGCAAAAATATTATCTCCGAATTTACCTTTTAGAAAGCTGTGTCCAGAATTGTATATTCCTAACAGAGCTTTAACTAAATTGAAATACAAATGTTACTGAACTCTGTTTTATGCAAGCATAAAACAAACATTTACTTGCTCCCAAGTTTCGAGACTTTACTCCCAAATAACACGTATTCTGTTCCCTAACAGTTCTGCTTTGAAACATCAATTTTCTTCTACCAATAGCAATACTGCACTTTATATACTGTGCGTAACCCCTTTATTGTCTAT
Source organism: Cheiracanthium punctorium (assembly GCA_038373885.1). NCBI lineage: Eukaryota > Metazoa > Arthropoda > Arachnida > Araneae > Cheiracanthiidae > Cheiracanthium > Cheiracanthium punctorium. The sequence goes on from JAWZYV010016048.1 coordinate 314,370, forward strand.
TTCACAATTTTAAAATTGAGTAGATTACGCAGCTGCACTAATGCGATAGTCTTATGCTCACATTCTTGGTTAAACATTGAAAAATGGTTTTCTAACTTTTAAAAAGTGTTACATTAAACCATTTGTGTAAAATCCAAAAGCAACTTGAAAATGGGAAAAATTAATATGGAATGACATCCAATATACAAAGTGTCATTTACGAATTTAAAATATAATTTACGTTTTCATTAGAGAAGTCCTCGTTTGATTTCAAGTTCAACACATAATATCATATGACATGTTTGAAATGATTGTAGGCACGCATTTGTCCGTTTAAACACGTTAATATATATACTCTTGCAGGTGAAGCAAATTTCTGTTTGCATATGACACTTTCAACAACCCCAAATGCAAATTATCTGCAAGTGTATTTCACTTTTCACTTTATGAGATGCTGCTAATAACTTGAGAGATTTCTAATTTATCTAAAATATTCAATTAATTCTTGGACGTGTGTGCCTTATGAGAAACGCTCCATTTCCCTATTTATTTTAATGCAATTAGACAGATTTAATTTTATTCAAGTTAATCATTTATAAGCTACTAGCAGAGAAGGATTGGTTTATTGCATATTATATGTCGATTATGTTATTGTAGCATTATATATGTCGATTGCATTATATATGTCGGTATTGCATTATATATGTCGATTTATGTTATTGTAGCTAAGTTAAGCTACTTAGATAACAATGCAATAAATTTCAGCGCCTTCTTCATTTTTTTTTTTTTTTTGGATATGATAAACGAAAATTCATTTTGTTATCTTTGCAGGTAAATTTTATGAAATATAAAAGGAAGTAACATAATTTTTGTTAATTTATCATAAACCATGAACAGACTGATGTTTTACTGATTCATCTTACATTAGCAATCTTAATTTGAAAACTTTGACTTTTCATTCTTGCTCTAGTTTTGCTCTAGTGCTTGCTCTAGTCTTATTTTCAGAATGGAATTATAAGCTTTAGCATTGAATCTTAATTTTAGGATGAGAAACTGTTCTCACTGTACGAATATTTCATACTTTCAATGATATAAAAAAGAAGATAAAATTAAATATATTTAAAAAAATAAGCTCTAAATTTTAACTTCAAAACATTTTTATAGCATGTATGTATTTTACTCATATGAAATATCAATTTATTGCAGTGATATCTGAATTTCAATGAGTAGCATTTTATGTTGCAGCCGCTCAGAGATTTAAAACAAGTTCAATTACTGCATATTCCAAAATGTTTTAAGAATTAAAAATGCATATACCAGGATTTTCTCCCTCGTCGTCGTCAAATTTCCTTGCGTGTCAAATCTACACGAAAAATGGTACTGATAAATTCTTCATAGCATGTAATATGTATTTCCCAGCGATAGAATATATATCTTACATTGCAACAGAATGCAGCGTTGATAACTGAATGTGTTCATTGATCTTTTTATTCTTGCTAGTTTTTCCGGAAAATCGGAATGTGAAGTGCCTTTTTCTCAAAGATACAATCCACTTGAGACGAAAAGCAAATTAAAATCAAGTAATAATGTTAAAAACAAAAGACGAGAAACGTGTTTTATCATAATGATAATAATAATAAAAAAATCCCCCAGATTGTTTTTCTTTGAATCTTAACAAACGTAATTTATCGAAAAACTTACTTTTAAATATGCAATTATTTTTCTGCATTTATAAAAAATTGAATATGTTTTATAAATGTCGATAAAACAAACTACGCTCACACCTATTATAAAGATGTTTATTCAAAACATCTTTATAATAGGTCTGAGCGTTAAGAGTAAATTGCTTTTGAGCGTAGATTTGATTTGACATTTAATGTACCTAAATATGTTATGTACATATATATATATATATTTATGATAAACAATATGTTAAAAAAGGAGATCTTCAAAAAGATGGCTCTTTCCAAGACTGAAAGAACAGGGGAAAAGGGAATGAAAAAGACCACGGATAACATTTGAAGCGTCAAAAATCATAGAATGAAAAGTACCATAGTCATGATAATAAATAGGATCTCTTCCCCTCCCTTTCTAACTCATGGCAAAATTGCTGTTTTTTAACAGATCAGTTGTCCATGATATTTTAAACATTTTTTGAAAAAAATAAAAAAGCTATTTAGATTTCTTTTCGTGGATTTTAAAAATGTTTCCGAAGTTACAGATCGCTAGTCAATGATTTGCATAATATTTACTGTAAAATAAATCTTGACATAGTTTTCTATACACTGGATTTTTTATTGTTTTAAACTCACATTTCTTTTACGACAGAGAGAAATTAATAGTAAGAAATATATGGTATATATTTAGTATCTCAAATTTAAAAAAAAATATACGTGATTTTTTTTAAATTTAAAGTAGACAGGATTACATGTCTAAGAATACAAATATACGTGATACTTTTGAGTATTAGGCTGTAAGTGGGATTGTTTTCCTTGTTAAGCATTACTAAGTATTGCAAAGCAAATATATTTGACCGTTTGTCCTTCGTTGCTAGCAAATAGTGTAGTGATGGTCATGAGAAACTGCGAAATAATTTATTTATCTATTTTATTCTGAGGTAAGAAGGATTCAAAACAGCAGCTGCTAACTAAAATTAAAAATAATCATTAAACGGTATCATTGCTACTAATGTTGCATTGCCAAATATACCACGTCATATTTCTTGCTTCCTTCCCCCTAAGGCCGTGATGACAGATGATATACATTTTGTTCATTAAAATGAAGGAGACATACAATCCACTGCAAAAGCCTACCAAAATTTCAGTTTCCAAATTCAGAATGTCACACGGCGCCAACTAGGCATTACATGAAAAAGTGCATTTTTCGTCGAGAATTGCAAAATGCGATACGATGGCAGAAGATATTATTGATTGGGAAATTAACTTAGGAATACCTTATTAAACCCAGTGTGCTCATTTCCCGCACTATTACAATAACAATGCAGTAAAACAAATATATATATTTTTACGCAGAGTTAAAAGTGTGTAGTATTATCAAAATACCAAAAATTCGAATTCGATGCGGCGGCAGAAGATATTATCCAATCACAATAATATTTTACACCGTTTTTATTGAACACAGAGAGAACTTTTTCCGCACTATTAGAATAGTGATTTCAAAAATTATTTTTTTTCGGCCCGCCCTAATGCATAATTTCAGCATAGAAGTTGTGTTTTTTACAATTAAATACTTATAAATTTTATAATAAATTGTGTACACAAGAATGTTGATATATATTTTCGCATTTGTTAATGGAAAAAAAAAGTTTTTCTTTTTAATGACCTTTTAATAGTAAGGCAGGGGAGTGTTTGTCCACACAAATGTGACAAATACATAATAGGTCGATTTTTTTTTTTTTTGAAATCTTTGTCTCCTTAAAAGTTGAATATTATTATGAGTAATATGTATGCTTTCGAGTGGAGTTTGGCTATGATTGTAAAAAGACGATGGTTGTTATAAATCGCTGTCTCATATTACGTGAACAATCTTGAAGAACACAAACACTGCGTTGTATTGAATAAAAAATGCATCGAGCTCCATAGAAAGTATTAAGATATACCTGAAAATGCCGCGCTGTAAAAAGGAAGGTTTCTGTTAAATCGACATCGTAACTATTTTTCTTGAAGGCGAGCAAACTAAATCCGATTTTATAGGAATGAATGATTCATAAGTGGTAACGATTCACAAAATGGAGGTTCACCAAAGTGAAGAAGGTGGCCAACAATCGTAATGACCCGTAATGAAATTTTTGAACCGTAATGTTGCTGTGGAAAAAGACATCCATCTTATCGCTTGGCGATTTTACATCTTACCGGAAGGGAGCTCCGAAAACTTGTAAACACTGGAAAAGAACACATTATGAAGATCATACTCGTGAGGAAATCACAGAAAAAAGGCAATAATTCTGCATGCCTTTTATTAGTTTCCAAGTCTATGTCATAAAGCAGTTACATACCAACCATTACCCAAAATATTATAAATTTACAAAAATTCCGGTTTAACTACGCTGTTAAAAATACATTATATACGAGCACATTCACTAACAATCTACATGGGAGAGTATAAAAAAAATCTTCCAGAGTTAAACTCCCTCACAATCACGGAGCGATGGAGAGAGAGACACCTCCATCCTGGGAATGGCTCTTCCCCATCAAAGATCAGCAGCTCGACTGTTAAAATATGACCGTTACGAAAAGCCGGTAAGACAGTTCAAAAAGTAGAGGTAAAAAGCACTGCTTCGGGAAATTTCCAGAAGCCACGAACATATGCTTACAAACAGCTGGCGAAAACCTCACAACATTTCAGCTGCGAGAACAAGGAGTATAACTGGCGTCAACTGACGTTTTATTTTATTTAGCAGAAGAACAGCTGAGAAAAACGAAACGTGAAAAGAAGATGACGTGAGGGCTTTTGCAGCATTTGCGGAGAGGAGAAAAAACATTCAGATTTAGACGATAAAATTCAAAGTAATTAAAATATTAAAAAATATGTCCTATGCGATAAAAGAGCAACAGGACATGTGCGAAATTTGGAGGAGCTACGAGAATGCATAAGAGTTGCACATGGAGCTTGATGCCTTATTTTTTATTTAAATGATCTACAAAGCAATCTTCATATTTTAAAAATGGTTTGGCAATTTTGAAATATGTTAAAAAAGATTAAGAACCTAAATAATTCCCATAAAAATCGAAATAAAAATAAAGACTGCCTTTCCGAATAGGGACTGAATCCCGCTTTCTCGGAAAGACTGTATCATGACTATAATATTCATATTAATGTAAGGCATTGTATTAATTATCAAATAACATAAAGTATTGTTGCAAATACTCTGCTAACTCCTGGGTTCGTCATTCTAAAGTCCAGTTGGTGTAGAAAGTTCTAGTAAAGAGTCCACTTGTCAGGATGGAAAAACTTTAATGCTTCTAGAACTTCATCGAACAATCAGCTATACAAGATTCACAAGCACAATCAAACAGTAATGTGCATTTAACAGTCCGCTTAGATTAGAAGCTCTCACAAATGCTGTATTTCTCACACAAAATAAAACACTTCCACAGGGAAAAATTTAGTGGAAATATACGAGATATATTGCAAGCAATCCCTCAAGACTCAGTAATAAAGAATTTACACATAGCACTTTAAAACAAGGCTTCAAAAAGCAAGCAAACTGTAACACCATTCACAGAGCAAAGCAGCCTGCTCATCGGTAGCTCGATAACACACTGACTGGATCGGGGGCAGCCCGGATCCGTTTATACTTTCTGACGTGCATTCCAGAAAACTGGGGACCTCTCTAACAAGTCCCCGAACAATCGCGTTTTGATTACGTCATAGAAGAGAAATATTAAGCTATTGTACATGGTAATGCAGAAAAACTATCTTTACAAGCCCCATTGGGAAAATCGCGCCAAATGACCAAAATGTCGCCAAGCTTGACAACTTTTGGCGAAATATCGCCAAATTTGGCGTCTAAAATAAGTCCCCAAAAGCAGCGTTGCCAGGTTTGGCTAATATTAGCCAATTTGGCTATTTTTGATCACGCTTGGCTAGAAAATTTATAAGGAAATTAGCCAACCCGGTTTTGGCTAATTTTTGGCTATTTTTATCGAGGTTGCAAGACATTGGCTAATATTATCTACTTTGGTTATTTTTTTTAGCATTTTTGACTCGATAAGTTTTTGGCAGAAATTTTCAATTCAAACTTTTCAGCCTTAGCAGGAAAGAAAATCAGTTAGCACAACCAACTCCAACACTGACACTGAGAGAAAGGCAGTGGCGTAGCGTAGGTTTTTTCCCGCTCGAGGTAGATGCCAAATATGCCTCTTTAGAATAGCCGAGAATTTCTCGGGCCATACGTATTTATTCAGGGTGTCTACCAAATTTCTGGAAGATAATTTCCTGACTTTTGGGAGGTCCCAGGAATAATAGGAAAAAAAATCCAAGAAAAAAATTCCTGACCAATGCAATTTACTTTGGGAAATTGCACAATGCCCCTCTCTTGTCTTTATATTTGCATATTTTGTACAACTTCTTGAAATCAATTTTAACTGAGCTATACAGGATTAAGCTTTCATCAATTGAGAAACAGAAGCAGTCGCACTTTCTGATAGAATTAACTAACTGTTCTTGAAAATACGGTCCTAAGCTATAAGTTACCAAGTAAGCTAATTTGTCTTTTACTCTTCCCTCACGATGGATGAGCCCCCATTTTCCCATCCTTCTACAAACACATCGCTTGATGCTTTCGCGGTCCCAAAAATGCGTTGCAGTTGCTTCCGGTTTCAGTCTGACAATTAGTGAGAAAGGGTTTAAAAAAAAAAAAAACAATATTAAAAATTAGGTAACAATATTAAAAACTAAAAGAAATTCTAAAACAAAGCAATTATCTTTACGCCTTTATTTCAGTACACACTACAAGCTTTTTTTAAAGTAACTAAAAAGTACTTGTCCTCTGAAAAGATTTATAAAACGGGTAAATCCTTATTTAGTTATTTTCTTTTAAAAAAGAGGATAGAAATATTCTTAAAAGTTCTCTTTTTCATGCTATAGAAAGTCATCCACTCTCTTACATTTTTTATATCTTTGTAGCACTATTTTTTAAAGGTAAAAGTACTAAACACGAAGATGATGGAAACAGATGTTATTAAAGAAAGTTTAGACCTAGGTACGAGACTTCTAGAAACTAATGTATCAAAATATGAAATATAATAAAACCGATTTTGACTACCTCTAAATTTAATTATAATATTCAGCCTTCAGCTGAAATTAGTTTCCCCTCCGCTAAAGAGGTTTTTTGACAGAACCTTTTAATTTGTATTGGCAGCCATGTACAGGATGTATTTGCATGTAAATCAAACGGGGAGAAACCAACCGTTCTTCCAGTGGTGTCAAGTATTTTAAACAATCCGGTATTTCGGGGAATTCGAAGCCATTGCTTATAGCTAATTCTGGTATTGTCAATTTAATCAAACAATCGTAACATGTTTTGCAAAATTTGCCAATATCATCGATATCTTTGTAAAAGACTAGTTTTATAAAGTCCGTTGTCGCTCCTTTGGACAGTAAAGTTGTTTTGGAATGGGTTCTTATTGACTTTTTGAACCACAGTCGATCACAACAATAGCATTGGTGGATTGGACCATCAGCAACAGCTTCGAAAAATTTCTCAGCTAATTTACGAAATTCTAGTTCTTCACACCTTACATTTAGATCAGTATCTGTTCTTGGTCTTTTCGATGGTATATCTAGACAGAGTCGTAAACGTTTTCTGTCTTGTCTTCTGGATTTGGATTCCGCTTCTTGAGCACGAAAATCTGGATCTTCCCTTTTTCTTTGCATAAATAGACGGTTAGTTTCACGATGACTTTCTTCCGGATTAGACAACTGGCGAGGACGGCCAGCGCGGCCTTGAACAACAGTCCCGGGTATATTCTTCTGATATTTAACGATGTAATACTGAACAGTAGAGCGTGAAATACCAAGCCTACGAGCTATTTCACACTGATCCCGCAAAAATGAAAATTTTAGAAATGCCACGACAGAGGAGCGACTCCGAGGAGGGACTCCGAGGAGGGACAAAAGTTTGAACGCGACTCTGGAAACAAATCCAAGTTCTGAAAAATGAAATCGGAACCTCGGGAACTTGACAGCCAGTCGCAGACGCTCTGACAAAATCTTACAGTTTCCCCTTTTGTTTCATCTGACGTTACTTTGAAATTTTTCAAGTATCCATTATTCCAATCATGTGTCGGATCTTGGTGTGTTTCAAATTTCCGTGAGATCTGTAAGATTTTATTTACTATCAATTATCATCCACGACTTTTTTCGTCTGCCAAAAACTATTACCCTCTTTAGCGGAGGGTAAAAAAAAAAAAAAAAAAAAAAAATTTGATTCTTTTGGTAAATTTTCCGGACCCATTATCCAATTTCCCGTTTTTTTCCCAGACTTTCCGGACCCATTTTCCAATTTCCCCGCTTTTTCCAGACTTTCCGGAGCGGTAGACACCCTGTTATTGTATTGTATGAGAGATTCTTGAGTAATTAATAGGTACCTGTTTTGCTCGTTTGCCTTACCACATGACCGATTTTGTTTTTATTTGAGGGTTGAGCAAGTGCGGAATTCAAGAGCAGAAAATATAAGTTTCTCTTTAAATTTTTAAACAATTGTTTTAAATCAATAGATTTTGAGAGAAAGTCGCCTCTCCCCTCCTCTTATGTAAAAAAAAAAAAAAAAAAAACTCATCATACTCTATTCTAATTTCATATTCAGCAAAGCTTTATTAAAAATCCGAAAGATGGCGCTGCAATCGCTGGTTTGGCTATTTTTGGCTAATTTTCAGAAGCCGTTTGGCTATTTTCATAGATTTTGATCTGGCAACCCTGCCCAAAAGTCAAGTTACCGAAGGACTACGACCAATGTTTTTCGAGATTTCGAGAACCACCATAAAACATCAATGGGGAAACCGAAACCTCCGTATCTCCAGTTCTAATTCACCGATTTTGATGCAACAAGAAGCAAAATTTAACTATTTGACGCGTAAAAGACGAATTTTTAACTACGTTAAACCCCAGAACAGCGGGTTACCCCGAAAATTCCTGACAGTATTAAACTTGATTGTGCTTATAGTCTTACTTTTCCTACTTTTCTCATAAAATTAATTTTATTTGAATGAAATGTCAATCCCGCGGGATCCACAAATCTCAATCCCGAAATCCCGTGAAACGAAAAACAGTGCGGGTTTGGATTCCCTAATAAGATATACATCTACTGCATCTAATTCTATACATGGGAACTATTTTATATGGGTAGATAGTAAAGGGCGCAACAATAGGCGCAATCCTGCGAAACGAAAAAAGTGCGGGATTGCATTCCCTGTTGGCGAGTAATCTGATGCAATACACATGTTATTCTGGCGTTTTCTCAAGGGCGGGGTACGCAAACAGTGTAATAGACAACTGCCACTGAATGGCGACGAGAACGATGGTGACGTGAGTGCGTTCAGTTACACTGGGTGCTAAACATTTCATGCTGAAAATTTCATGTTTCAAGCGCAACATGACATTGCGTTTGGTGGTTCAACTACTCGAGGTTTTCATTTTTCTTTCAAAATATTTAAAGGGTGGTTGCTTGCGAAGTTAGGTTTTTGAATATTTAGAAAATGTCTGTTACAAGACATCAAAGCAAATCAGAGTTCTTAGAAGAGCTGGATGTACCGAAAGAATTACCTTGTACGAGGTAAGCCGAAGAGAAGCAATTCTATATTACTAGTTTGTCAGTGAGGAGAAAAAAAAATATGAATAAGGGACAGGATCCACCGGAAGGAGAAATAACATTAGCTGTCGCTATCGAAGTTCAGGAAGCATGGTGCAAGGCCAGCGTATCCTCACTTTGCAAATCCGAAGAATTTAAGAGACAGTTGGAAAATACCACTAGAGAGAGGATGTTCAGCAACTAAATAAATCGTACTTTCGAGAAGGACATACGAAATCGCTTATGAAAAAGTGGAAAATTCTCTCTTATCGAGCTATTGATTATCGCAGCTTGCAAATATACCGAATTTTCATAGCACAGGTGTCTCTCTTAAAAGTCCGTGTCTGAGTCTCCACAATTTTAGATACGCCTTATTTATTAGAATCTACAACATTTGAGACCTAAAGAGACAAATATTTTTTTGTAAAAAAGAAGAAATAAAACGAAAAAAAAATCTTTGATCCACGCTTACGAACTCTTTTTCATAATAGTGAAATTTCATTTTTTGGGGGAATGCAAAGTTGGTTAAAAAAACTAATTTGGATAAAATTATCAGAAATGGTGATAGGAAAAATTTTTATAGAGGCTATTTGTGCAAATAAATCTTATGTAGAATCATTATCTAGAAAATGCAGTGTTTAGTTGCACGTTCTGTCAGGCAAGAAAACAGCTTTAAAAAATTCCGTTTGTTTTAAATTATCGCGATTGTTTTAAGGTCTGCAATAAAGCATGGGAATCATGAATATATTTGTGCAGAAAATTAAATTTGCATTCGCAAAAGTCACTTCTGCAAACAACTTTGGGAAGCTATATATCTACCCAGGAGGATTAAAAATTAAATAGATTTATACCATAAGTACACAGGTAATGCAGTTAAAACATGCTACAAAATGTATTCCCCCCCCCACACACACACAAATAACAATAACCAACAAACAAATAAATAAATAAGAACATAAATAGGGCTAAGTTAACTATTTCACTATATTGACGTGCCTTTTTCAATAATTTCCTTAGCTGATTTTCAAAACAGAAAAGAAAATCTACAAAAGATATATAAATATACAATTTTCAACATTAAGGAGCTGCATACAAAATAGTAATTAGATTATATAATCTTTAGTTTCTACTCACTTTCTGCACTGTTCATATAAAATTAGCGTGTCCGGATTATGTCCGTACTGGAAGACGTAATTTAGAAAACAAATATATTTTCTGTGAAACAAAAGATTTATGTGAAACTTTGCTTTTACCTATTACATAAGTTTAGAAGTTTGCCATTTGGTATCAACATAAAAATTTCCTTGTTTGCTCAAATATCTTTTCTGCCGCATGGCACTTATTTTTCTTTACAGCAACTTTTCCGATTATCTCACAACATAAGGAAACAAATTTCTGCCGCAAATACGAGCTGAGAGAATAGAAAATAAATGGAGCGGCAATAAACAATTGTTCAGTTTGTATTTATCAGAGACTAAAGCTAGGCATTTACAGCACGTTTTTGAATAAAATACGTATGTATATTTAAGTAAATGAAGATGAAAATGATGAATTTTTATTTTTCTTTACCTAAAATTATTTCTTTTCGCTCTCTAGAGATAAAAAATTATATCTCAGCTATTAAAATAAAGTTATTGTAAAGCTAATAAATTTAACTGTTAAATTAATTAACTGAAACGATTAATAAAGAGTTGTTAATTATAATGAATTCTATTCTAAAACTGTAGTTTTTACATATTTTTAATTTTTGGAACTGATTCAGTGAAACTGTTTGAAATTAACTGATTCTTATCTTTACTTTACGTATAAGTATTTCCCCAAAAGATAAACTTAACTTCGTTTTTTAGAGGAATTTTCCTTTTTATGATTTACATTTTCCCAAAACATCTTATTATTTATGGAGAATGTGTGCATCATGCGTGTATAATGATAAATATTATTAAAAGTTCAGAACAATGTCGATCCATATTAATATTTTAACTTAATCCTAATATAAATTTCTAATCATATTTTAGGTTAAATAACAAGATGATTACTATTTTCAAACGTTTTAAAATAATATTGAGGTCCAACATGTCACGAAATTTGATTTAAACAAATGCAATACCATAAGATTTTTCTTCACAAACGAAAAAAGAAAGAAGCAATATTTCGAAATGTACAGATAAATGGTTCTGTGAGAATTGCAAAGAATGGTAAAGCTCAAAATTCTGTAAGAGATTTATGATAATTATCTTTTTTGTGTTTTAAGTTTTGTTGTCATTTTACTTGTGATGAAAGCGGTGTTGCATAAACATTTCACTATCTAAAAACGATCACCATTAAAATGCTTTGCGATATATCTGTACAATAGAGATTCATGTCATAGATAAAAATGGGGCTTAAAGAACTTAATTCTAAGAAAGAATTAGTTAATAGGAGTATTTTCCGTTAATACGCGAAACACAATTTTTGCAAAATCCAAAGGAAATTGAGTAAAAAAAAACTCTTCCTTGCACGTTTTTTTAATTTTGTGTTATTATCCTGTTGTTGAAAATGGACTCCGTCATTCACAATATCAAAAATGGCATCCACTGTCCCCTTCGATACAAGTGATAAAATGTAAAATTTCTTGTTCGACAGAGTTAAAGAGTGTAAAGAGTGTATGGAATTAAAGCATTTTTCACAAAATGTACATCTGATACAATTAATTGTAGAAGTGCATTTCATTTTTAAATTTGTAATATTACAAGAACTACTAGCCTGTGGATGAAAATGATCTTTAACTTCCACAATATTTATGGAGTACCTGGCTACCGAGGCATGGTCAGAATTGAAAAATTCCTTTATAATAAAATAATTGGTACGTAAACGGCTCGTCACGATTAACAATATTTTTAATGATCACGAAAGATTTACATCTCTGTGGTATCACTAATTTACTATCAGAAAAGCTTTACTCGGCATTCAGTTTTACAATGGCACATACTTTGTTTTGAGAATCGATGTTAAATCTTCTTTGGTCGGTGCCATCTAGAGCAAAAAGTAGGTTAACGTAATGTGCCTCATTACTTCCAGTAGCAGAGAGTGCATTAGCTTCTTCCATTTCTCGCATCATCATGAAACCAAACACAAAAGGATTTTCAGATCTGAGCGCTAAACTCCGTTCACATAAGAACACGGCAAGTGAAGCAGCATCCGCCTTGGCTAGTGCTTGGGAGGGTCACCTCCCTCTCGGCTCGTCCGCTGTGGAACCATGTACGCTAATGGGAGCTGGTGCACGTAAAATCCGTCGTGGCTCCAATGTCCTCCAAGTTGTTAAACGATACCTCTGGGGGTGCCGATTTCAGGTGGTGGTTGGTCCCTCATCTGGAGCCGGTTCAAAATTAGGGACCGACTAGTAGAAGTCCAACTCCCTCGGGGGCACTGGCACCCATCTTTCCATGGATAGTGTCGTCTATCCATGGACACGACAACAACAACAACATTTAATTTCAGTTTGATGAATGGGATTGAATACAATGGATTAATACGTCGGCAAGAATTTTTAAAGACCATACTAAAAAACTGAATTGTTGAGATATTCTGCTTATTATATATTATTTGACTCTTCAAAAGTACTCTTCGTAATTTACTTATTCAGACGAATGATTCAAATTTTCATTTGAGAGTGACAGAATGTCTATTTTGCAATGTCAAAGTGAAGAAATTCAACATACCAAAAATTTCAAATTTCTGAACACCTTATATTTGCTAGGAAAGAATCATCAAATTTATTTCGTGCTATATGCTATATCAGCAATTAAAATTAAATATTTTATCCTTAGAACAATTAGCCTTCGTTCTTTGAAAGAACTTTCACAGGTGTTTGTAAATTTGAGTCTTCATGTTCTATCTGCATGCCATAATTAAAAATAATTACAAGCAACAGCGATAAATGAGCTTAAAATATTTCAAAGAAGATGAATAATGCGAAACACATTAATTTCTAACTCATAGAAGAAATGCGTGCACAGAGCATTTTTACGCAGACTTAACATAATGATGATTCCGATTAAAATATATTTTAACGATAAATTGCTGAGTAGATATTTACTAAGTGGATAAGTTTTTAGAATGTTTAATTAGTTATAGCTGTGGCTATATTATTACGTTTTATCGAAATAGCATTATTTCTTTCCAATGGAGTGCTGTCTATGAACTAGTGGAGTTTGGCTGATCTCTTAAATATTTTAATAAAAATAGCTTTTTAAAATTTATGGCTAAGAACATAAATTTGTTTTAAAATTGCAACTCTGTAAATCGAAACAGCTCAATCTTTTGCTTATAAGTCAGAGCGCCACAATTCTTCTGCCAATTCCCTTCCTTTCCCGGCCTTTCTTTCTTGGCCATTTTTCTAGGAGCGGGTATCGCGGGAATCATCCAAGGTGGAAACTGGCAAGGAGTAGTTCCTTGGACTGCCTAAGCACAAAAGGGTAATGCACGTGCTGCTGTGATCGATTTTTTTACAGTAATAATATTTTATAAACTTGATTAAACTGATTATCTCTTGTCGTAAGATAACTGAATGATGCGTGCCAGATAAGTGATTAATGTAAAAAGGTTTATTTTGGGCGCTGTCTGCAAGTTTTTTTTTTTTTTTTTTTTTGTTAAAGAGGGACTTGGTTTCGTAAACTAGTACTTTAAAGAGATCTTTTGTGAAGTTTGTACATTATGGAGGAGTAAGTGTATGTATTGAATTATCATGCGTTGTGTACTAGACTAGCGATTTCTTACGAGAGTTTGATTACCAAGATAATATAATTATACTTAAAAATGGCAGAACTATTATATTACACAATTTAAAACTTTTAGAAAAATTAGTGAAAATTGTGTGATTTGGTTGTTATAAAGCGCAACGGTGAAACAGTCTAGATTTTCTTAGGTAGAAAGAATGAAATCATTATTTTTCGATCATCCTAGACACTGGTTATAAATACTTCCTTCAGTTTAAATTTATTGACATCAACATTTTATATCGCTGATAAGAACTAATACTAATGATAAAATCACTTTAAACTGCAAATTTATTAAAATCTGTTTTTTATACTGCATGTTTGATGTTGGGAACTCTGAAAGGGTCGCATGCACACACGGCCAGATGACGCGTTTGTTTTTCAGAAAGCAGCACACATGGCAGCTTGTGTTGTTTGGAGAAATCTGCTATCCGTAATCCGTGATTCCGAAAACAATACGACAAATTTTGAGGCGAAATAGTGTACTGCAGTCTGACGTAACACCAACTTTACATGTGTGTAGTGGTCTTCAAGAACAGAATGCAGTTCTGTTTTAACGTTCCGGTTACGAGAGCGACACACAAACACTTTTATTAAACATTTTTACATGAAAAATTTTTTGATTCGTTTCTAAGGACTGTTCATTACCACAACTTAAGAAACTCTGAGAGTCTAGAAGACCTCGGACGTACAATGTTTTCTCCTTTTCTCCCCCCCCCTTTTAAAAATATAAACCCTTTTGGGAAAAAGCTATTTTTCATACGAGAGAAATATGGTTTATAAAGTTCTTTTACACTTTCTGGAGACTCATGAATTATTGTTAAGACCAGTTTAAATAAAACCAATGTGGGCTGCAACTTATCCTTTGTTAAAAATTCCCCCTACAAGCCACTTTACTTTCTAATGTAAAGATGGATGCGCTTACGTTTAAACTCTCATTTCTTAACAATTATAATTTAATGACTGGAAACGTGATCTAAAAATCATAACTTTATCGAAAAGGAGCTATAATTGCTTCTTATTCCTCCCTTTCTCTAGCAAACCTAATTCTTTCATTTATAGCGTGTGTCTAAATTGAGTTTTCAGCGTCTTTGAGTATCAAAACTGCACGCAAACCTTTATTGCATCACTTTCTGATATAAATATTCAAACATATTTTTTAAATCTAATTTAGGTTAAAGAATAACCAGTTCTTAAAAGTGTAATTTGCTATAACATCAAATGGTTTTTAAACTTTAAAAGTGCTTGTTTAAAATAGTTAAAGTTTTGATTTTAATATACCGTGCTTGTATAAGATTAGTATTTGAATAAATTTGTAGAGTTTGATTTTAATGAAAGCATTTACTAGTAATGTTTAAACTCAGTTTGATACCTAAGATCACTTCGGAATTCCTTACAGTTGACATTTTCGTAGTGATAAAAATGTTTCTGTAAGATTTAGGAGTATGAATTTCTTTTCTAATAATTTGTAAATGTCACCTTCGTACTTTTTGAAGAAACATTTTGTTTCAAAGTACATCTTCATTAAGTGAATTGGAAATCAAAACTAATTTTCAACAATGACATTACTAAATTATTATTATTTAAACGTTAATGTAAATATTAAACATCAACAGACCAGAAAGTCGTTTGCGTATATCAAAAGTTACTTGACTGTGTGAATGGTGTAATTTTCTCTTCATTCGGGAACTAGCTATTTTGCACAAAAATATAAAGCGTCTCGTTAGTCATTATGCCCAAAGAATTGCCTATTTTCAGTAATTAGTGCACATACATGAATCAAACAGCTATTCTATCACATATCACAGTAAAATCTAACACAAAAAAACCCTTTCTGAACGGATGTGTGAAATACGAAGCTGTTATGGCTTCTAAGCTTTTGAACGTTTCCTATATATTTTGTTAGATACAGGTAGCGTTATCTACGAGGTAACACATAAACCACTTGCCACATGAAGAAGCAGCAACGGCAGTATTCAAGCGGTCACAGTATTACGCGTCTAAACAGAATTCTGCGAAAAATTGGGCTTTATGACTTTTATTATAAGGTAAGCACTATATTTCCTATTTATTTAGATATACAGTCTTTCTTGTACAGAAATATGACTTGGTTTAGTGAATGACGTATGTCTTTAGATGGGAATTACTTTTGCTAATTTCGTTATATTTCTCGGCGTCATCCAGTAATATGACCTAAAGTAGGGAGCCATATGGCTGGGTAAAATGATCTATCGACTGAAAAAACTCCAATACCGGATTTAGCCATCATGGCAGACCTTCAACCGTTCTCGAAATACGTGACTCCACATTGCATTATTTAATTTATTTCTGCGTTTATTGTACGCCATAAATGTTTTAATTATATTTCTGAAATATTCCATTTTATTGTTTGTGGCACAATTAAATTATTTTTCTTTTAAAATTTTCATAAAATAAATTATGTATACTATATGATTGTAAAATTTATTTTTTTCATTACGTAAAGTCATAATTACTTTTACATCTTTTATTCTGTCGATAAAAAACAATTTTTAAGTATTTTCAAATGAAGGATTATTTTGCCCTTTGTTTGAAAGTAAAATGATCCTTCGGACACTTTTTCAAAATTTCATTTTTTTTCATACCTCAGTGTGCTTTTAAAATACTTTTAAAATATGTTTATGCCGCAAAATATAGTGTAAAATATATGATAGCAAAGAGCCAAAGCTTTATTTAAATATTTATGTTATTTTATGCAAGATTTTTCCTTAAGGAGATTATATTAGGCCACCTTCCCCTACGTCATGTTAGGTTAATTTGTTTTCAGTGCTCGTTAAATTGTTTTTAAGTATTACAAGAAGTCTCGTGTATTATAAAGTATAATATTTCATCAAAGGAGACAGTTGTGCATTCACGTGCCTAATCAAGACCGCACAAACTCTGCATAGCTAGATTCCACGCTTGAAATACGTAAAAAATACTCACAGTGAGTAACTTAATAATATAACTTAGTGAGTATAATAAAACTCACTAAGAAAACTAGAGGTCGAAAAAGACTTATAGTTTTCGAGAAAAATGCGACAGAATAGTAATGATATCCCATCTGGTGCAAGAAAACTATTAGAACCTTGAATATTAAAGCTGGATTAGACTTCAGGGGAGAGAGGAGCATTTTTATGACGGCCACGATCACCAGATCTTAGACTTTCGGATTTCTTCATCTGAAGGAACTGGTCTGACGAGACCTATTTACTACAAAAAGTGACTTAGTCTCGTTTATTCTGTATTTTATTGTGGCCTAGTCTATAAAAATACACGCAGCATATTCATGCTGCGTTTATTTTTGTGGACGTCAGATGGATGCAGCGTGAGCCGTCATCCATTACACTGCTCACGTAGCCGTGCCTCGGTATACACGATGGACGTTTGAACATTACTTTATGTAAACACAAGCTGAAGGAACCGTCGTTGACAAAGTAAAATATAATGCAGATTTCTTAAAAGGAAAGATATAACCTCTGTTCATTGTTAAAAGATTACTGGTTATAGAGACAAAATGCTGAAAGGAATAGTAATGCAAAAGCAGAGCCCGATCAAGACAGCAATGAGCCCTAGGCAGAAGAAAAAAAATCGGGTCCCTTGCAACAGCCTCCCCTTAAAAAAAAAGATTATGATTGGTTTATACTGAAAGTTTTAAATATATTACCCCTTCCAAATACAAATTTTGTTTTAAGTAACCTGAAATAAGCAAATATAGTTACATGATGCCAAAGAAACAGATAGTTAAACGTTACATCAAAATGTAATATCACAGGTGCAAACGTACGGAATACAATCACTCTTTGTAAGCAGTCATTTTTGTAAATATTTCTTAAAATAACAAATAATTCAAAAATTTGCTATTTTTTAACATTAAAAATACTCTTTACAAAATGTTGTTAGTTATTTTCTTGCATATTCGTATGCTATATTGACTATAGAGCATTTAGAAGAATTTAAAAATAAGTTTAAATTAATTTATACAAATATAAATTTGAATTATTTTTATGTTCATACTTTATAATTAAAATATCATTTAATTTTGAATTTTTTTATCCTTTGAAATTTTATTGTAAAACTATAAAAGTGTAAGATATAATATTTTTGGGCAATAAAATCTGTGGGCCCTGGGCAGTTGCCCCGTTTCCCCTGCCGGTAATATGGCACTGTACTAAAGCATTTCATTTTCAAAATTAAATTTGTAATCTGGTGAAATTTGCTTTTAAAGTCAAGAGGTCACTCCTCGTTTGTAATTAATTATTTTTTGTTTTAGATTCACTGTAGATATTTTAATTTTATGCCTCCAAGAACTTTTTCAATATTTTCACAAAAACAAAAAGAAGATCAGAAACATTATAAAAAAGGGCGCAATTTATTTAAGTTGAATTAGCAGATAATATATTACCCCCAGACGTATTAGAGTGATCTCCCTCAGAAAAGGAAAAAATGATATTTTTGCTAAGGTTTCAAACTTATGGAAATAAAAAGAAAATGGCATTTTCAATTTCAGCCGTTCAGTGCCGATCATGTTATTAAATAGCATTCTATTCGCTTAAGCCATTTTGGGGAGATGAGAGAACAAACATTTACACAACTTTCACAAAATCTCAAAATGTACGAAAGATTAAAAAAAAAATTATATTTATAGTTTAAATTAACTATTCATCTAAAATAATTCCAAATTACATTTTATTCCATTGCCATTTTCCAGTGATGGAACATTACTCAATTTTCACAAAATCTCAAAATCTAAAAAGAATTTTGAAGTACTTTGACACTTATAGTTTAAGTGACCACTTATGATGATGCTTAATTTTATTTCGTACGCTTAAGTGTCTTATAAGTTATAAAGAAATAAATATTTGGACATTTTGAAAACATTTTCGTAAAATCTTGGAATATAATGAAAATTTTCAAAAACTTTGACACTTTTGTTTTAAGTTGTATGACTACCTGTGTCGTGACACTAAATTTTATTTCATTAGCTTAAGTCGTTATTGCATGATGTGTAAACAAAAAAAAGTATTTTAAATAAATTTTTGCAAAATCTCAAAATCTAATCTAACTTTTAAAAATCTTTTGTGCCTATAGTAAAAGCTGCATGTTCTTGTTCACCTCCTATTCCAGCAGTTTCCATTTCATTCGCTTTATTCGTTGTTACTTAATGTAATGAAATGACATTTTCTAAATCTCTAATTAATACTTTATTAAGATTATATTGCAAGACTCTTTTCTTTATTGACATATTTATTAATTAGAATATTCTAAAAATGTACCAGTATTGCACCAGTAGCATTAAGTCTATTAAATGGAAAATAAATTCTAAATATAGAAACAAAATCAAACATTTACTATTAAGTGATAATAATAAAATATTCTATAATTTACGGTTTAATTTATTTTATCATGGGTAGCAAATTTAGCTTTAATCCACAGTTTCTTTTAACGCAACTTGAATTAATTCATCTGTTAGATGTTCTTTCAAATCCCATGATAAATATCATATGATCATTATTCTAAGGGGCACTGTATGAGGGAGTTGTCGGAGGACGATTAAGAGAAACGTTCCCTCGGCCGCTCACATGACGTATAGTGTACAAAAGGTATTTGAGAAAAAACTGACGGACAACTGGAATACACAAAAAGCTGCACTTTATTGTAGGTATCTTCACAAAACAGTTATTAAAGAAACAAGTTCAATTACGCACCGCACATTGCTTCATAAAAAAATAACAGGAACATATCTAATTGTTCCGGCCACACGGCATGCCGGAGTTCCATAAAAAAAACGAACACAACCTCCTCTGACGGAGAGCAATCAAGAAGTCTTGTAAAATCTTCCTACAAAAACTGCCAGCCCTCTACAGGTTGGCTAGTAAAATATGAGCACTCATAAGCCACTGCCCCACGTGACAACCACCGTCCGGTAGTCGTAAACAATATAAAAATTTGAAACAAACGGATTAAATGATTGATGCCAAGACAGAAGTGCCAGAATTTGGCGGATGCCAATACGTAAGGCTACAACCCCGTGAGAAAACACCGACGGAAGACCGGGAGACGCTATGAACTAACCCAGCATATGCTAAAGCGAAATTAATTTAGAAGGGAAACCCCGAAAAATCCCAGACATAGCGTCGCGCAAAAGGAAAGAATATTTTATCGAGCCGAAAAAACAAAGTGGAGAGAGATTAATACGGAAAACGAAATTTTGATTTAGAAAGACGAAACATAGGAACATTATTTTAAGACGCGAAAAATATGTGAACTTCGTCACACACTGATAAAGAGATTATTCATTTTGTTCTTGCATAAGAGCCTTATGTATTGAAAAATGGTTATAATTAGATAAAGTGCCAAAATTAACACGTTTCGTATTCAATAAAATGTGGTTAACATAAAATTATGTTTGATCAATATTAAAATATGTAAATTCATTCAGATGACAGTTTTATCTAAAGCCACCTCTTTATTAAAAATTACTAATATGAAGGCAGACATCAGTTTCACAAGAATAATTGGCTTAAACCAGTAAAAATTAATTGCAATATAAAATCATGCATCTTTTTGAACTTTGCAAATTAAACATTTTTTCTCCTTCTTGTGAAGCTTATCTGTAAGCATGAGTTACTGAGAACGTATGGATTTTAAATTATTTGCGGAATACGAAAATAACACAATTTATAAAAAAATAAAAGATTTGATGTTAAAACCCGTTTGAAAGAAACAAAATTGTATGTTCATTTTTTCTTTTCTGAGAAAACGGTAACAGCCGAACGGCTTGTATGGTGGGTGAAGCACCGTGCTACGGTTTCGGATTCAACTCCCGGCGGACCAGGTTCGATTCCCGACTGGGCGTGAATATCATTGTGTCCGTCCCTTCATAAGAGAGCAACATTGGTCAACCTACTAAGTGCCCCCATAGAAAAGTGACTAAAATATCCGGCCTTAGTCGTGGCCAATGCGTCCAAATCATGGTTAAGGCCCGGCATTTGAAAAAAAAAGAAGAAAGAAAAAGAAAACGGTAACAGGTATGAAATATCTAGACTTGTTGAAAATTTGGTTATTTCCACATCTGCTTTGACATAGCCCAAAAAGTATTCACTTGGTGAATCGCTCTGCAACTACACAATTTCATGCGAACTTTCACTTGCCCACACTATAATATTACAGATTTTTAACCAATGGTTGTTATATTTGTCCTGAATTTACAATATCGTTTATATATGTGTGATAGTTTCGAAGACATAAATATTGAAAATCCAGCCATTTATTTGTGCTAACCCTACATTTTTAAAGTATGAGAGTACTCAAAAATTCCTTGATTTGTGATAATGTATAGTTTGCACATTTAGTATTATAAAATTATTTTATTTTTATTTCTACGATAACTAGAAGCTAAGTTATACAAGAAATAATACACTCGAAGGGTAGTATGCTGTACGATATTAAAATCTTTAGACGCGTTTTCTGAAGCAGCATGTTTTTTTGTAAATTTTCTTTACGATAAATGTCATATCTCATAGCGTGTTTAAGATTTTGACTTGAAATTATACCTCTATCATTACTAGCTGCATTATGAATACAATATTTATGTGTTTGTTTATTGATTTTATGACCCTTTTTACTTAAAAAATACTATTTTTTATAAAAAGTACAGAATTTTCATATAAAATTTGAAATATATTTTCACTATTAGAACTTTAGCAAATCACTTGGTTGATAACACCGACAAATATGTTAGTTATGTACTGTATAAATATTGCTAAAAATATTTATTAGAATTGATTGTAGAAGGTGCGGCGTAAATGAAATTTACCAAAATTTTTAACTAAATTTGCAAATATTTCAAAGTTTGCATTTAAATGTTTAGCTTTAGACACCATTTCAATTAAAAACGTGGATTATTTATCAAAATTTTACTTTTAGACCGATACCTTACATGTAAATATTGATTGGTTTTAGCGGGTTTTTCTAATATTTCTGCCTTATTTATTCAGCATGACATATACAACATATTTTTTTAGCACCAAAGTTATTTCGTGTGATTTTCATTCATGCGTTTTTAATTCAATGTAGGTTTGTTTATTTGTTTCACAATTCAATTCAATTCAAATAAAAAGGAAATATTTTAAAGAAAAAGTTCATACTTTTAATAAATTTAAATATGGCTTTAAAAATTTGTTCGTAGAATTTAAAAGAATTTGGAAATTGCTGGCATTATTTAAGCAATTCAGTTATTCTCTGTAATTCATGTGACTCATTAGCTTAAAATCTATTATTAATTTTTTTTTTAATGTGCTTTAGAAATTTTCTACATCAGTGCATCACAATTGATCAAGTTTGAACAAAAGACGATATTTAAATTAGAAAAGTTGGAGTTAAACTATTTGTCTAGAAAATCTGTTTTACAGCAAGAAAAATAAATTTGGCACCACAAAAGGAAAAAAAAAATAGATGCAGACAAAAGATAAAATGTAGAAGAAAACAATTCTTAAGAAAGAGTTATTTTGAAGTCACAGTTAAAGAAGCTCCAGAAAAAAAGGAATGCACTAGAAAAAAAAAAGAAAGCCTTCAAAGAAATTCTTTAAACAATTGACAAAATACAGTGTTTTTTATCTCATAAAATAAATTGTTTTTTGCATGTTTGTGCAATGAAAATTTTCAATAACATTCCTTAAAGATTTTTGTTTTGAATTAGTATTTAAATATATCTGCATGAAATGAAATCCCCATGACTTCTATATTTGCATACAAACACGTATAATTTCGAAAATATTAATTTGTTTGTGCATTCTTGTCGTGTAAAAATGCGGATTTAATTTATTTATACTTTAATTCTTGTTATGATGAAATATGCCAGACATATGTCTTTGATTTCAGTATAAATCTCTTGTTGTATTGATAGTTCTCTTATTGTATTGCTATTTTCACTGACGAAAACAGACATTATTTTTTTGTTTACGAATTTCTCATAAATATTTAGAATTTATGAAAGCAAATATTAAGCTCGCAAATACTTTTAAGTAATGTTTTCATCTTTCATTTTTCTGTTAAGGAACAAAATTTTAAAGAGATTAATAAAAAGCGTAGCAACTCGTTTACCTTTGTCCTGATTTCAATAAAAAATTAAACTTTATGAAACAAAAGATTTTTGCGTTTTGGGTAATATGCCGAAAGAACGTAAAAGTAATGTTTGATCTCATGCAAGATGAGTAAAACAAATAAGCCAACAAAGATGTGTGATTCAGTTCATCACATACATTTTATTTGTTCTTTAATTTTCTCATTATAAATTTAATCCTCTTTGACGTTTTTAAAATTCCTACCTTTCTCCGTTAATCAATCTTAACTCCGTTTTGTAAATTCTTTTGGTTTTGCTGTTAAAACGTTATTTTTCTCTGCTTGGTGCCCATGGCGAGTGTTTGTTCGACCTCCCAAATTTTCCCACAACGCTTCAATAAAATTTCTAAAGTTGCTAGCTCTTCTAACCATTCCCTGTTGGAGAGTCTACATTTTAATTTTATTACTACTGAATTATCTCTAACTGATAACTAGAATTTCAGCAATTGGGCAATTTATTTGGGGACAGTTCCGTCCTGCTCCTGGCACTATCGCAAAGTTGGCTTACTGTGCCCCACCGTGACTTTTTTCGTCACTTTTGTCTCGTGTGAAGCAGCAACGCATTTTTTTGCTATGCTGCCAGCCACCGCACAACTGCCTGTTATTTAATTATTTAATCCAGAAAATAAAGTAGAATTTATTTTTTGTTTGGCTTCGCATTCCTTGGTTATTTTACATTACGCTGTGCACTCCACTATAGGATGTAGACGGCAACTTTTCAATCTTTCAGTGACACATCATAACCTACACCACAAGATGAATTAAATAAATGATAATAATGAATAGGATTCAGTATAGGGATCAAACCAGTTTGAATGATATGATATAAGCCTTAATATGTTTTTAAAACATTTCTGCCTGTACGTAATTTGAATATTTGTGATATGTACGTGTAGTGGTATGATGTAAATTCTACAAATTTTAAAATTTTGCTTTGGTTATACATAAATGAGAGGAAATCGTAGCTTCTAAGCTAAAATGTCAGAAAATACTTTCAACATGGCCTTAGGCTCCATGTGGCGCTATATAAAGAAAGATAAGGTAAACTTGGTGTACGCTTTCAGGTCAAATAATTTATGATACTGAAAAAAAATATATAAAACCTCATTTTGATTTCCATTTTTGGCTTTTTTAATTTGAATAATGCTCTATTTAGTAGTACTACTATATTCTTATGTTTGATATGTAAATAAATGTACTGATACTTCTTGTTGGATAATTTTACCAGAAGAAAATAATTCCGTTTTCAAGGACTTTGCGCGAAGCATTGTCTGAATTCTGTGAGAAAAAAATTTTGGCCTCCAATGGTCCAAGAAAAAAAAATAAAATTAAAATAAAATGTAAATTTATTATTAAATATAAGAGCAAAAATTATTACTTTTTAACATAATCCCCATGAAGATTCTTAAATTCGTTTTGCGAGATGTGCTTTCTGATAGTTCCCTTTCGAAGTATTTAAAGTGCCTATAAAGTGTGATCTAAAGTGCCTGAACGTCATTGTGAACCTTCTTATTGGTCTCTATTGATCACTAACACTCTGTGACTTGTATCTCTGCGTTGAACTTAAAATCTGGTTTAAAGTCCAAAGCTTCCAGACGAATGACGGCTTAAAAACAATATTCAGGCTCATTCACATCATAGCCCAAACTTTCATCATCGTTGTTAACTACCTCACTTCTCCTTTATCCTGTTTCCGCATTCTCGAATTTCTGTGATTTTCATCTTGACTATGATGTTACTACTCTTTGTCAACCCCTAATTTGTTCACACCTCCACAGACTCTCTGTTACTTCACTCCTTAGGCTTGATTATTTATTTCATTCCCTTACCACACAAAACAAACACACCTAGTCTCTTCTAAATCTTCAAAAATATATCTTTAGCTTATACAAAATCGGTGTATATAATGTTACTCAACATCAATATCCCTCCCCTCTATCTCAGCATTCATATAATGTACTTGAATTTTATTACTCCGTGGTCAAGTTCCACTGACTCGACGGTTTAAGAAGAGCTTCTCGTATGGGGACCCTCGGCTACTTTCGCAAATATATATATATATATATATATATATATATATATATATATATATAATAAGCGACGGTAGGAAATTGAATTATCATCCAATGGATGTCACTTTAATCTTGAATATCCGAAATTCTAAAATGCTTTTCTGTAGTACTGATATTTTGGTTTGAGCCATCACGAATTTTCTTGATTGAAACTTAACAGATTAATATAAAACAATTTAAATTGTTAGAGGAAAAACCTAACTTTTTAGTTCAATTTTTAACTACAGAAGAAATGATTTGATATGAAATTTAACAGTAAAACCTCAGACTTTCTCCACGTATTGGTTGCACCTAAAGTGGCAACATGTTTCAGCTGAAACGTTGAATGTTATTTTTAACAGTGGTTTTTGCTAATTCGTAATTTAAAATTAGAGAAAATTTCCATTCGAAAAGTTTCACAAAACAAGACACAGGATATAGGAGCAACATTTATATATAGGAGTAACATTTCAGTAAAGTTTACTATGTTGTGCGATTTTGGAGTACCTTTTATCTTGAAGTAAATATATTAGTGGATAACACAATCTACAGGGAAAAAACGGCATCTACAAGATTGCTTTACTGTTAAAAAAGTGGAAAAGGAAACTTTCTTAGAACATAACTAGAAGACAAATTTAATTCAATTACTTTTTGCATAAAAATAATACTAAATTAATAGTATAAATAGAATAAATAAACCAAGATAGAAATAGAATAATTAGGTTACACATTTTTAAAAGAAAATACGCCCTTATTTTAAAAAAGGATAGGATAGCTCTTAAACTAATTTGGTATGAATTTCGACTCCTTTTATCCTTAATATTCATGACTCAATGCATATTCAAAATAATTTTTAAATCAGAGCTTCTAAACCAGAAATATTCTCTTCCATTTCAATTAATTTTAAAGTTAAAGAATTTAGTTTGTTTTTCAAAGCAAGTGTATCAGACAGATTTTTACAGAAATTCTTTTATAAAAATTAGCTTGATATTTGTTTATATATCGCACATACGCACACACAAGCTCATATATATATATTTTCACATTTTTGAAAGGGAGATAAATTGATTTAATGAAATTTTATTTAAACAGCTAGTGGAAAATTTAGTTTATGAAATACATGTCCCAATATTTATAATTTAATAACTTTTGAAGTTGCATTTATAAGAGAGAATTTTGAATTTTCGAAGTGTGTGTGCGTGTGGGTGAAGAAAACGTCTCCATATGGTGGTGAAAGAATATTTAAAATAAGTAGAATAGCAATAATTCAAATACGCACCCAATCTGTAGTATAATCTCCAACAAAAAACCAGAAAGAAACAAATATTTTCTTTTACAGATTGAAACATATTTCAGAATGACTCGTATAATAGTAATGCGTGTAAAAATTTTCCTGTTAATTAGTTCACAATTTATGACACAGTAATTCTTTAAATTTATGCTATAAAAGGTGGATTTTGTTAAACATAAAATATTCCCGACTTCTGTGCAAGAGATACATCTTGAATAAAATAAAAATAAAAACATTACAGAGAAGTACTGTCATTTTTCTAAATTATTAAATATTTAAAATTATCCTGCTTATCGCTTTTATTTATTTATTTGTTATTATTATTATTTTTTTGTAAAAGCACATTTTTTTGCTCTGCTACAGGAAAAAGCCTACTTACCTGTTAATTGGCTTTCATTCGTCATACAGTAAAGTTACATAAATCAATGCATAACAAAAAATGTATACTTTACACTGCTATGAATAAATTTTGCACACTCAGACATCTTTTTATTTAAATATGCCGTTCTAACTTATTTTTTTTCAAAGAGCCATACCTATTTTTAAGTTGTATTTCAAAAGTTTTGCCATTTTAAACCCAGGATACCAATTTTTAATGTCTTCAGGCTTGTAATTAATACAGAAGCTTGCAAAATATCCCTGTCGAAATATCAATGCATTTTTCTGTATTTTTATTTACATATTCTTTAACAGTCGTATTAAATGTGGATATCCATTTTATAGCCGGGTACTCAGTCAAGCTATAAAAGGAAATGGTAAACTTTGCACGCTTTTTCTATTTAGAGCTAAGTGCTGAATTATTCGTTGTCTTCATTTTTTATTATCAGAGCTGTATTTATGCTTATTAGCACGAGAAAATAAATTTTAAATCAAGGCAATTTCATTACATATATCTCAATACACTATAAAAAGATTTTTTTTAAATAAATAGAATATAATTTGACTATAGTCTATAGTTATAAAACGAATTCACAGTACAGTCAGAATACAGAAATGTAATCATGGTTAAACCAGCTGATTTAATTAAAGCAGCAACCAAATTTATTTACATGAAAAGGTAAAATGGTACTTACTCATTTGACTGAAGATATCATAACTTCATTTGTTTTACAACAGCGACGAGATTTTTATAATCGAATCGTAAGAAACTATGTCCACTAAAACAAAATTTTTACCGAAAGCATCCTCTCCACATTTAGGTTGAATTTATTTCACAATTCTGAATATGAGAAAGATGCATTTGGTATTCGGATATAAAATAAAATTATCACCAGCGAATACATAGAGAAGTAAGCACCTACAGCAAAAGTACGAGTAATGCTAGTAAAGTAATGCTAGTCTTGGTGTACTTAGCATTAAGCAAAGTACACCAAGTATCCTCTTTAGAAATTCTTTTAATTCATATTTTGATAACGACATGCTTGACCTTCGATGCCCGCCCCTCCGTAAGCCATGATGCCCGCGTTTGTGACTATGAACCGTTATCCGTTGTAGAGCGTTGGTCACGTGATAGTAATAGGATATGGTATCAGGATTTCTTTTCGTGGGGGAGAAAAGACAGGATACTCAAATAGAGAAGATTTAAGTGAAAATAGAGCTAAATAGTATCTAGCGAATCGGGAGCATTGAGGCGAATTGAGGAGTTTACAAATTATTGTCTTTAAAGAGTATTTTTCGGAAATTTTCAGCGTAAAAGGATTTAAATCAGCCGATAACAAATTTAATCAATAAAAGAGTGTTAGTTTTAATCAATAGATTTAAGCGTGTGACTACATTTCTAAAAGTATGGAGTTAAATTGTAAAATCTATAAAAATTAAACACTAAAAAATATTTTTTATTTATAAATATGATAATCCGAAACAACTCTCTTATACAATGAAAATAAATGAAATAATCGGAGAAATACAATAACAAATTTAATGCCGATAATATTTTTAGTGTTTACATATTTATAATCAGTCAAATTCATGTACTGCACATTAAATTAAAACGCTGTCATAGACGATTGCGTTTAAGCTGATATTATTTTTGTGAGAAACGCAAAACTTAAACTATCATACGCCTTCATTTTCGAACTCAAAACCAATATGACCGATAGAAGCAGATATATCCAGGGATTTCTCAATGTTTCTCATTAATCTTGCTTTCTGTTTAATAAAATATTCAATATTATTTAAGTACGGGGAATTCAACTTCCTCAAATAATCGAATATCAAACATACACTTCTCTACTTCGAAGAATCGGATTGATTATTGGAAATAATAATTGCTTATCAACTTCCTGGTATGTAGATATGTTACTTCACTAGTTTATGTGAAATAAATAGCAGATGGCAAGCGATTTTAAAGATTGAATAGATTTCTGAGGGAGGATAATTGATGGTTTTTGATTGTAATTAGCTTTATGATACTTTGCTGAACAAAAGAGAAAAATATCTCGATTTTTGTGTCAGGCGTTTTTTATTAAACATTTTACTCCTGTAGAAAAAAATGAACTTTTTTCATACGTCTAACTCTGGTTTTTAAAAAGCAGTTCCACCGTATGTATTTTATTAATAGAACAAATTCTCTTAAATAGCAAACCCGCGAGGCTCCCTCAAAAATTTCTGTAGGCACACAAACTACCAAAGTAATGTAATTTCAAAAATGTTGTTATCATTGCGTACTATGAATTTTTCAAATATTCGTTTGTTGATGTTAAGGAACATTATTTTAGTACTTTTGTGATGTTAATTTATACTGTTTTGTGAATTATTTAATTTTATGCCAAATGAAAATATTAATAAATGCTACGCTGAATTTCAGATAGGTATCCTAAAACATACAATTTGCATTGAAGCTGACTTACGATTAGAAAACGTTCATTCTGAGAATTCAAGATGCTTCAAAAGGAATTCACATATAGATTGATTAATTGAAAATTTATATGTTGCAGATTCAAATAATATGTTTGTTAATTATTAGTGATAATTATTTATTAATTCACTCATTGATTTCTTTTTTTTAATTTCTATGTAAAATAAATGTGAAAGCACTTTAAAACTATTAAAGTTTCATCATAACAGTATTTGGTAATGGGCGACTGTGGTGGCGATTGTATTTATCTTTATATAGGAGAAGGTAGCCCAAAATTATCCTAGCGGGCAAAATGTGATCTACATATGTTTTCTTTCATACAGGCAGCGCTATCGTCTAGGTAACACATAAACTAGTTCTGCCAAGTCAAGAAGAAGCGATTACGACATTTAAGCGATCTGTGTATCACGCGTATTAGTAGAATTCTTCAAAAAACTGGGCTTCATCATATCTCTTATAAGGTAAGCACTACCTTTTCCACTTATTTAGAAATAGAGTCTTTAATGTACCGAAATATGACTTGGTTTAGTGAATAGAGTATGTTTATAGATCTGAATCACACTTGTTTAATTTGTTATGTTTCTCGGCGTGTTCCAGTAATGTGACCTAATGTGGACAGTCACACTGCGTGGTAAAATGATCCATCGACGGAAGAAACTCCAGAAACGGGTCCTAGTTACCATTACATTATTTAATTAATTTCTGCGTTTATTGTAGACCATAATTTTTGAAGTATAATTTTGAAATGCTCCATTTTTACTTTAAAAATTTCATAAAATAAATAAATCATGCATACTAAATAATCGTAAAAAATATTTTATTTTATTATTTATAGTCATAATTACTTTTGCATCTTTTAATTTGCGGATAAAGTCAATTTACAATTATTTCCAAATAAAGGATCATTCTGCCATCGGGTGCGTATAAAATGATCATTTGGACTCTTTTTCAAAATTCTATTGTTTTCGTTATTCAGTTTGGTTTTGAAATATTATTAAAACATATTTATGATGAAAAATATAGTGCAAAATATTGTGGCAAAGGGCCAAACTTTTATTTAACATTTTTGTTAGTTTATACAAGTTCTAAAGCGATTATTTTGTGCAACCTTCCCCAACATTTCTTTATCTTCGATTTTTTTATGTGATAGTTCATTGTTTGGAAAATGTTTTCCCTCTATAACTTCTTAAAATGTAATAGGATACATTTCTGCGTCATTTAACCCTTTCAGTAGCAATTTTTTTCTGAAAAAATAAGGAAAGGAGTGCTTTAAATACGTCTAATTAAAATACAAAAATAGATAAAATGCTGAAAAACGAAAAATTACACTGAATTGTCAGTTCTACAAAGGAATACCAGTGGGACATGCATTCATATTAATACAAAGCATATTTATGCCATACCGTCATTTCAAACTTCCGGAGGGACATGTATGTCCCTGTGGTAACCAAATCGTTAATATTCAATTTCTGATTGTTTGAAGTATACTTTGCAGTATACTATTAGTACGTAATGTGATCATATTTTTGTGTTTGAGACATGATTAATTTTGTTTAACTGAAAACAGGTAAATGCATGAGAGAATGCCTCATACCCACATGTAATTTTAAAATACCATACCTTTGAAAATTCACAGTTTAAGTACCTAAAGTCTCTAAACATATGAGTTTGTAAAAAAAATAAAAAAAAATCTAATATGATTTTTAAGTCTTGAAAAACCCTCTGTAGAGTAAATTATTTGTAGGTGTTCATTCAAAATATTCATCAAATCTGTAGATGTATGCATATTTGCATATTAATTATTAATAAATTTATTGCTATATTATTAATAAATATTAATTGCTATATTTTTAATAAATATAAATTCTGTCACATTTTCTCGTGATAAATACTGAAAATTACACGAACTTTAAAATGAACGCATTTCATTTTCATCTGGATAAATGTAAAAGAATTGTAAATCAATCAAATAGTTCCGCTTTTCATACACAAGAAGCAATACATCTAAACAGTTATCAATATTCAAATATTACAAAATTAGCCAGGCTTGTTAATCATATGCCCTGTGCAAAGACGCAATTGTTCACAGTGCGCTGGGAAGAGAGACTAACTCAGAGACCTAAATTGAAGGAACTGTATATAACTCATCCAGCACGGACAGTCTGATTGATTATTGGAGAGCTTTGAAATTGTTAATCAACTTTCTGGTTTATACAGATGTTACTGTTTCACTTTCTGCAAAACAAATGACACTGCAAACCAAGGCTTGTGCAAGGTAGGTATGCTATTGAATGGGAAATCACACTTAACGATTTGTTTGTTTAATGTATACTCTCGCGGAAGAAATATCAATTAGTTATTCGGTTTTAAAACGTAGAGTTGCTTTTTAAGATTGTATACGATTCAAGCTAGCAGATATTCTGCTGTATTTATCACATAACTGAATTAACAATTCTTCATATGGGAATGAAAATATTATTACCTTAAAAACTAAAAAAAATAAAAGATCCAGGCTGTAAATGCAAAATACAATGGTAATCATATAATCATACTATTTCCACAATTTAATAAAATTGAATAGAAAAATTTTGGAATTTCCGAGTTTTGTAAAGAAAATTGGGAAAAAAATTGAAGGTAGTATAAATTCAGGGTCTGTGAAACTAGATTTATTGTGTTGAAATTTGTTTGTCATTTAACTACCAATGGCAATTTAGATAGAGATATAAAAATGACATTTGATTGTACTAATGATATAAAGGTAATTCACTCAGACCACTCAAATGTTAATCTCTTGATACTACATACATCACTCATGCAAAAACATTTTTTCTTAACTCATGAATAAAAGTGAAACTGCGAAATACCGAGAAATTTTAAGGGAACTAGAACACTAACAAAATTTTTCGGGAAAGAATCAATCGCTCACAATTTTAAATTATTAACGTTACATTATTGACGAAGAAAAAAGAAATATTATTATATTCCCTGTTTAACTTTATCTTACTAAGTTTTGTAAACTTAAAAAATGCAAAAAATTACTAAAAATTTACGGGTAATTTTGAAGATTTTTTAATTTATATTGTATTCTTTTCAATCAGTCAGAGAGTAGGAATTTGTATTCTATGAAAACTTGCAAAGAAATGCACAAACATATTTTCTCCTTTATTTAGAAGGTGTAATCCAACTATTGATATACAAAATTACGTTTCAGCAAGTTATACTAGCTGGATTACTCATATAAATCTTGAAAAAGGCTCTTTGAAATTATATTATAAATTATATAAATTATATATTTCAAAATGATCTATGTACTAACAGTACTTGTTATATGATAACATTCCTTCAGCTGATACAATATTTTGTTTATTCTTTGTATTGAAGCGCGATATACATTGATTTAAAATAATAGAGAAGTTCTTATTTATTTATTATTTCATTACAGTTTTGTTTTAATGATATTGAGAAATATTTTTTGCATTGTTTATATATATATATATATATGTATATATATATATATACATTCACCTTAACTAAATTCGGTCATAATTTCATATTTTAAAGTTATTTATAATTTCATGTCTTCAGAAATTTGTAATTTTATAACCATGAAGTTTAAAGTAAGAAAACAAATTTTTTACTGCTTGCTTACCGAAGCAAAGAAAGTGTATTAAGCTCAAAAAAACTTTTTGTGCGGGAATTTAGACTGAACTTTAAGCTCAAAGCCAGGAAACTTTAATTCACTAAAGAAAATTTATCAAACTAACATTTAAGCAAGAATGATAAGACTTTGTTTCTACTCTTAAACAACATGCTATGTATAAGTTTCAGAAGTTTAAAATGTGAATTTGTTTGAATAAATAATTAAATAAGTCAATGTAATGGTTATCATTAATTAAGTAAAAATCAGAAAAAGGACGATTTCTAAGAAAGTTACAAATACAAGTTAATGAAACTGGCCCACAGTATACAACAGATAGTAAACTATAAAATAACATGAAAAGAAATTAATCGACACATGTGGTGCTCTAGAAATTAGCATGTGAATAAAATAAAAATATTGGATGATGCAGTTTTGTATAGGAAAAGTACTTTTAGTATGGAATATGACCCCCCCCCCCAAGAAACAATATAGCACCTTCCACGATCTGTGATACTGTCAAGAATGTGGTCTATCAGCTCAAGTGAAGCGAGAGCCATTGCTGTTTTAAAGCAGTTGCAAGAGTGGCAAGGGTCTGAGGAGGGGGAGTAACTATACTTCTCACTCCAGATATGCTCGATAGGATTTACGTCCATTTGCCCTTCCATGCACTGTTTTCTGCTGAAGGGAATTATTCATGATCTGAGGCCTGTGCGGTCTAATATTGTCATTGTGAAGCAGGAAATCATCAGCAGTTGTACCGGCATATGTGCACACATAACCATCAAGGATGTTATCTTAATAGGTCTGATCATTAACGGATCAATAAGGAAAGACATGGAGGTTTGTGTTTCCACCGAAAAGGATTACACCCCAAACAGAAATACTGCCTCCTGCGTATGCATCTCTTGTACGGATGTATGATTGATACTAACAGATTCTAGTTTCTCTCTAAATCAAACAACGGCTACTCGGAGGCTCACAATCGCTTCGGAGGCTCAAAACGGGCTCATCCGTAAGGGAAACAGTGTTCCATTGATCAGCCATCCAGTGGACATGTTGATGTGCTCACCTCAATCGTTCCCTAATGTAGCGGGACGTGAGTGAAAGACAAATGGCTGGTTGCCTTGTGTACAAATCACCTTCTTGAAGTCCTCTAAGTACGATTGACGTTGACATTAACCTTTCAGTAGCTGCAGCAAGTGAGAATCTCAGTTGACTGCGATTTGCGGTTCCATTCCTTCGTGCGGATAGCAACAAATATGTGTCATCGGCACTTTTCGTAACAGTTTGCCTTCCTTAGCTAAACCTCCTGGATGCCAAATCTGTAGTTAGAAATTGTTGCCAAAATCTCTGAACAACAGAATGACTGAAATTTAACCATCTGGCTACTCGTGCTTGACTTCTCTCAACCTTTAGTCTCCCAATAACTATCTATCGCAGTTCCTCGGGCAAATGGCTGAAGGTTATTGTTATGAATTTGCTATCCCCAATTTCTCTTACTATACAGTCGTATCAAATATTTTCAGACTGGTTGAAAAAACATACAATTTTATGCTACCTATAAATTATTTATTTTGGCTGCAATGCCACTTGCTCACATACTGCAGATTTCTTCAGCAATATGTATTTGACAATATATTCCCATTTCATAGAGGCTAGCTTATTTCTCAGTGTTTTTGTTAGAAACAGTTATCGCTATTTTTGAGATTTTTCTTTAATTTTTGAAAACCAGTTCGGTTAATGTGTGTGTAGGTATTCATTACCAGAAAGCAAGTGCTACATGCATGTACTTGAAAGTAGCTTCCCACTTAAATATTATTAATAAATAATAACAGTAATATAAATATTATATGTGAATAATGCGTCATATAAGTATTATATTTAAAATACTTACTTTGTCACTGACTATGTGATAGCTGTCAAAAGTAGTAGCAATTAAAGGCTTATTTTTTAGGGTTTAAATATATGCGTCAGAGTAGGTTTTTTGAATGTGTATTTTTTGCTTCCAACTTTGCTATCCAACTTTGCTTCCAACTATAGCCAACTGTCCAACTTTGCTTCCAACTATAGGCAACTGTCTACCTATGAAATATAGGTCCCCTGAGGGTGTTGGGTGCTTTAGAAAGTTCTTCAGAAATCTACAAGTTTTTAAAAATAGAGCTGTTGAAAATTGTTGCCCCAATACAATTCAGGAATCACATAGCAAGGTCAGTTTGTAAATGCTATTTCAATCATAATAATCACCGGAAAAGAAGATTGAATTGTCAGTTAAATTTAATAAATAAATTGGAAAAAGTATATTCCGTTATCCAAAAGTTGCGTCTTTGAAACTGGATTAACATTCATTGAATATCAATGCAAGTTAATTATTTTTTTTAAAAACCAATTACGGAAATTTTCTAAGATGTATAACAGAGCATGCTAGACAGATTTAAATGACAGACAGTTTGAGGCATTTTCAGTATTGAATTTCAAGTGGTTCATGGAGCCAACGTTTTTGTCCTTAAATTGTTTTAGAATTCCGAATTGTATTGGTGAATACTACCACCTCCAAAAATTTGAGATATTTGTATTGTGGAAATTATACATAAATCTAAGTATTTGAGCCCTTTCCAAAACTTTTCTGCGGATTTGTTATAGAACTAACTCATTAAATGTATGTCTTAGAAAAATTCACGAGGAGGAGAGAATGCTGAACCCCAAAAGTCCCTTTGTTTAGGGGGTAGTTATATCATACATATATAGTTTCATATATGGTTGTCTAAAAATGTTATAACTTCATGAGCTATATAATATTGCAACTTTTGTTGTCAAAGTTGTGGTAGTCTTCTATGTATACTCTCTCTCTCTCTCTCTCTCTCTCTCTCTCTCTCTCTCTATATATATATATATATATATATATATATATATAGATTCTATTGTAAATTATTTATATGAAAATTAAAAGGAAGGAAAATATTAATTGAATTATCTAATTTTACCTTTATTATCTTTAACTTCAATCGATATTGTCTGCAAATACAAAATTGAATACTTATGAAAACATGATAATCAGAGCTTGAAGGAGGAAACAATACGCAGTTCATCAAAAATAAAAAAGATGCTCAGGGAAGCGGTAATAGAATTTGCGAATGATGTCAAAAGCAATTTGCTCCTGTTGCAAGTTTAGTAAAAAGCTTTCATTAAAGGAACTTCCATAATGAATATACTAATCCAAATAACATCCGGACAGAAATGCTATATTTCGAGGCATAACGAATACTTCATGAATAATTTAATATTACTCATAACCACAGTATCAATCCAAGGGTAAAGTGTGTTTCCCTGAGATAATGAGATGGTTTCCAGCCTTTTTCCCGCTAAATCTCGAATATTCATTTCAAGCTATACTAAGCCTTTCAACTTGTAGAAACAAGCTGCGTTATGAAGAATTAATGTTGATAAATAACCAAAAGATATGTAATTAGAATGCCCGAGATTTATAATGACCAAAAAGGCAAAAATGTGTTTTCATGTACTTGTACACCCCTTGCTTCTAATTTATTTTCTATTCCGGCGTTTGTTACAAATAATTTTTTAAAAAGTTAAAAGCGACAAAATTAAAGCAGAAATTATTAAATAAACGTATTCAGTAATTAAAAATGAGGTAAAAATGTCGGAATACCTGTGCTTCTTCACACTTTTACTCTGTACTTTGACGATCTTCTACCTTATTTCAAGTAGGTATGGTTTGAATAACGTGTACTACTGTCCCCGTTAATGTAACGTTGCACTTAGAAATATAGCACTATTGATTCACTTGCATAAAATCATAATTACGTAGTTCCCAGTGTTCTTTCCATACGTGAAACATTTCTCGCATAAAATTTTGCATTATAAAATACTTTTGTTAAACTTTTAATAGCTGAATTGATAAAAATGCCTACTATATTTAGTATATGCATGTACGAATTACTTATTTGAACAAACTTCACTGATTAGCTGACCCTGGTTTCTAAACTCCAATTTTATAAATGTAGATGGACAGCATAATTGATTGATAGATAAATATCTGGAAAAGTCTAATTCATTTTAATAAGCATGTAGAATGTGTAATTACTTTCCGCACAGTAGCTATCATTTGCTTAAAATAGATGCATAATGAGCTTTTATAAAGTAGTATGATCTTATATAGAAGCATCATAAAAATTGCTTCTCACTCTTAAAAGGGATCGTATGTCCCTTGACGGAAGAGATGTTCACTCTTTAAGAGAGGATATGTTATCATCTTCATCCAGAGTGAGGTTTTCCTTCCTAGAGCACGTTTGTGAATTTCCACTTTACTGCAGAATCAGAAATACCGCTTTTTCGGAATCTATTTTCTGGATAATCTAATTCGTTATCTTACTCTATGGAGGTCAACGCCATACTGCCACGAAAGTAGAATGATATATAAATTGCTTAGGACTCAGTTTTGACTATTGATTACTAAGAGAGTATGAAAAAAAAATTACAGACAATAAGAGTTCGAAACCGTCATACGACCGAATTTTAGGAGTATGAAAAAAAATTAAGCAGATATTATTTAGCAGTATATTGACAATACCACCAACCAACGTGAATAGAAAAGTGCATTATCAACTGCAGATAATTTGTGCACAGAAATACATTCCTGGCTAAGTGAGAGTTTAAGAAATGCTTTGCGCTTCTCACGATTACATTTCAAAAAAATGCATAACCCATCTTTTATTCTACATCTATTTGTAATAATTGATGTATATTCCTTTATTGTATACTTACAATCAAAACTGTTTATCTTTTTATAGCTAATGAATTGGATATAAAAAGAATAAATATGACAAAGAAGCGACTGTGTTTTTGTCCTTTTTGAAAAATTCCTAATACTAGTATTTCCTTGCATCGCTTAAAATGACCAAACCCCGGTATTGCATTTTAGATCCGGTATTAGGATACACAATAAGCTTTATTAAGGCTTATATTATTGCATATAACAAAATTTAATGTCGAACAAACGAAGCAGGAAATCAACATAGAATAACAGCCGGTGCTGATAGTTTGCGATGTTCACTAAGATTGGAAATCAAGCTGCCCACAACCTTAGAGGTATTATATTGACTTCTCTAATCGCAAACAGTTTGATAAAAACACTAGATGCATATTTATTTAACATGGATTTTCCCCTATTCCAAGAATAGTTAGAGAAAAACATATCTAGTTTGGGAAGAGGAGAAATTTGTCGAATGCATATTTGAAAGGAAACAGCTGACGTCGATAAAATATGCGCATGTGATTTATAAAAACAGGTTTTCGGATGTGTCCTGTACCTCAAAACTTTTCGTTTTGTTTTCAAATTTTTGCTCTTATTGGAGAACATGACTTTTGAATTTCAATATTACTTACAGAAAACATTTGAAAATTTCGGAGAAAAATAATCATTCTCTAATGACTTGTATCCCTCCCTTCCCTGTGCTCCCTCATGTTTTTTCTTTTAACAGAGATACCCTCTGAGAAATCATCGAAACGAAAACACATAAAACGTGGAATCGGAATAAAAAATTGATAAAAAAGTTGGAAATGAAAGTGTGAGAATAAATATGATTATGTATTGAGAAATCAAATGCATCCATTTTTGGTTTTGAGGGGGGAAATGCAAGTAATGGATTTTTGTTTAGATTTTAGTAAAAAAAATCATTCGAAATTCTTTCATTAAAGCTCAAAATTATAGTAATCAAAAATTATTCCATGAAAATGATGAATATTTTGCATATATTTGATGCACTCATTAAAAATTAAAATATGTCCCATCTATTGCAGAAATAATCAAGGCTACAACTAAACTATATGCATAGAAAATTTATGTCTATAAATATCTGTATCCAATGAAACTTCTTTAAGTAGAACTTATTGGAAAAAGACGTCGTCTGGGATATTAAAAATTCCAGTTAACCGGAAAATGAAGGTAAAAAATAAAATGTACTGCTTTGAAGAAATGAAGTTCATAATATTCAGCTGTGTGTTTTAGATTCAACTTTACCATCTGATGTTTGAAATAAGGCGTCAAATGTTCTGAACAGTTTAAAAAATATAAAGCAGTATGGTCTGCCATTTGTAACTGGTAATGAGAGGTGTAACTAAGGTTTTGTTGAACTTGCATAGAGAATTTGCGAGCCCCTTTCCCAGAGACATACTTTCACTTATTCACAGCTGTTAGAAATTTACTGAAAAAAACCCTTACACTTTCTCTAATAATTTAATCTTCCTTGCTGTGCATGCGATGCTAGTGCCATATTACAGCGTTATATGTATAGTCAGTCATTTAGTCAATGGTAAGTGCAAATATGTAGTCTCTAACATACGTATGGTGTTCTTTTTAAATATATCTGTATATATATATACACGCAAAATAAAAGTTTTTATAGTTAAAAATGGTTAAATTAATGAACTGTTAAACAGAATTAAGGTTTCGAACCGTTAGAAAGATTATTTTTTTTCCTTTTTAGGTGCATCAGACAGTAGTGTTATAATTATACATTTTTCAAAAAAATGTTGCCAACTGCAGAACTAAAAGTAATAGTAGAGTTATATATCATACTTTTATCTATGAATTCCTAATAAAATATATAAGTAAAGCTTTTTAATTGGTTTCACAGCATAAATGTACGGTACAGTATTCAATAATAAAGTTCCTAGAAATTAATATTTTAGGGGCACTTAAATATGTGTACAAAAAATAAATTTAGCAATTTAATTTAAAATTACAAAAGTTTACTTTAATTAAACAATTATTTATCTACTTTTTATTAATTAATAAAGTTAGAGGAATATATTTTTAATGTTAAAATAAGAATAAATTGTATAAGTATCTAAACTGTTTAAAATCTCAGATCACTATAAATGCTGTGGGATTGCCTTCTTTATGGCAAAATCAATCATATTTTCTCTTTTGTGTGTATAGGACTCGAAAATTGGTGTCAGGTAATACAGAGGAAATGTAAAAGAAAAACAAAACTGCGGAACTGCTGTGAGCGAAATAAAAGATAAACGCCAGGGTTATAAGAATTACTCTTTCTACTTTCATTTACTAGGAGATTCATTTTTGACCTAGAGTAATGGCTATATCTATAGGTCAATAAGCCAGAGACGTTTATGATAGTGTTTTGAAAAGCGTATTTCCTAAAGAATAGATTTATTCAGTGATTAATCGTTGAAAAAACACAGATTACTCACATGAAAAGTTCGGTAAAGAGATTCCATAAGAAATTATTGAATTATGATTTTGTTAACCTATAAAATGGATACTATTCAAATATCCAAATACACGAGTTAAATAAAATTTCTATTTATTAAAAATAATGGCATAAATAAGTGACTGGAAAAGTAACTATTACTTTTAAAAATTACTTTCTATAAAATATCAAAAATGTAATGGGGTATGTCAGAATGACTGCCTAAAAAAATGGCAATCATGATTTATTGAAAAGTAGTAAGTTTTGATAAACTTTCTAATTTAAATAAATTCTTTAAAGTGTATAGGTATTAACTATAAGATGCATTATACATTACAGGATTTCTTAAGTATACCTCTTTTATGGAAACTTTTTTTGCATATTAATGAAATTTAAAGGTTATTTAGAACTATTTTATTTTTTGCTGTGCTTAAGCCATATGTTGAAAAAGAAATAAATTCTGGAGTATTTAGATAAGCATTTGAAGTACTATAAAGTGTAGTCCAATTAGAAAGTTTATCAACTTAATCTGGTACTTTATGGAAGAATTTAGGTTTAATCAAAATAAACTTATTAATATTGATACTGATTAAATCATTAAGATCAAATTGACGATGTTAATTTTTCTTTTAAATGATCAAATTTAGTATATCTTCGTCTGTTCAATTCATGAGTATGCTATATTACGTGGTTAGTGTAACCAGAGATATTTTTTACCCCTCTATGAGCGCGTTACACACATTAAAAACCAAACATCATCCTTAAAATTTTAATTATGCCTATTTTCAGGGTCTGTATTTTGAGTAAAATGTAACTTATATTTATTGTTTTAATTGAGATGCATGCCTAAAGAATCATTAAAGCCCTATGCCGCACCCCATAACAGAAGAAGGGTCTAAAATTGCTGAAAAAGACTGGAATGTTGTTCGCCCTTTTAATTTCAATGATAGCGGAAAATGAATAAAAGGAGACGAAAGAATTTTAATATGTAACAAATGATGTATAAATTGGACTTTTTTCTTTAACTTTAATCTAGATATGTAAATCTATAGTGTAATCTACGTATATATATATATATATATATTTCACCAATGAACTTTGATTTATCTTCCCCCCCCCCTCATTGGTAACTTTCATACCTGTCTTTATTTTTATTTCTTTAAGCCTCTAATTTCACTCCTCTAAAATTAAATTTACACCTCCAAAATAAATAAATAAATCAAGGAGTAATTTCACTCCTTAAAAAAATTCCTAGCAATATCT
Organism: Cheiracanthium punctorium; assembly: GCA_038373885.1. Taxonomy (NCBI): domain Eukaryota; kingdom Metazoa; phylum Arthropoda; class Arachnida; order Araneae; family Cheiracanthiidae; genus Cheiracanthium; species Cheiracanthium punctorium. The sequence continues at coordinate 355,882 of JAWZYV010016048.1, forward strand.
CTGAATGTAACTACATGTTTCATAAAATATCGTATAATTTAATAGAATACATTTAAGTTAATTTCCAAATAAATATGGAATTCTGTCCATGTATCAAATTGACACGTGTCCATAGATAAAGTCATAATGGGATTGTCTAAATCGTAATCTGAAGTTATTTTGTTCTAATGTCTTGAACGTATTATACAGAATTGTCTCTTAATATGATATATTTGCTCTGCAAAGTTAAGATGAGATGTATTAACTCAAACAGAGATTTCGAAAGAAGTTATCTTGCATAATTTTATTCGAATTGGCTGTATTAATGAATATAAAAACTGACCTGATCGATTAAAGATAAGGAATCTAGTACCTAATATATTAAATGTACCGGAAAGTAATGTCCTTTTTTTATATAAAATTCCAGCAAAATAAATTTTCAACAGGTATTGAATTGCAAACAAGCTGTGCCTAGTCATAGGATTCATATTTGTTAATTTTTGAAGCAAACATTTTATAGATAATATTTCTTCTTTCTTAAAATATGGTCTCCCTACACCTTTTTTCACGTCTATCCACCTTGGAGGATTATATTCCAAATGTTATGGAATCGATTTTTAGGTATTTGTAAGAATTTTATAGATATCTCTTTTCTTCTTTGATATCACATAGAATATGTGTGAAGAACGTTTTGGCACCCTATCCTCCAAAAGTTACAAATTTTGTTAAAATAAGTTACAAATTGCAACCTATCTAGCACCTACGCTAAAAGTTTCAGAGAAGGACGAGTGAGCTAGTAATCTCCTGGTCACCTCTTCCCAACTATGGTTTTAGCCAATCAGCAGATTTGACCGGGGCCATTTTATTCTACCGGGCCTACTTGTTTTGCCAAATTCCGTATCCTACATATTTGCCAAATTCCGTATTCTTAGCTTCAGTAGTTTTGTCTAGGCATACATAACGAAAAAATGACATCCCTAGTAGCAAACGGTCATCGGCTCCTGAAACGCCGATCATCAGTTTGAGAGGAAGCGCAGCGGAAGCCGTGCAACGTTCTTCATCGAATCGGGGAGAAGGTTATGTCGGCTTTTGTTCGGGCATGTCCACTTGAGATCACTGGGAATCTATGAGCTTCACCGGGGAGAAATTGGGCGTGTAGCAAAGCAACTTAAGATGTGGAACCTATGACCTGCATTTCAATCGTACAATCGATGAAAATTTGGGAAAATACCAGTATTGTATATTGGCTTGTTTATTTCTTTTAATGCATGCATGTATTATTTTTATATACTTAATATCACAAGCCTAGCGTGACTGAAAGTTTTGGGGGCATATAAGATATTTTTCGTATTCTAATGAACATTGCTCTCAAAATTTGGGGGGGGGGGGAGATGGATTTTGAAGAAATATTAGTGGATTTAAAAATGCGGTTATTTGTGAAGGAATTTCAATTTCAAAGTTTCTATTCAGTCCTCACGAAACTGAACTTTTGGATACATTCATTAACACACATCAGACGAATACACAGCTACTTTAATTGATTATTAGAATTGATATGGATTAGGATTACTGTTAGTTTAAAAAAGCTAAGCTTAAAGTCAATGTTAAATTTTAAAAAAAAACTCACTAATCCTGAAGTTGATAAAAAAAATCCTATAAAAAAGAGGATAACGCAAAATGAAAATATTTTTGCAAAATCCATATTGTTACCATTTTTGAATGAGTACAGTGATTATTACAAGTCGGTCTGAAATCTAACAGTAAAACATAAAAGTAGCTGTTAACTCGTCATAATTAAGGTAAAAGAAATTTTGACACTCGATAAGACGCCAGTTCGTAAGTCCGTTAGCTTTTAAAATAGAGAGAAGGACGAGTGAGCTAGTAATCTCCTAGTCACCTCTTCCCAACTATGGTTTTAGCCAATCAGCAGAATTGACCGGGGCCATTGTGATTCTACCGGGCCTACTTGTGTACTCCGATGATTCATCCAAAGAGGCCTAAAGATGCTCACTTATTGGTTCCAGCACTTAGATACCTCATCTAACGGCCGAATCTAACCAATCAGGCAACGTCCGTAGGCCTCTTTATATCCACAAGCAGGTCCGGTAGAATCACGATGGCCCCGACTTGACACAAATATCCTGGAGTAACGAGCAGATAACGTCCAAGAATTTTGGGGAAACGCCGATGTATGGACTGGTTTGTCGGCTTTACCATCGCCGAAGGTTATCGCGCCGATCATATTTGAGCGTACAGATCCGATCATTGGGAAAGGATTAGCTTGTGAAAAATTGATCACTAATGAAGAGACTATTCAAGACACCGATGATAGGTCGGGTAAAGCCCGATTAAGGATTGCTACTAAGGATTACGTTCCGATACACCTAATATTTCTTATACATATTAGTTTCATTTTTTATGATATTTGTCATGGATGTATTAAAATTTGTCACATTATACGTCACATTTATAATTATAAAAATATTATTGCAACACAGGTACTGCATAAAATATGGATTTATGTTTACATTAGGCAGGATTACTCTCCATACAATCATTTGTAGGTCATTTGCTTCACTCAAAGCATTTTGCTCACAGTTCCGACTACATGTTCTACTATAATTGAAATATATTTGTCTATGATTTATTATTTATGTAAGATTTCTCTACAATCTCTGCCGGAAATTCAAAATGAGAAGGATTTAAAGAACACAGGGGGGCTGATTATATTACGAATAATAAAATTACATATAAATTTAAATTACGAGGTACATACATACCAAATATAAATTTAAATTAACAGTATATAAAAATAACATTACATATAAATTTAAATTGCATGTACATATAAATTTAAATTACGAGGCAATTTCAAATTTATATGTACTAGACAGTTCTCCTAAGAGTATAAATTTGTAATAAGTTTACATTTCATGAAGTTCGTAGTCTGGTGAACTACGTAGCTAATATTATTTTGAAAAATTGAGGGTGTGTATAAATTTTATAATGTAAATTTAAAATGAGCGACTGACGGAGGTTTAGGATGGATAAAGAAAAAAAAAATATTTTTAAAATAAGTTCATTCTGTGTTTTATACATCGTCGCAAATCATTTGATATTGCAATATTTAAATCTCCAGGAATGCTTTTATTATTACATTATTATTCAGGAATATTAAATAGTAACATATTGAATCATAAAATGTCCACTAGAACACTCATCGTAAAATTTAAGTGTAGAATTAGAAAAAATTACCAGTAAGAATTCAGATATTCAGATTCAGGAATTTATAAAATCTATCTCGTGAATTTAATTTTTTTTAATAAAAAATTTCATAAAAAGTACCATGTAAATGAATTCTAAATTACGTCTCAACTTCTAAATTATCTTGCTACTTTTAAAATCATATAAGTATTTACTACACTTATTTATGTGTATATTTTTGTAAATAGTAGTTATCATTAAATATAGTTAAAATTCTGGCAAATAAAAATGGTCTATAAATCAATACGCATATGAATACACGCCATTATTAAGAGGCGATAACATAACCTTTAAGAATTATACCGCAGTGTTATTAACATAAACTTAAGACGCAATTAATATATCACGCCATGTAACAGTGTTGCAGTTTTTAATTAAGCTTTAATATCTGAAAACTTGCTCGATTGTAATTAGAAAGAAAATATTTTGCTTTTCCTTGCAATCCTGTCAGACTCATGTATTTGATTTATTTGCTAGAAATTACGAGCGGCAATTAGCAAAAGCTGTGTTTTGCATTTCAAATGGAGAAATTATCTTGAAAACACATTTTTCACTTTAGGAATGCAGATGTTGTTAACTAGTGTCTCATTTGCAAAGAAAGAAAAGAAAATTAAAGAAACTACGAGATAACAAACTTGTTATGAGGAAGCTAAAGGTAAAACTAAATCCCAACATATGCCGTATGCAAGACTGTAACTTGAAATTAGCCGTGATTACAAAAGAATTTTGCATTTGTAAGTTATTTCGTATAATGGATTAGCATTTCTTTTTTTTTATGTGTTGTGCAGTTAATGCTACAACAAAAACTTTAAAAATCCAGAATATGAGAGAGGTTTCTATTTTGCATTTTAATATTTGACTTTTATAATTTTAATACCAGTTTAAATCTTTTGTTTACAGATCCACCTTCAAAAATGTATACATTAATAAAGCATAAATTGTGTAAGATATTTATTACAAACCAGAATTTTGAAATAAAAGGAAACAACTTTTAATTAAATTAAAATAATTCTTATATACATTATTTATTAATTATGCATTTTTGCGCAATTGTGCTGATGATCACAAATTTAGGCATCAAATGTTACCGCTTCGTTATGTGTCAAAATTATTTTAATGCGTAATATACATAATTAATCCTTTCCCTCCCCCCAATATGGCGAGATCCATTTAATGGCTTTTTTGCCAATTTTACATTTGAATTATACATTTGCTTATGTCCTCTCTTTAAGTAATGTTTCTAACTCAGTTTTATTTCTTTCGCTTTATAAGCTACTAAAAGCATCTTTTTATCTTAATACAAGTGCGTATAATTAATATGTATTTAATATTAGCCTCGATTTGCATATTCTTTCATTACCAAATGTTTGTTTGTATAACATGTATTTCGGATTTATGTGCTTGCCCGAAGCCCGCTTATAACTCCACTTCAAATGGACAACACAAGGGGGAGGTTACCTTCCATGGGGGACTTTCTAACGGGTCCTAATCCGTATTTACCGTTTTATCGTTTTATTTAAGTTAAGTTTCGGAGAAAACCACGTAAAACTCCGAACGGTTAGGTCAGCGGATGACACCTGGTTTTGAATCACGCACCTTCCGTCTGCTATTTCGAGTGGCATAACCACTCAGCCATGGCGAAGCTATTATCAAATGTAAACATACAAAAAATATAATTTAATAAAATACGTTTTTGTCACATGATTTTCCTGTACTCTTCCGTTTTTTTATTACTGTTCCGTTCGGGTCTATTTGCTCCGGATTATTTTTCAGCAGCTGAACGAAAAACTCTTTACTAACCGTTTTGTGACTTTGTTAGTGAGGGTTATTTTTTATTCCTTTGAATGGGTTTTCGTTTATTTATAATTATTTTTATTTTTCTAAGTTTACGATTAACAATAGCTCGATTTCATGTGACTTGGTTATGCTTTTCTAATTAATAAACGTGTGAAATTTATTTCTGACTAACATAAATAAATAAATAAAATCTAAACGCCTTGTCTTCAGATTGTTTTGATATTTTCAGTATTAGAGGAAGAGTGATAGGATGAGACAAAGAGGCTAAATTAAGCGATGAAATATCTCTAAAAGCTCACCAAAGAGCGGAATCTCAGAGCATTTCTTTTGTAATGTGAGTGCATTAGAACGGGTAACAATTCTACATCCAGATATATGACCAGAGTTTTAAAATGTTTGATGGGATAGCATTTCACTTTCTTAGAAAATTAATTTTTTTTACTAAACTGGAAATCTTGATTTCAATGAGAATGTGTTAATAACTTGGTAGAAGTTTATACTTCATGCATTTAACCACAGAAATCATTGAAAGATACGATAGAGACCCACTGAAAAAAATCGTAGCTATAGATTATATTTATTGCGTTTACGGATGCGAAATAAAAATAGCTGAATGTTGTTTTCATTTCCACGAACAAAACTACGGATGTAGGTGAAACCAGTGATTTATACATTTGCTACACTGTAATTTTTACAACAATACACTAGAATATTAAAATAATAGAAATGCTATTCATCAAAGCATTTTTAAGTCTTGGCATTAATTCTTGACAGGCGAAACCCTGTTCTTAAAATTTATTACAAAATAATTATTATAAACTGTTTTAAAACATTCGGCAAGTAAAAGAACATTGCATTATTTTTGCGTATTTTTGTGGATACAGAACACATGGTTTGTTTTTATGGTTTTAGAGGTTTAAACAGCACCGGAAATCATTAAAGATATCGTGAGTGAAATACCTTATTGTTAATTTCTACTCAGGACACTACTTTTCTCTTTTAATTCAGTTTTTGAGAATAAAAATATTTATGAAGATTACTTAATGTGGGAAAGTATTTTTTTTAAGAATCCTTTATAATCTGTTATCGTTTATATTTGTCATATATGGAGTGGCAGTCAAAATTGAAAGATACACACAAAGAAAAGTAGTTTCGAGGTAGTTAAAATACAACAAAACATATAGTTTTATTGTTATCCATTACATGAAATTTTAGGATTTACAGTGGAACTAGTTCAAAAGCTTTCTCTCATATTTTTGATTGGTGAAAGGCGCCCCAAAATGATCCCAACGCCTTCACCCCAAAATGGGAATGGGGCGCCTTGGACCCCAAATGGGAATAGGCGCTCTTGAATCTTGTCCCCTAAAATATTGTATAAAATAACACAAATGTTTAAATAAAACATTGTCAATTTGCTATCATATATTACACTATATTTTGCATCATAAACATATTTTGTTAATACTTTAAAAGCACACTGAGTAATGAAAAAATAGAATTTTGAAAATTTGTTTAAATGATCATTTTACCTTCAACCGAAGGGGAAAATGATCCTTCATTTGGAAATCATTATACATTGTTTGTTTTGTACGCTAGAATCATTTTGGGCCACCTTCCCCTATTTATTTTTTCAAATTATTTCTTTTAATGCAGAGCATGCTTTAAAACCAGATATTTTATTTAGAATTTCCTTTGCAACACATAGGTTGAATTTAATAATTAAAATCTGTTATATTTAACCTAACATCTCAGCCCTTCTCCATTGATTTAAAAAAATAAAATTTCATTTTATTTCTATTTAAAAAATTACAGCTTATTTGTGTATTTACTATTTCATAGTTCAATTTCATACTTGCTAAACAACAATCTTATATATTCTGTTGAGATGATTACAATATTTCACATTCTTGGGAATATATGATGTCATTAGACCGCCATACTGTATTTTCTGAAATATACGACGAATTAATGATACAAGCAGTTTGGAGTGAAGTTGAGATCAATCTCATCACATCAAAGTGATCTTCTGTTAAATGCGCATATTTAAACTGTCCTACGTACATTGTTTAATTCATTTTATTTCTTGATACACGTACTCGTCCAGTGAAGCTTCAGCATAACTCCCAAAGCATGTCAACTTACTTTAAGTGTCAAAGTTGTCAAGCTGAAAGGAACAGCTGGCCTGTAGCAAAAGCAAGAAAATGCTGATGACGATATATTTATGAGGGACGTGATATATTAGTGGAAAGTTTGAAGATGTTATGCCCAAATACAAAAATATCACCAATGGCACCTGATTTGATAATCTTAGTATCTATGCAGTTTCACTGTTATCTATTCAAACACCTTGATTCTTATATGCTCTATATTTGAATTTTAATCGAAATGCAGCATTTTCAATTTATTTCGACCGTATTCATTAGGGCTCGAAACTTAATTTTAATATTTTTAATTTATAAACAAGTACCTTTTTGTCAATGTAAATACTTAGCGTATGTTTAAATGTAAGTTTACCATTTTAAAAATATTGTTGATGTGTGGCATTAAATGAGATTTATATATATACAGGGTGTCCCATAAATACCGCCTAAACTCTGGAGAGCCAGATTCCTCGCTGGGAGCACATAAAAAATGCCCGAAGAAATGTACCTGTACGATCCATAGTTTTCGAGAAAAATAGGAAAAACAAAATATGACGTCACATCCGGTGCGAGGAAAAACAACTAGAAACATTAAATCGAATACTGGATTACATATGGGGGACTCGGTGTTATGGCCGCTACAATCTGGCACCTATAGATTGCTTTCAATGAAAACGATGGATGATCACGATCAATTTGAAGATTGAAAAAATTGATCTATCGAGTCCTAATTACAACAAATAGTGATTCAGTCACCCCCCATTCGTGCTAGTGTATTTATGTGGGTACCATTTGAACGTAAGCAGTTGGCTATTACATTGCGCACGCATGCAGGCCTCGATATGCACGTTGGACATTTTGAGCATCATTTTATGAAAGTATATGCAAAAAAAAAAAACTATGTACTTGATTCCAATAAAGGCTCTTTTCGTGCACCGGAAATGATGTTTCTGCTTTTTTCTCGCACTTTTCTTGAAAACTACGGGCCGTACAGTTATGGTTCTTTTTATGTACTCCCAACGAGAAATCTGGCTTTGCAAGTTTGGGCGGGATATATAGGACACCCTGTATATACATATAGATATATCAATAATGACATATTGATGTATTGCTCATTGCTCTTACAATCTTGGATGTACTACGTTTGTAGTATGTGTAATAATGGGTAGCAAAGAGAGGGCTGGACCTTCGCGTCACCGATTCGAAAGAAATTTTGTGGAAACGTAGCTCATTTGACATGCACTTACTAACGCAAAACGGCGATTATTTCCCAAACTGAATTTCACGTAGATCGTTTGAGGAGTTTGTTTGAGGTTGAGTCAACACTGATGTTTGAGGAGCTTTAAAACATTTATATAAAAATGAAGAAATGATTGATTATGTAACAAGCAATTGTTCAAGATTTTTCACAGTTTTTGCATCACATTTATCATTATTCGAAAATAGTAATTTTATAGAAGAAAACGCCCTTCTCACTGCTAGCATCGTACAATTTACTGTGCAGTGAAAACGGTTAAAAACTTTTCTGCGTATATTAGCGAGTTTTTTATTTATCACTAGCTGCGTGCCCGTTCTTCGCACGGTAGGAAACGAAAATTTTCCTTATATGTGTAATTCCACTTAGTTCGAGTGATGTGAAATCTAAAATAAAAGCAAAATTATTTGACTTATAATGTAAAGTTTGCGTATTGAGTACTAACTTCATTGCAATATAATGACTCAAAAAACTACGTCAGTGTCATTCGCGATCAGAAAAGTGAAAAGCTTAGCGGTTTGCAGAGACCTCCTGACTTTAAATTTATTTCTATATCATGCTCTTTTTAGGTTCAAGTTGTAGCATTAAATACCTCAGACACTACATGAAATGGACAACTGTTTATTTTAAAATAGCTGCGCACCCGCTCTTCATATATCTGCATGTGACAAAACAGAATTTCATTTTTAAAAAGTTCAAGTAATCTCCTCTGTTGAAATTACTGCGGAATATATCAACACAAATTAGAATTACTTATCGTTCAGTTGGTTGTAAAACAACGCTTGAAAAGGGATAAACAGAACACTTTTAATTTCATGAAATATTTATTAACGTTGTATATTAGGATTTATTCATATCATCCTTATAAATTTACTAATACTACCTATTACGCATATTAATACTATCTATCTTCGCTTCTCCCTCTTTAATGCTCAATTTAACGAAACAGCTTACATTATTTGGCACAAATGGGACCTTTTTATTCTATAGCGATTCTTTAGCAATTTACGCATTACCATAAACATTATTCATTTCACATAATAGTTGCTATGAAGGAAGCTCTCCATACAAATTTAATTTATGCATAGTTTTGTAAGATTGGCGTATTTAGCACCGCAAAACATTTAATCTCACTGGTGAAAAATATTCAAGCGATGCCAACTTAAATATCCATGTATCCAATATAAAGATATCTTATAAATCCTCCATAGTTCTGTCTACTGAAAACATCAAACTTTGTCATATCGAGGAGCTATTTAGAATCGCTATAACTGTGACAGTACGTTACAGTTGCAGAGTTTACAAATTTCACGCATTTTTTAAAAATTATTACGTCACTGTTTAACTACCGTAAAAGATACCCCGGTTGGTTGAGGGAGTTAATTTGGATATTTTACTCAATAGCTTTCAAACGGTATCCTATTAAAATTTACAACGACGTTAAAAATTAGAATAGGACACTATGGAGGAACGTATAATCCAACGTTAAAATAAAACTATACTCGCAACATGCATATGTTAGGAAACATATATGCCTGCGACATAATTAAATGCGAAAAATAAAAAAGTAAATAGAAAATTTTTAATGTATCCCGCTTTAAAATGAGTTTTGTAGCTTTTAAAATGAAGAAAATTTTCAGTCGCGTTAAAATATTTCAATTTTTAAATAAGCAACGGATTAAAATACCACTTATAATAATAATAATCATTAATTTCTCAGTTTATTTCTAAAGTAAGTTTTAATCAAAATATCGCCTCCTTGCGTTAAAAAAAGAGCAGGGATAAATGAGTTAAATTTGTGCGTAATTTTTACGTATTTTAAAGCATTTGACGTCATAGATCCTCACCTGCGCATTGAAATTCCGATATCCGATTTAAAAACTCGATTGGTTGAAAAAAAAACCTTTTTTCTAATCCTTTTTGTGGAAACGCAATTAAATTATCACGTGCCATGATCAATTAATGTAATCCCGTAAGCTCTCCGCGTTGATGCTATTAAATTCTAAACATTAGGTTACATTAAAATTCATAAAAAATCACCTAATTTATATAATGTTTTCGTTTTCATTTTAAAAGAGGGAGAAAGGAATATTCCACGATCTGTCAAAATATCAAAAAGTTATGACGGATAGAATTCAAGATGCGACAGTTTTAAAATTATTTACGAAAACATTTGCCGAAACAGATGCTTAGTTAAAAAAATCGGTAAATCATGTTACGTATTCAGAACAAACTGTTTTTAAAAGAAAAATTTCTCCTCTATCCGATGATGCAAATGCCGTTTTGCTGCAAGCGTAATTTCCGCCGTTATTACGAATTAGGTGAGAAAAAATGCCAAAAATCGCATAAAACATAAAATAAAAAAATTTCTAGGTCGAATTTTGAAAAAATCGCTTCGAGGTGCACAACTTCATGTTTAGATCTTCCCGAGTACGATATTTGGTGTTTCTAGGTATAGCCGTTTTTCCGTAACGCCGCCGACACTCAGACCCACACACAGACACACAGACATCTTCTTTTATAATAAGTAGAGAAGATATGAATTTCCTGACACTGGCTCACAAAAACACACTTATAGCACAATTCCATTTGTTGGAGGACTTTCAATTTCACATTTGGATTGCATTTAAATCTGAACTACACCACCTGGAACGTTTTATAAGCCATTTTAAATTTATAAATAATAAAACATAAAGTAATTAATGTTTCTATGGATTTATATTTGTTAAAACTTATGTGTTTCAGTTTCTATGAAACTGATTTTATTGATTACTTATTTTAGCTTATTTTTCTCACTGTGCAAAAGAAATAAAGCCTCTGCAACAAAGCATTACCAAGTCTTGCCGTTCAATACTTAGTTGTTTTATTTTTATCCACCGTACTATATTTCTTATGCCCAAAAGGAGCAACATGAAAAACAGTAATAATAATAGCCGAAAATGGTCACCTTGCATTGTATTATCATATTTCCAGAATCTCTCTCATAATGAGCACTAATCCCTAGTGAGTGATCCATTCCTATCACTGTCAATAGAGGATCCTTTAACTGCCATCTTCATCTTGTTTACTCGGTGAAAGATAGTGTAAACAAAACTGAGACTTGATAATTTTTTTTTCTTTTATATACAGAGCACCGTGCTAAAAGATTTAAGAAACAAATACTATATATTTGTTGTAAAGAACTATTGACAAATAAATTAATTTTGTGTTAATGTTTTCCATTTATTCTACAAGTATTTTCGTAACTATCGTTGTCAAAAGTACCGGTACAATACTACTTGAAAGCAATTAGTCTTTATCAATTTTGAAGGATTAACAGGAAACTTTTTACTTATGAGTTGGAAATTAAATACGTAAATAATATTTTTATCTCGACAATAACTTAGATAAATGCCCGTTTGAAAAGAAATAAATCAAAAAATGTCGGGAAGAATTCTGAATTTCATGGGGTGTTGAATGGTAAAATTTTATCACATTATATGTTTTCTAGGGAAAGCGTAAGTATATTATAGTTGCATGAGTTTTAAAAAGGTATTGGAAAATGTAAGATTATTTAAAATTTGTCACATACGTCACACATCAGAAACTGTACAGAATTTGTAACTTCAAAGAATTAACTAACCTCTAATTACATTTAAAGTGCACAAGTAACGGTTAATGAGTGAAATTAAAAATTTTAGCTAAACTTTATGACAACATGAGTAAAATTAAAATTTTTAGCTCCCCTTAATTCTGAATGAGTAAAATTAAAAATTGTAGCTCAGCTTTAAGCAATAGGCTTCTGATTTTCATGAAACTTTCACAATTTTTTTTTTTTTGCTAAAATTGTATTAACTTTTTCACCATGTAAAGCTTTTCAACGCTTGTAAAGAATTGCAATTTTTGGCCATATATTGACAAATTTGTCAAAAACTATTGGAGTTTGCGTTAAATCCGAAAACATTTCCCCTCTGAATATCTCATAAAACTTTTGTGCATTTTGCATGAAGAAAAAAAATACCAAAAAAGTATAGAAAGAAAGCTATTCTCATCATGCGAAGAACGGACACCGGGCTAGTTTTTAATCATCTTTTAATCATTATATTTTATTAAGAGAGAGAAAGAGTTCATTCATAAATATTAAATATCACCATAGTAATGCAGCAATCTGTTTGTAGATCTAGGTTTGAAATGGGATACTATCCATTACTTGAATGTTACTGCATCTATAATTTGGATGGGACTACTAGTTTATATGGCAGAACTTCTAGGAGAATTATGGGAACTATAAATTAGAGTAGAATTTCGTGAACGAACGTACGACTCACGCTGAAAAAAAAAATGTTTCCTTCTGTTAGTTTTCATTTTCGAAATCATAATACCAACTTTAATCCTTTTACATACTGTAATAACTAATCGGACAGCTAAAGTGAAGCTTGTTCAAATTTAGGGCGCCTTGAATGTATAAATTTGAAATAGAAAATACTAATACATTGACCCGTAGCAACAATGCCAATGCTCTTGTACTAGTTTTGTTTGGTTAAATCTACACTGCTCAAAAAAATTAGGGGAGCAAGCAAAGAAGTTAAGAAAACCGTGCGAGACAGCCACGTATAGGCAAAAAATGGATAGTACACACATATCAACGCGCAATACACAAAAAAAAGACGTAAAAAAATTTGTGATTAAGCTTTAATTCTTTGAAAATATAGAAAAAACATGAAAAGATGATTTACGGAAACAATTTGGGTTACCTGTAAACGATTAAAAAAATATTGTTTTGAAATGATGCAAGATTTTTAATATGGTGTGTGGTCCCCTCGAACAGCTAAAACTGCTGCACACCTGTTTTCCATTGATGCGATGATGTTATCGATAAGACTTTAGGGAATGCTGTTCCACTACTCAAGAAGTGCAATCTTCAAGTCTCGGACAGTAAAAGGAGGTCTTGGTCTCGCAGCGATGAGTCTTCCGAGCATGTCCCAAACATGTTCGATTGCATTCAGGTCAGGAGAGCACACTGGCCATTTCATACGCTGTATTGTTTCAGCTTCATGCATGTTCTTCACAGGACAAGCTGTATGCGGTCTGGCATTATTATGCTGGAAAACAAAGGAATCTCCAGTGGCTGCAGCGTAAGGTATGACATGAGGTCTCAGTATCTCGTATGCATACCTTCGGGCCGTCAAAGTACCATTCCTAATTATATGCAGTGCAGGTCCGTACGTCCCCCATGCTGATTCCACCCCATACCATCCAACCAGCTCGTCTGTATTGTAACCTTTCACGAACGAATGAGGGGTTATTTCGAGTACCCCTTTCCTTCGATACCAAAGGACGTCGGATATCACACTCCAGACTGAATCGGGACTTGTCTGTAAACAGAACTTGGCTCCAATCATGTTGCTTCCAATCTAGATGTTCAGCAGCCCATCTTCTTAGGGCCGCAGAATGGCGAGAGGTCAACAGAATGCAGACCATTGGCCTACGTGCATAGAGACCTCCCTGATGAAGCCTATTACGTAGTGTTTGGATGGACACCCTTCGTCCTGTTGCCAAGAGCAACTGTCTTTGCAGCTGAGTAGCATTGCCTGTTCTGTTTCGACTAGCTGTTAACAGTATATACCAGTCATCAGTTGCTGTAGTGGCGCGTGACCGACCCTGCCCTGGTTGACGTCTAGCATTCCCTGTTTCTTGGAATCGATTACACAGCCTTGCAACGGCACTTCTGGCGACTCCAACAGCGTGTGGGACTCTACGTTGCGTTTGCCCGGATTCCAGTCTGCCTATAATGCGCCATGCCATGGATTCCGGTAAATCAAGTTGTTGAGACATTTTCAGGTCACCTTTTCTCAAAACAATAACAACATTGAGCAATCGAATTTCACAGTTAAGGCAGTGAAACAGGCGTTTCTGAAACATCCCGATTCCTGCCCTTATATAATTTTTCTGGTTTTTCACGTCATGAACTTTGATTTACATATGAAGTTTTATTCTTCTGTTTCCTGCTAGGCTTTAAATTATGGATGATTTATTTCATGTTACTTATCGGTGTAAGTATTTGTGTAATTTCGTTAAAAACCATGCGCTCCCTTAATTGTTTTGAGCAGTGTATTTTTAATTTTCCAGAATGTTAGTAGCAATTTTAAACATCTGCTCTTCAAAATGCGTAAATCTGTTTAACTTTTCTATTCAATGTGGGCGAAAATTTTTAGTTTTTGTAATTTCCATTGTAATACTTTTAGTAGTTAAATTGTAGCTTGTACGGTATTCGATCAAAATTGCGAAACTATTTAATGTCCTCCTATAAAAGATCACAAATAAAGTTATTAAGAATAATGCAGAAAGTTTATTCGGATCTAGCGAGGAAGTATTTTTATGTAGATTGAAAAGAGGAAACAAAATCCGATGCCTTGCAGGCAAATCTTACTTTATTAAATCTGTAAATATATTTAAGTTGAAACTCTTATATTCATATCAAAAACATATGTTTAATCTGTGGTATAACTCATGAAGTCAGTCAAGCAAAGAGATTATGAGTAAATCCAATACAATGTCAGTATCAGAAGAGGGATTATTTAGTACACGAATTAGATGAAAGAAAATTAACATTGAGTGAAAAGATGAATTTTTTTTTAAGTGTTGGATATGTCTGATATGGCGGCGCCATCCTTTCTTAATGTTCCAAAAATGTTCGCTTTTCATTTGAATAGTATATACTTAAAAGGAAGAAATATACAAGCGTGTGTATTTCATGAACACTATATCCAATG
Organism: Cheiracanthium punctorium; assembly: GCA_038373885.1. NCBI lineage: Eukaryota > Metazoa > Arthropoda > Arachnida > Araneae > Cheiracanthiidae > Cheiracanthium > Cheiracanthium punctorium. Next base: position 371,070 of record JAWZYV010016048.1, read on the forward strand.
AATAATTTATGAATTTGTCATTGAAACAAATTTAAATGTTTATGCTACGAACAACTCGAATAATTTTCATTTTAAAGGATTAAAGTAGAATAAATATTTAACTTATTGCGTGTTCCTCAAATTTAATTGAAAATATTCAATTTTAAGAAGTTGTACATTTTTGTTTACTCAGTTTTCGATTACAAAAATTATTTAAAAAGGAAATGTTCCAAAATTCGATGTTCTGACTCTTCAATCGGAGTAATAATTTATGTTTATTTAAATTATAAACTATACAGTGATTAATGTTTATTTAATGTTTAGTGATATTCTTGGAAATACATGATCTATCCAAAGAATAAATAAATACGCTGCTTTATCTAAGCATATGAATATAAATTTCATTTTTAATTAAAACAAATACAGCATTCGTAATTAACTCATATCCCATGCCTTTTAAAACAATCAACAATTTTTAAGAAAATAGTAATTGCCAGCATAAGAATTCATTTCGACTTTTCATCTGAAAATTAATAGCGTTATTTCTTCGCAATAAAATCAAAATCCGCAGCATAAATATTATGCTTATAGTATTTATGAAATAACTGCTGTTTCTCTGCACGATATTTCTTTTAAAATTCACGACATGAAAAGACTGAACCAGAATCTTTTCTAATCTACATTTACTTTGAGATTATATACGCAGTCATAAAAGCACAAACTGCTTACTGAAAATTAGAAGATGTCATTAGATTACGTTTTTGTAAATAAAGTCATATTTTTAAAAGTAAAATAAATAATTTCTGTTTCGTTTTTTCGTCTGATAAATGTTTATTTGCTGTCGGCAAAATAGTATTTTAAGGAAGTATATGCGTCTTTTCTTGATTAAATCATTAAAAAAAAGTGTGCATTTTAAAAAGCATTTATTTTTATTGTTGCATTATTAAATGAAAAATTCATGCAATGAAACAGCTTCTTCCAAGTACTTTAGATTTAGTTATCTTTTCTTCTCTTTTTACTCAATGGATATCCTGTTTCGTTGTCAAACATTTACTGTCATGAATCAACAAAGAAATAACCATGTCTTTTGAAGATAATGATTCTTATAAAGAAACACAGAAAATATAAAAATTCCTCTTATTTTACAAATACGAAAAAATTGCAGTTTTAACTTGTATATTTACTTGTGCAATGAATTTGTAGTTTACGGTTTTTGCAAAATATGTGTTAAATGTTAATTTTAAAGTACTTTAAAAGATAGGCAGAGTAAAAAAAAAATGCACTATATAGTTAAAAAATCTTTTATTTCAAAACAAAGTTTATTAAACTCATTTTACTTTATAGTACAACAATTCATTTCACCATAATTTTGAAATTTTTAATAATTAATATTAATAATTTAGAGTATCTTTCACGTATTCCATTAATATATTTTTGAAAACGTACTTCTCTGTGGCTTTGCATGAGCGCTGTCACGAATGTCACAAAAGCAAATATCTCAAGGCAGTTGTCTATGTGGACAATTGTTAATTCAATTTAAAAGAAAAAAAGGCTTCAGAAACCTTACTTTTCCAAGAAGGAAAAAAAATACTGAGGAAGGAAAGACGTCTTAAACACGATGTTTTATTTCTAAAGTATCGCAAGAAATTCTAAATCCGTATGAGGCGTAAAAGTTAATCGTAATTTAGAGCGAAACGAATAAACCTATATGATTCTAACTGTATTCCTATGGATAATATCACATATACAGGAAGACACTTACAATCAATTAAAATTTTTAGCTTTTTAATTACAAACATATGTCTGGGATATTTGTTCGTTTAGCAACAAAAAGAAGAATTCCGATATTTTCATTGCATGAGATCCTACATTTCATTTAAAGTTATTTCTTTGAAAGTCAGTACAATAGTTCAATTTTTTTACACAATTCTAATGTATATAAAGTACTAGGCATTAATTTTGCTTTTTAAATATATGTAGTTTAAACAATGACTTTACCAGAAGTGTTTACCATTTCACTATAGTAGCACACAGTGGGCGGCCAATGTTACCCACTATATGGGGATGAATGAGTTAACACCCAACCCCAGTGTTAATTCATTCATAATGAGTTAACAATCCCCGGTGTGATAATGAGTTAACAATCAAGCCAGGGCCTAAGGTGTGATGAAACGATTTGTCAACCACTATACTAGCTAATTGCAGTGACGGTAGTCAAAAATCTGTGAATACTGATTTTCTTTCTCTAATACACCGCTGTCTTTATTTAGTAGAAAAAATTATAAATAGTTCTGAGGATTATATATTTTCTCTAAATTTCAACAAGCATGCCTAAAATTACTTCTTAAATGATGCCTTTGGAAGAATTAAGTTTTTAAATTTTCATATGTAAAACTCTAGTAATTTTGTCTAGGTATTTAATTTTAATAATAGCCATGTTTTCCTTTGCACATCCTTAAAAGCATACTTTCTTTATTTTCAGAGAAAGTATTGAGAAATTTCGAATTCACTAATACGTAACGATTTATCATTTGTTTAATGTTGTAAACACCCATGTTCTGCATTTTCATTTTCGAAATTAAAGTTTATGAGACTGACAGTTTAATTTCTAATAGTCACCTCGTACCAATTCATCATTTAATAATAAGAGTTGAAGTTTTATTTCAACCAACTTTTATAGCTTATGATCTTGTTAATTAGTTGTTAACTCTCTTATCAAAATTGTATACAGAAAAGTGCTTTAGATGGCAATAGCCATTCTACATTTCACTCCGGCTCCAAGTCTACTTGTTCGTCCAAGTAGAGAGCCTCTAGTCCTTCGAGTAGTGATTGGAACCGATTCGATTTTACCGCGAGCATTTCTGTCGATTTCTTCAACCAAGTTCAAAAAATATTCGAATACACAAAATGTATTTGAATGCAAACAGATCAGTTCATGTTCAAAAATGTATTCAGATTCAAAAAAGTTCTCGAATGAAAAAATAAAGAAAAAACAACTATTCGTGTTTAAAAAGAGTTTCAATTCAGGAGAAAAAAAAATCTGCTCTAGTTCACGAAAACATTCGAAAGCACAGAGATGCATTCGAATTGATACAAGTACTTGAGATCTTCAATAGGATTCTTTAGATATGAGATAGGATACTAGTTTATTTATTCAGTTATTTAATAGGAAATTTTCAAGGTGGTTTTTCTTCATATGAGTACCTATGTGTAACATTATTGCTATTTTGTAAGACGATTTTTATAATTATTTTTAGTTTACCTCTCTTACTAACAAATTATTGAATTATGGTGTTAGTTAATTAATTAATTAATTAACTAATTATTATTACACGAATCGACTATTTTGAATGGTTAGAAAAATTAGATAAGGCAAGAGGAAATTTGTTTTCTGCTTCAAATCTCTTTAAATTGTGAACTTTAATGAATCTTTTCATAAGTATTAATTAGCATTTTGTTTCATAATATGAGCAACTGGGCCACAAATATAAAGAAAGGACAATGTTTGGATTATTCCTTTGTAATGTCATTCACTCGTTTCTCGCGAAGTAGAAGGGAAGTAGGGGAAGGTCTAAGCCAGTGAGCACTATGAAGATGTGTAGTCTTTAAATTAATTAATAAAAATTTACTGCATTCCTCCCTTTTATGGGAGTTTATCGTGTTCTCGGTACAGGTAATCATGTCCCAATCCAAAAAATCAGTTCCTAGCAAAGAAGTCCAGTTTTCATCAACTAACATTCTAAAATGTATATTACATAACAAAGGATTCTAGATGAAAAATGAGAAAGAAAATTATAAACAACAAGACGTTCAAAATAAAATTTGCATTTCATAAGACATTTATGAATTTAAGATGTTTGTCACCATAAAGCCTATTAGTTAATAAAACTTATTTCGGCAAAAGATGATTTTCTTTAATCTTAAGAATGTTTACTATTTTTAATATTTCCAGAAAATATTACCTAATCATAAGTTCATAGTTATTGAACAATTATTTTCATCACTGTTTTATCGTAAACATTCCGACCATTTACTTTCATTTTCCCGAGGAAAGTAAAGTTTATCAGGCTATCGGATTAATCTGCAATACTAAACACGTACCGATTCCTAATTTAATAACTGGAGATGAAGTTTTATTTCAAACTCTCTTTATCGCTTTCTTAGCCAGAGATCATGTAAAGAAAATGCCCTACGTAGCAATAACTTATCTGCCGCTGGTCGTTTTTTTTTTTTTTCTCCGAGGCGCCAAGTTCGAAGCACGTCTCGGAACAGCTGCTATGAAGCAAAAATTAGAGGGTGTAGGTGGAGTTCTATGTGATTAGGGTATGTATATATGTGTTGGAGGCTTAAATAGGAGGTCGAAACTCTTTCTCTACTACAAAATGGCGCCATAGGTCACATGACTTGCAGTACTTCAGTGTCCCCATCGATTGATTTGCCGGAGCGATGCTAGAGAAACTAGGTCAAACCAGAGCGTGCCTTTCTCTACTTCCATTCTCTGCTCTTCTTTTACTAGTGCCTGTCCTTTCAAAAGCGTAAAACGGATTGAGTCTTGATATTTTCCATGTCTCGAAAGAGTGTCGGAGAGGACCTAATGGTCAAAGTATATTTAGAACAGCATATTCTGTAGAGATAGAAGAAATTCCTCTCTTGGATTCTAGGGGGGAACACGGAAAATTTTGCGCGCGAAGGAGTTTAGGTATATATCTACATATATTTTAAAGTTCGAAAACCGTATAAAAGTCTTTCCCTTAGCGTATGGTTTATTTGTGGTACCGTGCAGTTTTTCTGACAGTTCTCTTTAGGTATTAGAGCTTTAAATTTTAAGTTGTGTCGTTTTTTACACAAAAAGTTGCTTCTCCAGTTTTGATTATGGTTATTATTATTTTTTTTTGTAATGGTTTAAAGAATTATTCGAGCATATTACTCGGCTGTGATATTACAAAACGTCTTAGAAATAGTGTTAGTACTTAAAATATAAAAAATATTTGATTAGAAATTATTGCATTCAAAATATAACAATTTCTAATTTCACTATAGCAGTTATTATTTATGGTTTATTATTAAAATATCTCAAACTTCAAACAATTTTTTATCTCTCAATAAACATTTGGACCTGGAAAAATAAAAGTTACTTTTTTCATTTATTTAAGTTCAATTACAAAAACAAATGTGTTAAAAAAGTGAAAGGATAAGATTGTTATGGGATCACTTACTGAGTGACCCCATAGTAAAATGGCTAAGGCACCCCCACCCCTCTTAAGCAGATCCCCTCGTATAGGTTTGTCTTAACACTGTAATAAAATTGTCAATAATTGAATACTTCGTAGTAGAGGATACATGATGAACAAGTACCTACTCACGGGGGGGGGGGTAACTTTCTGCGTGGCGGAAGATAAACTCCCTCAGTCTTTTCAACTTTTTCCAAAGTGTTAATGAATTTCCGAAGTGTAAAAAATACTTTTTGACGGGTGTGATTTTTGTTTCTTTCATACGTTGCATGTATTACTAAATAAATTTGCAAAACTTTTTATGTTATTGAACAAGTTTATTTTAAACGGCATAATGTGCTTCCTGGTTATTTTTCTATTTAAAACACATTTATATATTTTTTTAAAATAAGACGATAATTATTTTAGTTTTTTTAAAGATATTGTATTAGAATTTATTGCCCATCCGACTTCTGAAGCAACTTAAGATATTTTCTTACTTCATATTTCAAACGCAGTTTTTTGTGCTTCACAGAATGTCAAATTACAGCTTTATGAAGTTCATGATGAAGAGTATCTTTGTTTCAAAAGCATTTCTTCTAGAGCTTTAAGACCTCTGAAAACAGAGTAATGATTATACGCCCAGCTTTTTCTTTTTGATGTATGATACCGAGGAAATGATAATCGCAAGGTCACATTCGTTCTTTATGATGTTTTTTTCCTAGCTAGACAGATAGTTAAAAATACATACATGCAACATATTTGCGTTATCAAAAGATAATTTAAGAAAAAAACAAACAACAAAAAAGAAACCGCGAGATATAGTTTGAAACTATATAAACGCACTTTAAGGAGCACGTGTAAACTTAAAAACTTCAAATTGTACCATTCTTTAACAATGAAAGCGTAACACAAAATGCCGTAAAATATAGCTAAAGCGCCCCCCCCCTCTAATATACGCTCCCCACCTGCTTTTCTTGTGCATTTCGTTTGCTCTTAAAATACCGAATAAACGCCCTTTTAAGGTGGATTTATACTGGCCGTTTCGTGCCTCTCGGACTCCGCTCTGCCCCACCGTTCTTTTCCGTTTTTAAACTTTAACTTAAACACGCGCGAGCTTGCGGAGCCGCAGTAAATGCACCAATGAAATCACGCCAAATGGCAGCGAAATGTGACGTCGGAACAATGCTCTTCGCTGAGTGACGTCATCGCTACGTCTTAGTGGTGCGGAACGGATACTATTAATCCAGCTTCACTTGAAAATAGAGGGGGCACTTGAAGAGGGTGTTCGGGTATATTTTCCTGATTTTTACCGTTTATCCGCGCCCACAGATCGCGATTTTCCTTGAAGATTGGGGGGGGGAGGGTGCTATTGCTGTATTTTAAGGTATATAAAAGGACTTTAAAGTTCAGATCTGGCACATTATTTCTTTCTTATTTTATAATTTAGAAGAAATAATGCACATTCATAAATTAAGCAAAAATGAAAATTTTACTTCCAAGCTACCAGATATAAGTGCTATGTTTTCATACTATGCTTATGCTCTGAGCACATATATATGCTTTAAGTTTCTAGTTAAAGAATGAAATAGCGTCATGATAATCATAATTTATATACAGGGCGTCCCAAAACGGTGGTAACAGGCTTTAATTCTTTATCTATTAAAAATGACTGGACAGTGTAAATTGAAAAAAAAAGTTCAAAATAAGGGAGAAAAATTATTATGTTAAGAACTATTTCACTCGTAAATTTTTAAACAGTTCACTTTTTTAATTTTTATAGGACCTGCTTACAAAGAAATTCCCCAATGCCAAAGTATACCCCATGCACTATCGTGGTGATATAAAAAATTTCAGCTTTTCATCATCGAACGTCTCAGAGAGCATGATCAAAGAGTATACACGTATTTGAATGCGAGCGTTAAATGCTAGAGTCCAAAAAATTATTTTCTTTCGTAATTTCTGCAGGACCCATGAAATTCGGTCATCGGTCGTGATCCCCCCCCCCTTCAACAGCAAATGAAAAGTGGTTTAAGTCATCATATATTTATCTTCATCTCTCTGATACATTTTAGGATATAATTCTCGATTTTTGAATATCACCACATTAGTGTATGGGGCAGATTTTACTAAAAGTGGAATTTTTTGTGCGGGGTGGTATAAAATTTAAAAAGTATAACTTTTTAAACATTTAAGCAAGGACATTTTTCTTAGCATAGTCCCTTTTCCCACCTTATTTTGAACATTTTTAATTTACATTGCCCACTCATCTGTAATAGATAAAGAAATTAAACGAGTTACCACCTTTTTGGGACACCCCGTGTAATCATTGAAATTTTGAATACCCACCTTGAAAATGGATATATACCATTATTTATCATTATTTTTTTCATTTATAAATCGTTTTTAATGAAAACGGATTGTTTTTTATTCATTGTTTAAACACTTCTATAAAAGTAATTTTTAGATCATTCCAGAATGAATACTTTCTGTTTTGACTAAACAAACAATGTTGCTGAGATGTACACGTTGGAGGGGCTTGAACAAAATAAAAGGAATTACAATAAGAGATAGAGTTTAAATGGATATATTTTACTTTTAGTTAGGTTACGAAAAACTAAATTTTAGAAACGTGCACTTTTAACCACAATTAATGACCCTTCTGTACAATCTAGAAGGATTCTCTGAATCAAAACTGATTATTTAAATATATATATGAAATCGAACTGAGATGGTGGGCAAACCAGCCAGTGTGATTGAGGTGTTCTGCCCGCCAATTCTCTTGGTGGGCAGAACACACCAATTGGTTCATCGCACTTAAGCGGTTTGTTTGTAAACAGGAAACTTGACCATATTTTTAGAAAACCCGAAAATATGAACCCGACAAGTGAATTATACACTTACAATTCACTTGTACGTGCATTCGTCTAAATAGTGCACTCGTAAACTTATTTCGAGCATGGAATACCATTGGAATTAACAAGGTACCAACAATGGTTCGCTTTTGAATTTTCTGAAGATCCAAAGTTCACCTCACAGGCTTTTGAGCTAGAAATCAATATTCTGGATGCGTTGTCTTTATGATCGTTATAAAAATTTTTAAACAGTCTGTGTATCTCCGTAGAGCAGTCAGAAATTCTTCACACACGAAATTGTTTTGTTTGAATTCTGAGGCACGCTAATAGAGAGAATTTAAGGCTGAAAACTTTTTTTAAATCTAGATTTTTTAAAAGATAATCTTTATTAAAAAAGATGATCTTCATTTATCTTGATCTTGATGATCAAGATGATCTTGATTAAAAAATCAAGATTTTTTAAAAAGTTTATAGACTATTTTGTGTCTTAAGCCTAATTAAATCTTGAATTGAATTACAAAACTCTCATTACGAATAATCTTAAAAAGTAGGGATATATTCTTTTCAATTAAAATTGCAGTAAATGAGTTTAGCTTCACACAGTTTATTATTAGGTTGTAACGAAAGTTTCCCGCCACAGCAAATTTCGTCTGTGCAAACAGTTCGCGTTGGCGTGTTGGCTCTTATTTTGTCATCTGAAAGAAAGAGACTTGCTTTAAAATACTGTAGTGAAATGTACAAAAAAAAAAAAAAAAAAAAAAAAAAAAAAACATATCGGTATCATTAAGTGCAGAGTTTCTGAAATGGAACTATCACTCTACCAGATTAGAACTATCATTTACTTCCAGGTTTGTTGCAAAAAGTCAGCCACAGAATGTCAACGAATTACGTGTACAGATTTAGATATTATACTTTAGTATCATATGTGTAAAAGTTTGGTATCGGAAGTTCAAAAGCAAGGACTGGAATTCAAAAACCAGAGAGCTCTGGCCGATTTACTGGTTTGATCATGGCCGCCTGCAAGAACTTGTGGTAGAAGATTAGTCTTCAACCAAACGAGAGCAGGAGCGGCCCTAAGGTTCTTGGTGCCCCCTGGAACGTGGAAAAGGTGCCCTTTTATGCTCTAGCTGAAGTTTTTCTCAGTTTTTGAGTTCGAAATGGCGCCTTTTCGAAGATGGGGAACCGATGCGGTGCTTACCGTGTCGGGCCGCCCCTGATCGAGAGCTAGCTAAGGAGTTAGACATTAGTGCCATGCCCATTAGTCGTGCTATGCATCGCATAAACTCGACGTACAAATTCAGTCGCTGGCTTCAATCGCTGAGTTGACTCAAGCAGATTTGGCGGAAAACTTTCGTTACAACCTGATAAAATACTTTGATTATAGGACACTAAGCTTAATACTTTACCTCACAAGCTTTAGATTCTATGATGATCATAATTATCACACTTTCTACACAGTATTTCCATTAAATATGATCAAGTTTCCATTAATATGAATTATCCTCTGTCTGGTCTTCTTGTACATCTTGAAGCATCACTGTACAGCTTCAAAAGCGTGAGTGTTGAAACGCTTCATTCTCGATATTAACTGTTATGTTTATATTCCTCAGTCAGTAAGCGTACATTACAGATTAATGAATCGATTTCAATTATTATTTGCCAGGTATCGTAATCATTAACAGCATGAATGACATTTTACAAGTTTTTTACTCATGTAGTGAAAGGAAGAACGCAATCTGGTAAAGCACGGATATAAATGCATTGTCTTTCTTGTATTTATAGCCATATTTGAGCATATTGTCACTTAAGCTAATGTTTATGCTAGACAAGATTGAAAGTGTTTCATTTGATTTTAAAGGCTTAAAAAATGCCTGAAAAGATTTAACAGTTTAATAATACGTTCCCGCTACAAAATCTGGTCCGCTAGTAATCAAGGAAAGTGTCTAACATTTAAAAATAACGAATTTATACCATTATTCATTTTATAACTATATTAACAGCTGTTGTTTTCCTTAAAAAATCAGAAGATGAACATTTTTATTTCATACTCTAATCATTAATCTTTAAAATGAGATAAAAGCTTTAAGTTTTTGTTTTCAAGTTCTTGAACCTTTTTATTAGACTTACACATTAAGTTTGAATAAATACATTTTAAAATCAATTATATGCAAATTTCAAATAATTTAATTTGAATTTAAAACTAAGTGTTTGTCACAATTGAAATTTATATAAAGTATGGAAATGGCTAGCTTCCAAATGTTGAAAAGTTTTCTGATTATTGAAAAATAATATTTTTGAATTCGCAAAGATATACACATTTCTTTTAAAAAACAAATATTCATTAGCTCTTTTTGGAATTATCGTAAAATATTTTTTTAATCGTTTCTTCTGACGTATATATATATTCGATTTTTTTTTGGGGGGGAGGCGGAGTACAGGGTAAATGGTTTTAACTTTTCAATTATGAAAGAGTGAACTGTTTTTTGAGTATGAAAATCTATGAGATATTTATTTTTTAAAATATTGATTTTGAAAAGTGCCTGTAAAAGCGAAAGATTTACGTGTATAGTGACTTTTGAGGTTTTCATTTTTTATTGAAATTGCATAAGCTATGCTTTTATTTTGTTAGGTAAGGATTTAACTCAAGATCCTCGATTCAAAAATACGGGCAAGTTAATTCTCTATATCTGCTTCCATTGCCATAATATTATATTAAAAATGAAGTATTAGTATAAGACGGTATTTCAAAACTCATAATACAAAAACTAAATAAAAAGAGCTCTTTTATCAAATGTATTAGCTTTACGAAAAATCCATTTGACATAAAAAAAGGTTCTTACTCCAAATCAAGCTATTTCCTTACTACTTTTTGTTACTTCCGAGAAACATGCTTAAAGCTTTTTTATTTCAAATAAACGGTTTTATCACTGAAGAAACGTAGAAATTGAAGGAATATATAGAAAATAGTGATACAAAGAGTTTATAAAAACGTATTAGGAAAACTTTCAAAATAGTAATGCAAAATTCTGTTTTAGTGAGCTGGCGTTTTGTCAAAATTTTATCACTGCATGAATTAATTTCTTGGTTATTCATAAAATTTTCAGAAATCGTTATAGTTTAATTTTTTTTTGTCTAAAGTTCTTTGTAATATTAAAAATATGTTATTTTAAAATTATCCAGGAGCATCCAGGAAAAGTGTTCTTAAACTGATGTTTCCATCTACTGTTCCCAGGGATCGATCTACACACTTGGGACCCAGGGCACAGATACTTTTGGGGGGCCCTGCACAAAAATTTTCCGCAGAATATTACTTAATTAAATTAAGTTAAAACCAATTATCATTCCTAAGTTAACCATATGTAAACATTTACAAATCAATAAAATGTCACGACAGATGCCACTTATATGAATTTTTCGATTTTGAAATGTTTTTATGGATATTTACAGTCGTCACACACCTTTGAAAAGATAAAAGAAGGAGCATGCTGAGGTGTCCGAACGAATTTGCGAATATCGAATTTATCGAATGTCGAATCGAATGCATAATTTTAGTGTTACAAGTTACATTAACTTAAAAATTTTGAATATTTGTGATGAAATGAAGTAATTAGAAATTTTTCTCTTGAGAGATAATTTTAGTAGCTATTATGATTACATAAAGGAAGTTTTGGAGCCTTTAAAAATCGGGGGCCCAGGGCACGTGCCCCGAATACCCCGCCGTAAATCAGTCCCTGACTGTTCCGGTTCGATTGCCGGCAGGTTCCATTTCTTTGTGATTTTCCAAAACCATGTATTGTACATTATTCATCTAAAAATGAGGATTATCGAGAACATCCTGTGAGGATGGGATTACATGTAAAATGTTATGTTGGATGTACCTTCAAAACGCTTATTGATTTATAAATAAAGATTGATGTCTCTTAAAATACGGCTCTTGACTGTTTTTCTGTAACTGGTTTCGCGTATTTTTACACGATGAATTCGGGGAACGGGGGAAGCAGGTCGAAAAGGTAGATTTTTTAGGGGTTCTTCTTTTTCGGTGCGCGCACGTCACTTCCTTTACTGAGCGTTACTTCCGTCAGAAAAAAAATCTGAGTTACTCCCTAGTCGCCACTAAAGAAGTTTTACTTCAAAAACGCCCACTTGCTTTTTATTTGGTCGTCGTTCGTCGTACAGAAAAGTTATGTTTACCATTCGTTTGCACATAACCTATACTTTCATTTACTATTAATTAATTACTTTCATTTACTATTAATTTAATTTGCAATAAGGGGCAGTCTACATATTTAATTATGCATCAACTTCGTTTTTTATAATGGCAACACTCTATTTTGACTTTATTAAACGAATGAAAACTTTCAAGTTACCCTAAATATAGATTTTCACCAATTTTCTACGATAATTTAAGTAGATTTTGGAAAGTATTTTTTGCGCGGACTTTCTGCGAATTGAAAAACGTTATTTGTAGTATCCGATCTTTCCGCTTTTCATCCATTTCGCTAGTGAGAGTTAAAAAAAAATATCATTTTCAAGGAAAACACTGTTTCTTAGTCTTATAGTTTTTTGTACTGAGAATATCAAGGGCAGAAATTAGAATATTTAGTCAGTGGTTCAAATGACCCATGACTAAATATTCTAATTTAATTCTATAATTTCATATTCTCCTTGGTTCGTACACATGATTTAAAGGAAAAATGGAAAACGACTGCTCACGATTTTGAAAATCTTTCTAATTTTGAAATTATAATTGAGTATTTCTCTTGAAGGTTCTCTTAGACAGGTGAATTGTTGCCAGGAGTGAGAGGCTGGTCTCAGCTCTTCTGACGGCAAGCATGAATGTTACTCAGCTACGGTCGAACTCGAAGAATGATTTCATGATTGAAAATTTATTTGTTTGAATTCCATGTAAAAAACTCAATTACTTTTTTTCTTGACCCAGTATTATCACTGTGTTTGTTATTTCACTTTCTCCATTTAATATTATCGTCTGCAATGTGCAATATCCTTATAAGACTTTTGGCGATATTTTAATTTATATTCAGATGAAAATTTAGACAGAAAAACGTGATTTTGAATGTTTTTTGATTATTTGATAAAGTATGCGGACGTCCAAAGACCTGATGTTTCCAATATTAAAAAAAGGTCAAATTCATGCCTGTGTTAAAAAAGGTCAAATTCATGTTCAGGATGCTAGTTTTTCAGAAATAGGAAGTTGTATTGGAAGACATACATCAACTGCATCTAATTTTATTCGGGGGAATATGGTAGCGGACGCAACAATAGACGCTTTATAGAATCGCAATCAAACCTCTAATTTATTTGCTTCAAAATTTGATATTTTTAAATACCGCTATCTTTTATTGTTTCTGCAAAAAAAAAGTCTAATTTACGTTTACTTTATGCAGTTTTCAAAAAATTGTCACTTCATAAATTTATATACGGTCCCTTAACTCATGAAAATAACACACTTTATTTAATATAAATTAAACCACTGAACGTAAAAATTCGAAATTTTGCACAGCCATATGTAAATTTCGGCATCTATTTCCATCGAAATTTGACGAAGTCGCCATTCATAATTTTTTTTAATATTAATTTAATAATTCATAATTTATATTAATATTTTATTAAGTTTCGGCCGTTTAGTTCTAATTGTACGAATAAAAATCAGCTTCTTACTATCAATGTTATATGAGATATGAATTAAAGTATGAAAAAATATTTTAACATATGGGGAGGGGGATTTTGAAAGCTCATAACTTACCCATTTTCAGTTCAAATTCATTGAAAATTGGTATTCGGAGTTAAAATGAGCTAATTTTTTGAAATATGAAGTGAAATCTAGGGGTTGCTATTGGGAAAAAATTTTGGCGCGAATTTTAATATGTAGATGGCCTTTAAGCATTTTATATGCATAGCAAATTAAAGTGTACGTCAATCGTAAACGCCTGATACCTATAACTTTGTTGTACGACGAACGACGGCCGAAAAAAGTACAAGTGGGCGGTTTTTTTTACGCAGCTGTACTTGTGATAAAATTGATTTTATTATCTGAAACTCAATGAAAGTATCACTTATTACTTTTGAAGAGTTTTTTAAAAAAGAAATAAATGTTTTAATAAGAAAATAAATTTCCCTAAAAATAGTATTAAAAAAATTTATTATGATACAAAAACTTGGTAAAACTAAAACTGTTAGCATTGTTTTTGATAACTTCTGATTATTTATTCCACAGAAAATTTATGAATTTTTTAATACCGTGCATAAATTTATATGCACTGCCAAATAAAAAAGAAAAATATGTTCTTATATTTATAATAGAGAAAGAAGATGCATACACACTATTATGTGCGTTATATATATACGCACTACCCAAATGAAGATTTTATGCCATCTTAAAGAAATCATTTGCAGACATGTATTTTTATAAATATACATTTTATATCTAAAATAAATATATTTCTCCTTACAAACTTAACACTAACCCCAAAAACTGTAAATCTTAGTTGTTTTTGTTTTTTTCCAGTGCCCATCAAATTTTGAGATATCGAGGTTATACTTTACATTATATAGACCTTAAAATATCCAGTTGCCACTCACCACATGGCGAATAGACAAAAATAAAGTGATTAAATAAAATAATTCAGCTACTTTTTCTCAAACATTTCTAAATATTGCAACTGTTTAACTATACCTTATCCATTTTTTAAACATGGGTGATCTCATAAACTTGAGAATATTTTCAACATTCAGTTTTAATAACCCACCAACTTTTTAATAGGAATTTTAATATGTGTAATTTTATTCGAATAGACAAAATAATAAAAATTACATGATAAAATATATATTAAAAGCAGAAACAAGAGGGACTCTGGCCACTGGCATACTAACTAAAAATTTTAAATTTCAAATATAGTATAAAATTAAAAAGGACTTTGGATTATGGCATTTTAAAAATCTACATGATGAAGTGATGTGCATTATTTTTTAAAATAAACTGTCTGGAATTGCTTTTCTCCGACATATGTCTAGAGTATCTATATTTATAATGAAGAAAAGCTACAGAATATATGACAACTGCAATCTTAGGGAAAAAAATACTGCGGAAAAAATCTTAAGTTATTAGGCCCATTCAGTTCTGAGAAGAATATCTGCAGAATATACTAAAAAACCCTGCAAAAAATCTTAAATTATCTGGCCCATTCAGTTCTGAAGAACATCAGTAGTAGATATTCTTCAAAATTGAGTGGGCCAAATAATTTAAGATTGTCTGCAGTTTTTTTAAAAGAAAATCTTAGGTTCATTTTTAGTGGGGTACTATCCTATAGGATGGAAACAACACAAAGAAAAAAACACTTTCTCTCGAAACTTTAATAATCAGGATTTTTGAATTACAAATTTAATCTCTATTATCAAAAGAAAAATTGCTTAATTAAAAGGGGCATTATTGAATCAGATATGAAAGGATTAAACCACTGACGCGCAGCGATCTACTTAAGACGGTCGCAAAATTTATTAGTCGCAAAAACATTTAAGTATTATCTTATTTTCCTATTTTAATTTCTGGAATAATAAATATCATTTCCACAAAATGCTGAGCAATAACAAATTAAAAGAGAATATTTCACTCCTATTCATATTTTTACATAAAGAATCACATTCTTCATACCACACAAACGTTGGAAATTTATTATCGTTTCTGGCATGGCCATAAATTGGGAGAAACTGTTTGACTTGTACAATGTCAAAAAAACTCAATTATTGGTGACATATGTTGAAAATAAGAAACTTTAATGCAACCCATGCTGGTAAAAGAGGGCCTACCAAAGGAGTCAAGGAGTGGATTAAATAAATTTTCTAAGGTGATCCTTTCAGAAATACGGGCTATATTGCGTGCAATTTTGGATGCAATTTTGGATGATACGAGTCAAGAATCGAAGAGTGTTTAACTTTTTGTTTCCGAGATAAAATTTAATGACCTCGACGAATTACAGGGGATGAAGGGCTTTTGAGGGGCTTCCAACGCGTATTCACATTACAGTTGGAAAAACCGCACAAAACTTACAGCCGCACGTGAGGCCATTTTGCACCTGTACACTTTAACCATTTCTCAAAGTTCAGTATTTTATTCACTCGATCATTCATCGACTTAGTTACGTCTATAGCATATTCAGTTTGGCCGATGTTACAAATTAGAATTTCACCACATACGATAAATTCTCTAGTTTTTAAGATATTCTATGGGTTGTTTAAGATTAGATAATTTAATATACTTTATTTATTTATTTTTAGGGGAAAAGGTGATTTTAAAGTTAAATGGTTAAACAAATAAATAATTGCAGCAGATTTAGAGAAGTTTGAAAATTGGATAGTTTACTTATCGTTTTACATGTCGAGTCGATTCATTTGAAGCAATAAAGCGGTACATAGCAACAGCCTCAAGCTATTTCAGTTTAAAAGTGAATAATTCAATGATAAAAAGGTGTTCAAAGCATGTAAACCAAAGAACTTAAAATAAAACCAAATTGTATTTTCCAACGCTTGAGCTCAAGATGAAAAAATATGTAAATAATGAATTCATTGAAGAATTATGAAAATTTCGGGAACATCATTAAAATATATGCTTGAAAAAAAAAGTATTTTCTTTTTTTAGCTCTTGAACAAACCAAATTGAAAGAAATTGAAAAAGATCGTTTTAGAATGCATTGCGATAAATTTTAAATGAAGAGCTGGCAGATAAAATCGAATGATGGCCTTGTTCTGTCACACTGAAATGTAAAAGCAGCGGAAACTACCACTGACACTCAACCCTTCCAAAAATAATGATAAACCGTGCAAAAAAAATGAATGTGACATTTAATACGATATGATGAGGAATATTTATTTATGAGAATCTTACATCCAGCGTGGTAAAATAAAATTTTATCACAAACTAATCTACAAGTGCAAAATGCATTTCCAACTGACCACTAACTGCAGACATTTAGCACTGTACGCAGTTAGAAAATACTTGACTGAAACAATATATATTAATTTTTTTAAAATATATTAATTTTTAAATTTGATACCTAACATAAAAATGTTAGGTAGTAACTTAAAAAAACTATTTTCTTTCCTCTAACAATAAATTGCTTCAAACACTTGAACAAATCAAACTAAAAGCTCTTAAACGAGATATTTTTAGAGAGCTTTGCAATAAATTTTCAATGGAAAGTGTGGAAAGAAAATCTATCGATCAGCTGGTTTTGTCACATTGACATGAAAAAACACCAAGTACTGTCATTGACTGCTGATTTGCCGTCAATACACAAAAAAAAAGTAGTCAAAGAAAACAACGAATTCAGCATAAACGTCTAGTTTACGATGTGAAAACCAATTTACGTATAAGATATATTAAATTCAGAAAGGTGAAAGAAATTCCTTATCAGAAACTGGACCGTAAGCAATAAAAATGCAGTTGCGAGGTGCAAGATTTTCTGTGTCATAAAAAAGGAAACTTTTGACCTAGAATTTTGATTTCTTAATTTTTAATAATATTTTAAGGATTTTTAAGTAAATGAAGTAATTATGTCGCTTAATGTGCATTGTTTTGACTGCTATAAGTATTTTTAGCATGCATTTAAAATTTTTAGAAAAAACGTAAACACTCATTCTTCATTTTTCCTAGGGTCTTATAGGTATATTTTTTCCTACAGCGTATTATGCAGGTAATGTTCTTTGAAATAAGCATAAATTAGTTTTATAGAACTCCGTAGTTGTTTGAGATGAGATTAAATATTGAAATGCACCACTTTACTTTTAAGGTAATTAGTATAATTTCTGCTTTTTTATCTTAGTAGCGTCGGATATGCTGAATGCTCGGTAGTAAAAGCGATATAAAGAGAAATTTCGTGGGACTTTTTATGCTCAAAATAAAATGTAGATAAATATAATGAAAGAAAAATTTCCTTTTTTTTGTAATTGGATTTTCTTTCAAAAGGTAGGCTGTAATGTAGACATACAGGCTATGGTGTATGTAAAATATTTATTTTACATATACGTGAAATAAAAATTCAATATAATTTCCACATACATAGATTTAATGAATGAACAATTTCAATTGCGCGTCTTGACTCTACACTTTAATGACCAGTAATTTGCTGAAATTTATGTGTTTATCCTAGACAGTTTTCTTTTCAATATTGGTATTTCTTTTCTTTTTTTTCCTAATCTTTGTTACAGTTCACTTTAAAAATCATTAAAATACCATTACTGTATTCTGAAATGGTATCCATTTGTCATTTGTGAACGAAGTACTTGCTTAATGATGAGAATTCTACTTAAACTTTCTGTTCAGTAACAAATATAGTTTAATAGATGAATTAAATATACAAGGAGTTCACTTTTATCGATGATAATAACTAATTTTCAAATCGTCAGTAATAGCGATGCCTTTACCATCCACAAAAATATTTGAAACTCAGGTGTATAAATGTATATATATATATATATACATATACATTCATGATGATAAAAGAAATTAATCCCAATAAATGAACCTATAGTAGCTTGTCCAGTTTACCGATGGAAAAAGAATTTAAGATAGTGACATTTGAAGCTAGGAAAATTGGAATTATTATATATAAAACAATAGAGCTCTCATGGTTAGGGTTAAAAATCGAAAAATAATCGAAATTTTACAGTTTCAGAAGCCACATTTTTCTATGAAAATCGATGAACGCAGTGAAAAATCATAAGTAGAGTTGGAACGAGTAGTGTAAGTAGAGTTATGGTAAAAATTCGCAGTGTAAAATATTTGCAAAAAAAGAGCATTGCAAAGGATAAAAGACGGCACAGACAGATGAGGGGTCACAATTCGCATAAATCACTGGAATAGCCACTACAAATGTTACACTAAATGTAGAGCACTTTCCATTAAAAACAGTTTCCCTCTAATCTCTTTTGCTGTCTTTGGCTCTTTATAGAGATCTTCTTTGCAAGTTTTTAACGCCACCCATTTCGTCATACATGTATCATTCCAAAGCCAAGTATAGTTTTTTTAATTCACTGATCAATTGTAGCAGAAAAAAAGAGAATGTTTTCATTAGATTTTTTCGAAATTTTTTCACTGTAACCGTAACCGGGAGATCCCTGTTTAAAATAATGCCAATATTGAACACATGCATTCAAATGTCAGTATCTGAAATTTCTTTTAGATCGGTTGACCGGATAGGTCACTAGAGGTTCAATTCAGGAATAGTTTTTTATAACCCCCCTGTATAAAAAACAAGTAAAACTTTGTAAAATAACTCACATGTTCTGGACGCGTGTTTTGTCGAAAAAATTTCGTTCTTCATCAGAAGTAGTCCATACACAGACTGGAGCAAAAAAAGTGTCTGTTCCTGAATGTGTATGGACTAATGCTGATGTAGGACGAAATTTTTCACCCGAAACACGTGTACAGAACAATAAGTACATTTTATGCGTGTTATTTTGCAAAGTGTGAATGATTTCATCTTTTGAACAAGAATTTCCTTTGAGTGTTTTATTCTACTCGGTATATACAAAGGGCATTCCATAAAAACTGAGAGTTATTTTTTTACGTAGTGGAAACATCGCGAAAATAAAAAATAGAAGTGTAGGCGATTTTTTCAAACTGTTAACTGTACGTTTATACAAAATTCTAAACGAAACAGACGATTTTATTTTCCTAGTTCCGTGCTTGTTTAAAGAACTGTTTTATTTGCCCTACAGAAATGGAGATGAGTGATTCAGAGTTAAAAAACGATTCAGAGTTAAAATGCGTTGTGCCATAAAATTTTGCGATCGTTTGGGCAAAACAGCTCCAGAAACAGTTAAGTTAATGAAAGAAGCTTACAAAGACAAATGTTTTGGTGAGTCTTTTGTATGTTTCAGTTTTGAAAATTTTGCGACAACACATATCGAGAAAGCGTCATGAACTGGTAGGGAATTGGACATTACATCACTATAATGCTCGCCCGCATGTCGCTACTTCTGTTCAGCAATATCTTAGTAAATGCAATATTAAAATCATGACACATCCCCCTTACAGTCCAGATCTCGCACCATGCGATTTCTGGCTGTTTCCGACGTGGAAGGAGAAGCTCCGTGGCAGAAAATTTAACACAAATTCTGAAGTTATTTTTGAGCAGTGGAGGGTTCTTTGAAGCAGCTTCCAGAAAAGGCCTTCTCTACTTGTTTTGAAAAGTGGGTTGAACGATGTGACCGTTGCATATCATCTGACGGAAGGTATTTTGAAAAAGAATGATGTATTTTTTGCTGTAAATATATTTCTTGATTTTTTATGATTTTACTCTCAGTTTTTATGGAATGCCCTTTGTACATACTTCCACTCAAAAAATTATTCGAGTGTCAGTTAAATTTTCTACTTTGGGAATTCTTTCAAAAAATGCTCAGCTCCAAAGAATTATAAATATTTATTATCATGCCAGTAAAGAGAAGCGACGCTGTTATCGTTGGTTTTAATAATTCCATTTAAGAAAAAGGGATTAGCAACTCATTGGCTACATGGTAAAAATTTCAAGATATTTAGTAGATTTACTTATTGGTATACTGATTTCAAATATAAAGTAAAACTTACATTCTGCTTAGTTACAGGTACATAATTCCATCGGACAAAATTTTGTATATATCTGAACAGAGAACATTTACCAAATTAAAGCAGTTCAGGTAGAATTAAATATTTTCTCCATCATCTTTTATAGTTTTATATCGGTAGATATTTATAAAAATTTCACTTTTTTCTGAAAACCTGATTTTCGAATGGATATTAATGCAGACTTGTGCTTGTCCCAGAAATCAATTACTACAGCGTTATATACTAATAACTACTAAACTAAAAAGCAAAAATAGTAGCATAAATATTTTTTTTGGATAGAAAATAAGTACTTTGAATGTTAATGTGTCACTAAGAACAAACATTTTCACAAATTATCACATATTTTTATTTTTAGTGTTCTATTTTATGTTTATAGGTGTAGTGTTTCCATATTTATTAACATAATTCCTATCTCTATGTGTATCTTTGCTTAATACTCCATTTATTTTATTTATACTTTTTAAGTACTCTTGTTTAACTCTTCTTTAGTGTTCCTTTTTTTCAAGACATTGTTTGTGCAAGTCTCAACATTATATTCTCCCATCAAATATGGCAGTTAGCGTTGTATAAATTGTTTAAAACTGTTTTGTTGTGGGAAATATATTTTATATAATTAAATAGCAAAAAGCATTTTTTCTTTCCAATGAACAAAATTTAAAAATATGATATAAGAAAATATTTACATGAAATATAATCAGGTATTAAAAAAAGAATAAATTAAAAAATAAATAATTTCTGGCTTAAAAATTTTTAAACCGTATAAAGTAGTGATAAATTTAATCTGCATTATTGAAAATAATGCAGATTTGCAAGCCTGATTGAAAAACTGTTAACAACGAAAAGGATTACTACAAGTTGGTCATTTCTTCTTTGCTGTAAATTGCAAGACCAGGCTCATACTTTCCAGGCTCGATTATTCTGCTGCAGTAGAAAGAATGTATCTATAGGCCTAGTATACATACATACGTATATTATATATTTTTTTCTTGGGTGTATGAGTGAACGAACTACTCATAGCTTGGGATTACTGAAGGCTAATAGCATTTTTAAAATGCCGTTGTAGAAAATTATCCCATTGAAATCAGAACGTTTTTCAATATTTTACAATGTAAACACATATAAGGGTTCCAATTTAGGGAAATGTGCATATTATTTTAAACTGTTTTACGTATTTAGATACATGCAGAGATGCAAGTATGACTATCCATTTCATGAATTGAATTTCAGTGAAATTAAACTATATAATGCTGTATTTTAGCTATTTTATTCAAAAAAAAATAAAAGCGGCCTCAGATGAGATGGAATAATTTTTCTGGAAGTGTTTAACGTTAAAACTGAAGCGCTATGGAATTTTTGTAATCTTTAAGACTTTAATAAGTTTAGGTTTTCTAAGAAGGGGTGCGCAAGGCCCGCCACCTCGTGGTGCACCCTGGTAACGTTGCTGGCAACGGCAACGGCTAAGTGGCCTTACCAGTTGTTATGGAAGTTGATACTAACTCTGGTGATGCTGCATCGCTCGTCGCGCAGACTAAAAAGGAGCGCCTTGGGGGTTTAGGTAGAGGGCCCCCTTCGAAAAGTACTTTACAGTCTCCCGACGCTGAGGATTTAGGTAGAGGGTCCTCTTCGTCAGATATTCTACAGTCTTCAAAGGAGAGCCTTGGAAGTCCTCGGAAGTCCTCGGAAGTCTAGCCTCCAGTCAAGGAAGTCCTTGGAGCCTTGGAAGTCTTGGTAATCCTCGGGGTGATGAGCTTTTGGATTTATTCTTTTGTATAATCTATATATTCTTAATAGGGGTAACAGACCGACGTTTGTTACCTGTAACAGAAGTGAGGTCCTTGATATCACACTTTGTAATGGTTATTGTTATGACCTTATTGAGAATTGGCATGTATCGGATGATGTTACTTTATCTGATCATAAATTAATTCTTTTTTCCATTAAAGGACTCCTCCTAGTGAAGAGTGAAGGTAGGAACCCGCGAAGGGCTGACTGGGGTTCCTACAGGAAGAGGCTCAAACGTTGTTTGGGCAACATTAGCGGTAAGTTATCCTCACCTTGTGATATTGATGACACCGTCTCCTCTATGACTGGGGTTATTTGCTCTTCATACAATGATTTTTGTCCAGTGAGCACGGTTGTTGCCAGGAGGCGCGTCCCTTGGTGGACGACTGAGCTTACTCACTTGCGTAAGAATTAAAGGAGGCTTTTTAATAAAGCCAAGAAAACGGGTGACTGGCAAGCTTATAAGACTGCTCGCACCAGCTTTAATAAAGCAATTAGGTGTGCCAAGAGATCTTCTTGGCAGGACTACTGCAGCAATATCAATGATTTGTCTGCCTCTGCCAAATTGGTTAAACTTTTGGCTAAAAACAAGTCGTCTAACCTTAATTGCGTTAAGATGAATAATGGTCACTTTTCTGAATCGGCTAGTGAGACTCTGTCTGAGATGTTCAGGATTCATTTCCCGAACTGTGTCATTCTTGACAATGCGTATACTTCCTCTCCTGCTCCTGCTCCTGCCAGTGATAAGGAGGCTTGGGATATTGCACGCAAAATTGTAACTTGCGTGCAATAAGGGCTAGGTAAGGTCGTCTGGGCTATAAAGTCTTTTGGACCTTATAAAACTCCGGGTATGGATGGTATCATTCCTATCCTTCTTAGGGAAGGCATTGCTTTGCTTTCTCCTTTTCTATGCAGGATCTTTAGAGTTTGCATTGCTTTAAGGTATGTCCCTACTTTTTGGAGGCACACACGTGTTGTTTTTATTCCTAAGCCTGGGAAAGACAACTATTTTGAGGCTAAGTCTTTCAGACCTATTAGTCTCTCTTCTTTTCTCCTAAAGGCTCTTGAGAAGCTTATCGATAGGCACATTAGGAATACGTTGTCTGTTCGTTCCCCTTTATCTGTGAATCAGCATGCCTATCAGCCTGGCAGGTCTACTACTACTGCTCTGTATGATCTTGCTTTTACTGTCGAGAAAAGTGTCTGCTGTAAGGAAGTGGCGCTTGCTGTTTTCCTTGACATTGAGGGAGCCTTTGATAGGGTTCCCTCTGATACGATTTTGTTAGCCCTGGCTTCCAAGGGTGTTGATAAAACTGTCTGTCAGTGGATTGGTAATCTGCATTCGTACAGGCTTATCACTGCTTCACTTTTGGGGGATACCTTGGTGGCACGTCTTTCTGCAGGTACTCCCCAAGGTGGGGGTTCTTTCACCTTTATTATGATGTATTGTGGTGGACTCCTTGCTGGTAAAGTTATCTAGTATTGGGGTCCACTGTATTGTCTACGCTGATGATATTGCCATTGTGGCAAGGGGCAAGTTTGGCCCTGTGGTCACTGGCTTCATCAACTCGGCCCTGAAAACGGTGGAGAGCTGGTGCTCTGGTACTGGGCTTTCTGTCAATCCCTCGAAGACTTGTTTGGTTGCTTTTCCTAGTGCAAAGCACTTCAGTTCTTCTAAGTTCTCCTTTTTTGGACAACCTATTGCCTTTTCTTCTTCGGTGAAGTTTTTGGGTGTTTACTTTGACTCCCATTTGGGGTGGAAGAATCACCTTGATTACTTACTTGTTAAGGCCAAACGTGTCTTTTGGGCTTGCAGGAGTGCTATTGGTAGGACTTGGGGCCTGTGTCCTCGGTCTATTCATTGGATCTACACTATGATTGTTCGACCGATCATTTCGTATGGGTCCATTGTTTAGTGGTCCAGATCTTCCTTAGTTTCATCTAGGAAGGATCTTACCCGTGTTCAAAGGATGGTGTGTCTGGCTATCACTGGCTGCCTCCGTACAACTCCCACTGCTATCACTGAATTGCTTTTAAACCTTTTGCCTCTGCATTCTTTTATTGAGGCTGAGGCTCTGGTCTGTAGAAAGAGGCTTATGGACCTGGGCTACTGGTAGGGCTATTCTCAATACCTTTCTTGGGGTGATCTTGATTCCTCTATGCAGGCTCATCCTCTATGCAGCATGCCTTCTGACAACATGCTTATCAGGCATGTTTTTGATGGGTCTTTCTCTGTTCATTTCCCCTCTAGAGATGACTGGCGAAAGCCTCCTAATTATAGTAAGAACAGGTGTATCGTGTGGTACACTGGTGGCTCCAAGCTTGGTAATCGTACTGGAGCTGGAGTTTGTTGTCTGGACAATGGCATTAAGCTCTCTTATTCTCTGGGCCTTCATGCCTCTGTCTTTCAGGCAGAGGTCTATGCTTTCCTTATGTGTAGTGTTTTCTGTTTAAAGGCTGGTTACTCTAGGAAGCACATCTTCATTTGCTCTGATAGTAGGGCTGCTCTGTTAGCCTTACAAAGCACTGCTATCTCCTCCTACTTGGTTTGGGAGTCTTACTTGGAGCTTTGTAAGCTCTCTCGTCTCAATAAGGTTACTCTGAATTGGGCTCCTGGCCATTCTGGCATTCCCGGCAATGAGATGGCTGATTTCCTTGCCAGGGCGGGCTCTAGCTCCTCTTTTGTTGGTCCTGAGCCGGTCCTTGGCATCTCGGGCAAAAGTTATAGGGATACTGTTCTTAACCACTTTCGGAGGCTTCAGCATTCTAACTGGCTTAATTGCGATGGCCAGAGGCAGGCTAAAGAGATTAATCTTGGCTTCCCTGGTGACAGATGCAAGGAACTCCTGCGTCTCAATAGGTCCAGTCTCCGTAGGGCTATTGGTCTATTAACTGGGCACTGTTGCCTTAAAAGGTATCTAAACATAATGCGGGTTGTCGATGATCCCACTTGTCGGGGTTGTCTTCTTAAGGAGGAAACTGCGTTGCACATCCTCTGTGAGTGTGAGTACTTTTCGGCTTACAGTTTGAGCATCTTGGGCGCCATATCATTGAGCCCTGGGAGCTTCACAAAATGTCTGTTAGATCTATGCTGATGTTTGCATCTGCTACTGGGCTCTTTTCATAGGGCCTTTCAGGACTTTCCATTGTTACAGGACTTGGGGATGGTACAATAGACCCATGGTCGCGGTGCCTGTCCCCCTGTGGGCCTCCACTCCATAAGTCATAAGTCATAAGAAGGAGGAATACATTGACACTATACTTTTATTTAATATTAATTTTCATATTATCTAGTTCAAATGATAATGTTAAAAATATTTAATGTTTTAAAATAATTAAAATAATCTTTCACTTTGGTAGTATATACAGGGTTTCCAGTACTAACGGTTCCCAATGCTTTCCTAATGCCTATGGCTATTTCCTAAACCGTTAGTCAGAGACACATAGTACCAGTTGCAAAAATGCTCTAAATTGTATAATGTATAATATCAGAAACAATCGTATTCAATAAATCAATTCCTATAAAAATTACGAAACTTAAGTATATATGCCCCCCCCCATCCTATCAGTTATATTTAGAAAGTGTTCTTTATACAATTTCATGCACAGTAAAAAAAATTCGCCCTTCTACGACCAAAACTCACCAAGTTATAAAGCAGCAAACATTTTGACTTAAGTCACTTTTCCACGTTTAAAAATGTCCCGTTAGAGTAAACCGTCAAGGGACCATACAAAGATAGAAACTTTAAATTAAAGGTTATAATTTCCTTTACTGGCATAATACGGAGAAAAAAGCAAAACTAATTTTACAATACTAAACTTTAAGCATAGGGTTATAGTTAGGCTCTATAAAAATCTATCCGGGATCAGACTTACTAAATCGTATATATGTGTAGCAGGCAGATATGTAACACCGAGTATGCTACGCAAAGCACAGGAAGAGTTTTCTACACGGGTGCAAATTCGCTTTGCAGACGGAGGAAGCTATATTTTGAGCAATTGTTACTTGCGCTAACAGGATTTGTAAGATTATTTTAAGTTTCTAAAATTCATTTATTCCTACTTTAAAATGCTTCATTTTCTAATTTAATGTTTAATGAAGTGTTTTATTCTCTTATTTTTTTATTTTAAGTTATTTAACACCAGTTCATATAAAAAAAAACTCTTTAAAAAATTCTATTTTCAGTATAAGCTATATTTTTATGTTAATTTATTGGATACACGTAGCTAAACGTTAATCTTCTTTATTGCAATCTACAATCTATATAATCGTAAAATAGTTGATGAAATTGCTAATAAATATTACAAGGCTCAAAACCATTTATATTAATTTTTCTCAAATTCATTTTGTATACAACTCCTAATTCGCATCTCGAAAAGAGCTCTAAATTTAAGCAGCTGTAACTCGGTGAATGTTGGTCGTAGAAGGACGACTTTTTTTTATTGTACGTAAAATTATAAAAGGAAAATTTTTCTAAGTATAACTTATATAACCTGGGGACCGTATAAATATTTAAATTTCGTAATTTTTATAGGAATTGATTTATTGACTTTGATTGTTTCTGACATAATAGATTAAGCAATTTAAAGCATTTTTGCAATTGGAACTATGTGTCTCTGACTAAGAGTTTAGGAAATAGCCCTTGGGCACCGTTAGCACTGTACACCCTGTATACATACACACACACACACACACACACATATATATATATATTAGAATTAGACAATGGTATAAAAAATAAATTTGCTTATTGCCATAAAAAATTTTTAAAAGTAACATTCAAGATTCAGAAGTTGGAAATTTATACAATTTTTTAAAATGTAATATTGCATTTGTTATTTGCCTTTTCATTTACGTAGTTTTATAGAAAAACAGTTCGATTTTTAGAAGTTTTTTACTCGAAGTTATATAAATGAAAAGAACTGCGCAGTCGAAATATCTAAAAATAGTGCTTGCAAATACTGAAATAAGCGGCTATACATCAAAAACTTCTTGACGTGTTGTTGAGATTTGAAAACTAAAATTAAATGGATTAGGAACATTTGAAAAAGAAGCTGTAGGAATAAGGAAATCGACTGAAAGTTTTTCATAGTAATGACTGACACGCAAATAAAATTTATGTTTAAAACAGAGTGGATACTATTAAAACCGTTCACAATCATGTTGCAAAACCAACTGTTATTAATCTGAACTGCTGAATTCAGAATGATGTTACTTATGATCATACGTAATTTACTATCGTATAATATATAAAAGAAAACTGGAACTCCTTCGATTTAAAGTAAAAATGTAGTGAATGAAGTATTTGTACTGCTTACAGTTTACTTCCGTAGAATTTAATATTAATAAATTGAAATAATATTTCTAATCATTCATTTTTCGCATGCTGCAATGTTCAAGTAATTCATACTGATCATGTACAATTCACAATACTATATGTATTCACATTATAAATGACATTTTTCATATAATTTCAACATTTGGTTATCAGAGCTACCGTAAAAGGCAACAAACGTAATTTTTTACTGGTATTTTTAATGAACTAAAAAAAGAAATTATTTATAAAAAAAAATTATTTTTAGAAATAAAAATAATTCTTAAAAGTAATTGTATATTTTAATTACTTTATTCACATAAGACATTTGGGCAAAAATTGTTTTTGAATTGCAGTTGAATGTTGAAATGAAGAAGCGTTTTTTAAATTATTTATTTTTCAGCTACATGCTCATTGAAAATTTAAGTAAAAAAAAAGGAAATTTATAAATCCCTACTTTATATAAATAAAATTAGACTTTTGTCTGTACATTTTTTGGAATTCAAAAATTTTGCGATTTCTATCCGTTTCAAGCACCCGGGAATCCTATGCGACCCTCAAAAAAAAGTTTGTCTGTCTGTCATACTGTCCATTCTGTCGTTCTGTCCATTCTGTCATTTCTGTCCGTAGACGCTTTTTTTGTTTAAGCATCACGTAAAAACGACTGAAGCGAATGATATGAAATTTAGTGTCATGATAGGTGGTCACTCAACTTAAAACATAGGCATCGAATTTTTAAAAAATCTTGATTAGATTATCAGATTTTGCGAAAATCGTTTCAAACTGCGTAAATTTGTGTTCAAGCATCACGTAAAAACGACTGAAGCGAATGATATGAAATTGAGTGACATGATAGGTGGTCACTCAACTTAAAACATAGGCGTCGAATTGAAAAAAAATCTTGATTTTGAAATTTTGCGAAAATCATTTCAAACTGCGTAAATTTGTGTTCGCACATCACATAATAACTGCAAAGGTGAAAAAATAATATTTGGTGAAATGATAGGTGGTCACTCACCTTAAACTATAAGCATCTATTTAAAAAAAAATCCATCAGATTTCGAGATTTTGTTAAAATCGTTTAAAACTGAGTGAATCTTTGTTCCCGTATTACGTAATAACGACTAAAGCGAATGATATGAAATTTGGTCAAACGATAGATGGTTGCTCAACATAAACTATAGGAGTCCAATTTCTTAAACATTTTTATTAGATTTTGAGATTTTGTGAAAATTCTCTCAAAATACGTGTATATTTCTTCAAACATCACGTAATAATGACTAATACGAATGATACGAAATTGAGTGATATGATAGGTAGTTGCAAATCTTAATTTATAGGCGTTGAATTTTAAAAATATTTTGCTTACATTTTGAGATTTTTCGAAAATCGTTTAAAAATACTGAAAATTTGTTCCAGCATCACGAAATAAAGACTGCAGGGAATGAAACGAATTTGGGTGACATGATAGGTTGTCACTCAACTTAAATTCTAGGCTTCAAATTTTTCAAAAATGTTGATTAAATTTTGAGATTTTGCGAAAATTATTTCAATATGCGTAAATATTCGTTCGCGCATCACATAATTACGACTAAAGCGAATGAAATGATATTACTTAGTTACTCTCTAACCTGTAATATTTTAACAATACATGAAAATTATAACTTGGCTTTCTTTACTTTGGCAACATACTACATCCATTCTGTGTACTCCTACAATGTTGACGAAAGTTCTTGCTTTTTGGAAATTTTCATTCACTAACCCGTCGAGGACGGGTACTTCAGCTAGTATAGAAATAAAATTAAACTTTTGTCTGTACATTTCTTGGAATTCAAAAATTTTGCGATTTCTATCAGTTTCAAGCACCTGTGAATCCGGTACGACCCGCAAAAATAAGTTTGTCTGTCTGTCGTTCTGTCCTCTCATTCTGTCATTCTGTCCGTGACGCATTTTTGTTTAAGCATCACGTAAAAACGACTGAAGCGAATGATATGATATTTGGTGTCATGATAGGTGATCACTCAACTTAAAACATAGGCGTCGAATGTTTAAAAAAATCTTGATTAGGTTTTCAGATTTTGCGAAAATCGTTTCAAACTGCGTAAATTTGTCTTCGAATATCAGGTAAAAACGACTGAAGCGATTGAAATGAATTTTGCTATTCATTTCAATCGCTTCAGTCGTTTTTCTATCATGATTGGTGGTCACTCAACTTAAAACATAGGCTTCGATTTAAAAAAAATAATCTTGATTAGATTTTGAGATTTTGCGAAAATCGTTTCAAACTGCATAAATTCGCGTTCGAGCATCACGTAAAAACGACTGAAGCGATTGAAATGAAATTTGGTATCATGATTGGTGGTCACTTAACTTAAAACATAGAAGTCAAATTTTTAAAAAATCTTGATTAGATTTTCAGATTTTGCGAAAATCGTTTCAAACTCTTTAAAATTGTGTTCGAGCATCACGTAAAAATAACTGAGGTGAATGAAATTAAATTTGATATTATGTGGTAGGTGGTCACTCAACTTCAAACATTGTCGTCAAATTTTTAAAAAATCTCGATTAGATTTTGAGATTTTGTGAAAATTGTTTCAAACTGCATAAATTTGTGTTCGCACATCACGTAATAACTGCAAAAGTGAAAAAATGGTATTTGGTGAAATGATAGTTGGTCACTCACGTTAAACTATAAGCATCTAAAAAAAAAAATCTATCAGATTTTGGTATTTTGCGAAAATCGTTTCAAATTGAGTGAATTTTTGTTCATGCATTACGTAATAACGACAAAAGCGAATGATATGAAATTTGTCACATGATAGGTTGTGGCTCAATAAAATGTAGGTGTCCAATTTTTTAACCATATTTATTAGATTTTGAGATTTTGTGAAAATTCTCTCAAAATGCGGTTATATTTCTTCAACTATCGCATAATAACGACTAATACGAAATTTGGTGATATGATAGGTAGTTGCTAATCTTAATTTATAGGTGTTGAATTTTTTAAATATTTTGATTATATTTTGAGATTTTATGAAAATGGTTTTAAAATTCTGAAATTTTTGTTCCAGCATCACGAAATAAAGACTGCAGGGGATGAAACGAAATTTGGTGACATGATAGTTTGCCACTCTACTTAAATTCTAGGCTTCCAGTTTTTCAAAAATGTTGATTAATTTTGGGATTTTGCGAAAATTTTTTCAATATACGGAAATATTTGTTCGCGCATCACATAATTACGACTAAAGCGAATGAAATGATATTACTTAGTTACTCTCTAATCTGTAATATTTTAACAATACATAAAAATTATAACTTCGTTTTCTTTACTTTTGGCGGTATACTACACCCATTCTGTGTACTCCTACAATGTTGACGAAAGTTCTTGCTTTTGGGAAATTTGTATTCAGTACTAACCCGTCAACGACGGGTACTTCAGCTAATATATATATATATATATATATATATATGCGTATTTTACCCTTCTATATAAAGTAAAATAATGAAAGTTACGTCTTCACAATTAAAATACTCAATTTCAAGACGACCCTACGTTCATATATATTAAAAAAAAACATGTATCAAAGCCAAAAATCATAGCTTAGATGGGAAAAAAATTGGTCTTTTTTTTTAACCATGAGAGTAAAGAAATTTAAAAAAACATTGAAAAGTCTTTTAAAATTTTTGTTTGAAGAATATTTTTAAACTCTTAAAACTGAAATATAACACTATATAATCATTAAGATACAGCTTTGTATTTTTCCATGTATAAAAAGAGTCTAAACCTTAAATTATATACATATATATGATCATATATTGAGTATAGTGCTTACTTAACCTTCTGGGCGTTTTGGTAATGGGGAAATAATGTAAAGCTGTTTTCTCGGAAAAATTTTCATGCAGCTTTCAAATTATTAAAAAATAAAATTTTAATATGAAGATTTAGAATTTTTAAAAATAGGCGCCTAAATTATATACAAGCTTTAATATCAAAGCATAACAATCGAAATTATAGATGCATTGCAGTGAGAACTGGAACGAAGTGAACGGGATTTTACGTCACAACCGCTTCTGGCGTTGTGTTAACCGCTTCTGTGTGTCTGTAAATGTTACTTAAGACCACGCGCTAAATCGGAAATTTTGTTGGTTTTTAACATTGAGTGAACTTAACTAGAATAGGTTAAAATTTAATTTTCAAATAATTTTCATCAATTGCTTCTTTCATAAAAATATTTTAACGATCCGAAATTAAGAATTTAAACAAATGTAAATGGAAAAATCCGTATGATTTCCGAAGATTAAAAGAAATACTGTACCACCAAAAGAAAGCCTTTCTATAAGTTATGTTTTTGTTACATTTTGAACAAAATGTAAAAAATTAAAATTGACTGGCCTCCAAAAGTTAAGTGACAATCGGTTTTTTGCGCCTAATCTTCAAATGAATGAATGTAGAAACTTCCAAATTTGGAAGACGTGTGCACAAAACAGTTATGTATTGACTGCAACATAGTTTACATAAGGAAAACGCAAATATGATTTTTAAAAAAAGCAATCTCTCAAGTTCTTGGGAAAGTTCATTCTTGGAAAAAATAATACATGACAGTTTTTTGTGTTAAAAAATCATAAAAACATATTAAGTTTTCGGTTACCGAAATGGGAAGCCCAGATCAGACATGGAGTAAGCTTTGCTCCAGCTCTCCTGAGGACTTTGGAGGTGGACTTAAAGCAACAACCATTCTACCAAGATAGTCCCAAAGATGCTCTATCGTACTCAGGTATGGAGATTGAGCTGGCCATTCCACTTTCTCTAAACCAAGATCCTCAAGATATTCCACAACTACAGCTCTGTGAGGTTGTGCATTATCATCGATCAGAATGAAATCATTGCCAATTGCACCAGCATAAGGGCAGACATATGGATCAAAGATCTCATCCTGATATCTCACACCAGGGAGTTCCTCCGTGGTGAGTGTGACCACCAAGTGAGATCACTTCCCAAACCCTTATTCCACCACCTCGGTAACTGTGTCTTTCAACAGTTTTGATTGGATGGTATCTGGTGCTTTGTCCCCTCTAATCAGCAGACATCCCGAATCGCTCTCCGGTGTGAATCTAGACACGTCTGTGAAGAGTACAGAAGCCCAACATGTTCTTTTGCTCAAGATAAGCCGGCTCTTATGTGTCGTCCGTTGAGGGGGACACACACAACTGGTCACCTTGCATAGAGACCTGCATCGTGAAGACGCCTTGAAACCGTACTATCAGACATTCTTCTCCCTGATGCTACAGAGTGGTATGCAATAAGTAGCGGCACAGAAATGTTTTTTCTCCTTCGGGCCGAAATAGCTATAAAACGATCTTCTGCAGGTGTTGTTGCTCGTGGTCGGCCTGGAACATGTCATCTGGACACACAAGCTTCGGTTTGATATTGATTCCAGAGATATTGGACCACACGGCGAGAAACAGTAAGACGCATAGCAGCATTAGCCTGTGACAACCCCATTTCCATCTATTCGACCGACCGCCACCTTAACGATTCGGGCAAACGGCTTCTCTCGGACATTGCGGGAGGCTGCTGCCTACTGTCAATGAATCTGCTCACAAAAATTGTAAATCAACAAAAGTTACACGCGTAATTACGAAAGCCTGATATCTGCATATTTTTCTCTTACTTATATATGCCTGTTCTTGTCTATAAAAGGAAAGTGGTAGCTATCGTTTTTGCTTAAATTTGCGAAAAGTTCATTTTTATCATTTAAACTATAAACTTTATTGTAAGGGTCTTTTTTTTTATGATGAGCTTCGAAAAACATGTTGTTCCTTAACTTTTGGAATCCAGTGTAAAGAATATAGATATTCTGCTACTTGAATTTAATATTACTTTCAAAAGTTTGCTTTTGTAATGAAACAATGAACGACTTTTCCATAAATTTGTAACAAAATTAAACACACACGTCCTACTTCCAGTTTTATTATTTCTAAAAAAAGCTTCTGAAAACCAACTGCCTAGATCATAATGAACTTTATTTTTGTAAAAGAAACACCATTTAGCGGGTTAAGAATACTTGAACTAAAACAGTAACTTCGCCCCCAACACTTACTCCACTGTTCTTTGTTCATCCATCCACGCTCTTTTACAGGCAATCAACAATGTTTCACTTTTGATTTCGGATCCGCCCGTGGAAATGTTTATTTATGATTTACTTTATTACGCTGAAAACTTTTCCTCTACGCTGTGTCACGCATTTCTCATAGGAACGTTTTCCATCAATCTTTGTGCCGGTTTTTGCTATCACAGAAACGTATGTTTTAGTTGATTCTTGGAACAAAAATTTAGTGGTAGTGAAAAGAAACACAAGAGAAAAAGGCTGATGATTACCATTTTCTGTTTATCAGAAATGTCTGCGGAAAAAATTTTTAAAAAGAAAAACTACAATAAATTAACGATTGTTAGTCTCATTTAAGCTTCGGATAAAATTATGTGGCAAAATTTATTTACTTAGTACGGAAAATGCATTTATTATCGATTTATTTTTTAAAAAACCACATGTTTCTAAGGGCACGTTATTTTACGCTCATTACAAAAAATAACCTAGTACTATATTGGGTTATACTAGACGAGGGAAAATTTTTTTTAGACCTACGTTTATGGATTTAATGGATATGGATCTCACTAATTTTCAAAAAGTGACACTTTTTAAATTGGTGCACTGCCCGCGTGCAAAAGAAATTTCATGTTAATAAAATGTGCCCATGTACTCATCAGGTGATGCACAAAATTTCAGGATTATATTCTAAGCGTCAAAGATATGAAGATAAACGTGCGCTGACAAAAACTCTTTTCAATGGCTCTCGAAGGGAAAAAATCCCGTTGGTTGATTGTATTTCAGAGGTCTTACGTAAATTACGAAAGAAAATAATTTTTTGCACTCTAACAATAATTGCAATTTTTATTTAAATTTGTGTGTATCCCGTGGCCACCCTTGTCTAAATGTTTGTGACGTTTCATGATGGAAGGCTGTAATTTTTTTCATCACTCCCTTAGTATGGGGCACATTTTGCTGATTGGAAAATAAATTTTTGTGCGTAGGTAGCATACAAATTTAAAAAGTGCCATTTTTTGAAAATTAGAGAGAAGAATTTTTCTTTACGTACTCGTTTTTACTATTTGTTTTGAACAATTTTCAATTTAAGTTGCCCCCTTATCTCTAATGGGTATAGAATTAAAGTGTATCTTGAAATAAGATATTATCAGGGGAAATATGAAGTGTAGATTTTGGGACATTGCATTCTTATAGCAGAAACAGAATTATTTATGAAATAGAAAAATAATTCCAGTAAAATTTTGGTGGGTTAACTGTATTCTAATAGAGGGAAACGTATTTCATTTTATTATCTTTTTAAAGATAAGAGAATATTTAGCGTTCTACAATGTCATAGGATGTGGGAATTTACGTAAGTGCATTATAAACTTTCAAAGAGCGTAGAAAAAGATAAACATTTAGTTAAAAAATATTCCAGATCCTCCTCTTTTTTGCCGGCTCGTATGCGATAAAATATTCCTGGTAGTTAATTCTCAAAAACGCATTAAAATTTTGCTTCAGATTAAACAACGAAAAAATTTAAACGTGTGGATTATTGTGTTAACACTTGGTTTCTGTGAGATCTAGGTGGAATAACTTTATGTGAATAACCGTACAATTAGGTTTAACCAGCGATTTTACATCAATGAAGTCGAAACATGTTTATGTCTGCCTTTATGCATATTTATTGTAGATGTATTCAATTTTCATGCAGTCATTTGAAAAAAGCTATAAC
This sequence comes from Cheiracanthium punctorium, assembly GCA_038373885.1. Taxonomy (NCBI): domain Eukaryota; kingdom Metazoa; phylum Arthropoda; class Arachnida; order Araneae; family Cheiracanthiidae; genus Cheiracanthium; species Cheiracanthium punctorium. The sequence continues at coordinate 406,648 of JAWZYV010016048.1, forward strand.
TAATTTGAGAAATTTACTGCCCTGTCATTGCAGAAAAAGTTTGAATATTTTATTTAAAAAATCTACGGTGAAAAGTCTAATCAGTTTCATAAAAATTTGTCGAGAACATTTAAAGTTTTAATTTTTGAAGTCGTTAGTTACGTGTTCAATTTAGTGTGTTGAGAATGCTAAAAAGAATCTATTTGAAATATTGAGATCTTATTACTAAAATAGTCTCTGAATTTAAATTTACTTTATTTTGAATTTGAAATACTCATTTCACCATTTCTTTATGACTCGCACATTTTCCTTCATCCATGATAACATTTTACCCAGAAACATTAACCGAATATGTGTTGTGAATCGAAAGATAAAGTAAAACGCAATCTAATAATCTAATACTGTGATTGTATTTGGGTCATTCTCCCTGTCATTCAGTGTCATTCAATTTTCTTTTGTTTGCTGTTACAATTTTAGAATAATTTTTTTGAAAAAGAAAATAATCTGAACGTATTGTTTGGTTTGCTTTCAAATGAAAAATCATGGAGAGAGAGGAATCGGAACCGAAATATATACATAACATCTAGATTCTCAAAATCCTCTGTCCCTCTACATTAATTTAAAATAAGGACAGTGATAAAGTTATAAAACTCCGACCGAGTTGAATAGTGGGTAAAGCACTGTACTTCGGTTTCGGGTTCAACTCCCGGCAGCCGAGGTTCGATCCTCGACTGGGCGTGGTTGTCATTGTGTCCATCCCTTCATAGAGGGTAACGCTGACTGCCCACTGGGTGCACCCATAATAAAATGGTCACACCTTTAGGCCGTTGTAAAGGGACACTGCCTAATCGGCATGTTCCCGCCCTTTATATAAAAAAATAAAGTTATAAAAAACAAAGCAATCCTTATTACTGTGACATCTAATGAAAATCTACACTTCTGTCCCTTTTATACATTATAAATAACTAAATTTATTCAGCAACTTTTTTTCCTGCTCCTGATTCTATTTTATCCGCCAGAATTCCGTTTTCCTAAGGGTACACTATGTCACCATTTCATAGCTGAATTTACAAACATACGGTTCTGACTTATTAAATTGTTACCTTACGGTGATATTAATTTCTCAAATGTCTTCCAACTGCATTTGAATTGTTCTTTTTTTTTAAAGAAAATAAATTGATTAAATTATTAAGATGAGCACAGTGTGTGTTATTCAATGTTCACTTCTTTATGTTAAGTTTTTATTCCATTAATATTAAAATTAAGTAACTTTATGGCCTTATGGAGCTTGTTGATAGTAAAATAAAAATGAAGCCTAAAGGGAATAAATGAAAAGAGTAAACCCTAAGTGAAGTGGTTCTTTGACCACTCTGCTACCAAAAGTTTAACTTCAATTTTTTAAAAACTTTTATAACTAGATATTTAATGCATACATACATTTTTAAATTCTATTAACTAGGAGCAAGTGAAATTTATAATCTTTATTTTTTAACAAGTAAAAATGGACAGTCTGGATTGAGCGTAATAGAGTGGATATATAGTATTCATAAATAATTTAAAGAAACGTATCCATTTAAATATAATGGAAATTTCATATACTTGTTACCAGCAAATTAAGTTTTTAAACGCTAGAATGATTATTATTAAGCAAAATATAAATTTTGTTACATTAAATGAGAAAAGTGCACGAATTTCGACGTATTTTAGCAGAACTAGTTTTCTGGGTAATAATAAGGAAAAGTTGTAACAGAATTTGTAAAACACGCATTAAACAGGAAAATTGTAACATTTTTTGAGAATGACCCACATCTACAATGTACTTAAACACCGAAAATTCTGTTATATAAATTTTATTTACAGCTTTTTTGAAAAACTATTAAAATCTTTCATTCTCCGTGATTTGGAAATACACGTAAAGTACTTTATTGTTCAAACATATTCTTAAATACATAGTTTTAAAATATTATCAGGAAATGTTGTCACGAGAGCAATCTCTTTTCTAACAATTCCATAATTAAATACTATCTTTTTCCCCGAGGAATATTATAAATATTATAGCTAGTTCATAGTTAATTTACCATTCAAAATATTGCTTTATCGTCTGAAAAGCAATTAATTATAAATAGAATTTCGTGTACGTTTCCCGAAAGCTGTCTAAAAGCATGTAAAGTATCGCTTATTTTAAAATATTTTATACTAAAAAGAATTTAGTAACATTCATTTAAATTATTTTGCTGCTAATTGAATAAAATGTAACAATGACTAAAGAATAAAAGAATGTATTTCTGTATTTGTGTAAAATTATTGCATGATGATTATGTACTTTTAAACATTTGAAATCGCCACCAAATGCTTATAAGTCAATGTAATTCACACAATTCATCCTTGAAAATAGTTAGATAGAAGTGTAGTTTGAAAGTATCTTGGATAGACTTAGACTTGATTTGGAGGTTCTGCAAATTAAGACTTACGACTCAGAGTTACCCTATTAAAATGACTGCAAATCCAAATTCATTTCGGAATTATCTAAGTCATCAATTTATACTGCCTCATTATTCTGTTATGGTTGTATTCTATTAGAAAACGGAATATAACACTCTAGGAAAATTTGGGCTTATTTCTACCATTTTTCTTTCCATACCGCAGTTTCACTCAAACTGCAGTGAAAGTATAATTTTTTCAAGTGAAGGAGTTCATTACTTAAATTTCTTGTATCATTGGGATAATTGGGTCTTTAAACAATTCTTCAACAAGGTTTCAAGTCGTTCAACTTTTTATAAAATTTTACCTTAAAAAATTTTGTTGACATACCGTACTATTTTAAGTGATTGATAAGTGTATTTTAAAAAATTATGGAAACATTCTACAAGTGCTGAAATATTATCACATTGTAATATATTATTTTTAAAGGTAAGAATTTTAGAGAAGTATCACTACTGCGAGACCTGCTTAAAACGCTATGTGATTTTTTTTAGAGCCGTTTAAAGTTCGATCGATGTTAAGGTGATATACTAGAAATACTCTATTAAGCCTACTTTCCGTAAATCTAAACTGTGGAGGAAATCACAAACAAAAGAATTTTTTTCCGTTTTTTTCTTTGCAATGAGGGCAGACAAGGCACAATCTAGATTCGAAGAAAGTTAAAGCCCATATCCTATCCTCGAAAGGTTTACCACTTCACTCGAACTTGAAAGATGGGATACATTTCCTGATGTTTGTGGGAAATTTTCAACTAAGACTATAAATTGGCATATAACGCGCGATCATTGCGATTTTTTTACAATTTGTGCCAATATGATATGTTAGATATACACATCCCAGAGTGGTTTCAATGCAAATTCATCATAACATGTAAATTATCAGCAGAAGTTATATTTTCAATATTTCAGTCGCATTTTTATGAGAATTAAAATATATCTCATAATAATCTTTAAACTGAGAGAAAGCTGTTTTTTTCTTTTGGCGAACATTGTATAGTGAGTTTTGCAACTGCCTTCAAATAGTATTGAAGTTTAATAATTTTTAATAACACGACTGAGCATAGAAACCGTGAAGTTTCTACTATAAAGACATCATCGGTGCATTATCACACGGCGTGGAGATGTGAATTAGTCATCAAAGACGTGTGATTTGACACCATGACATTTTTCTTTTTTGAATAGTTTTTTGAAGAAGAACGTGTGTGCCAACGATGCGCAGACCTTTCCGGACCTAAGGGAAGTAAGACATACCATCAAATTCTCAATCAAGCAATAATGGTGTTAAAAATGTTGTCAAATGAGTGAACGTTTGCTTATTCCAGACCGCCATTTATCAGGTATTGTAATCCAATTCCGCACATAGCTTTCATATTTCTAATTCATAACAAATGAATACTAAACGTATTATTTATAAATAAATAATACGTTTTATTAACAGAGTGAAATGTCAAGTCATTTTCAAACATTCTTTATTATAAACGGAGGAATTTTGAAATTTTATCTAAATTATCTTCGATATTCCGTACATATGAATTACCTAGAAACAAATAATACAATTTTATATGAAAAAGAAACGCTACGGATCAGAATAGCATCCTTTTCGAAGGAGCCAGACTATTGAGAATCGAAAATATAATACGAAAATTTCCAGTGCAATTTTGTCCCTTTGTACTACATTCTATAAAAAGGGACTTTTAATGCAAAGATTTAAAAGTTGCAACAAAATACGTGCATGCTATTTCATTGCTAATGCTGCTGTATTTTTTGGATCCGGGAAGTTCTAATATATATTCCATATTGTACAGCAACAGTCATAAGCCCTACTTTATTCTCCATATTCTTGGCCGGAATCGAGAGGAGGAGATCAGAACTTGTCGATATTGCAATCTTCGCTGACGATATTGTAATTTGGAATTCAGGCACTGACGTGACTAACATTGAAACACTCCTCAATTCCACTTTGACTGCACTTTCTGATTTTGCAACAGAACACAAATTGACTTTCAACCCAGTTAAATCAATTGTGACTTTTTTTACCACTAATAAACATCTATACAACTACAAACCAAAGCTGTATTTTGATGCCCAGCCTCTCACCTGTGAAAAACATCCCAAGTATCTAGGATTCATCCTGGATCCTGAATTCAACAGCAACAAGCATATTAACCACCTGGTTTCAAAGGCTCGTAAGCGCCTTAACTTTCTTAAATATCTAGCTGGCAGGGATTGGGGAGCTGATGCTATCACTCTTAGAACCACATATATTTCGCTTATAAGACCTATTCTGGAATATGGCTACCCCATTTATTCCTGCGCGTCTGAAACCAATCTCCAGAAATTAGAACGTGTACAACTGAGTGCCGCTCGAATCATTCTCGGACTTAAAAATAGCTGTCCTTCTGGTATAGCCCTATTTGAAGCCAACTTACAACTATTGCATCTTGGAAGAAGAGCTAACTTGGTAAAATACTTTAATAAAATTTACAGCTATGGCTCCCAACATCGTACTTCCTTGTATCTGCACACCTGGCATAATAATCAAAGACTTAAGAAATTCAGCCCTTTTAGTTTGGAGGAAACTCAAAACCTGATCTCTCGTGAGGTTGAACCTCAATCTTTGAGATCTTATTTTGATCCCTCAGAGGGAATGCCAAAAGTTTTCTTCCACTTTGATCTGAATTCCACTGCAAACAAGCAAACTCATCATGACGACCATCTTCGGCAACTGGCCCTGGAAATCATTAGTCACATTCCTAAAGATGCAGTGCAGGTCTATACTGATGGTAGCCGTACAGAAAATCGTACTGGCAGCGGTATTTACATTAGAACTCCTCATCTTGAGACTTCATTAAAACAACGAAACCCTGATACTTGTTCCGTCTTCAGGAGCGAATTAATTGCAATAAATGTTGGACTTGACGCTATCTTACCTATTGATTATGATTTTGGTGAACTTTGGATCTTATCGGACAGCCGCAGTGCACTTCAACATCTTAGTGACTGGTCCTCTGCAGGCGATGAAACCAGTATATCTATCCTGCTCAAACTAAAGAAACTTTCTCAGAACCACGACATCCATCTCCAATGGATCCCATCACATGTAAACATTAGTGGTAATGAGGTTGCAGATAGATTGGCAAAAGAAGGCAGTGAGGACGAAACGAGCACTGGTGTTTCGCTTACTCACCAAGAACTGTACTCAAATGAAAAATCTAAATTAAATTCAATTTGGCGCATTCCACCTGCGCACCAATGGTACACCGGAACATCCCCTGGCTTTCTACTGGAAATTAAATGTGATCGTGGCTCCCAGACTGCACTTGCTAGACTTAAAAGTGGCCACCTTAAGTGTCTTTCGTACGAACATGGCAGGAAATTCCACCCCACTTGCAAGAAATGCTGTGATCATCCAGCCTCTCCAGAGCACATACTGAGTTGCGTTGGACTTTCTAAGGAGGACTTATCATCTGCTTCCCTTTTAATTATAGACTTTCTGTCGGTCAACAATCTATTGGAGTTGATCTGACTTATGTCAGATATTTAAAGAGGATAAGCAACAACAACAATAACATTTAAGATCATCCGAATATGACATGTATTACTTTTCTCGAAGTATCCAAAGTCATGGTTTCATATTAAATTACCAAGATGTTATTGACTATTTATTAACTATCATGATTGCTCCTCTTCAGAGAAAGATAAAAATTAGCAAGGAAATATAATCTTGATGGGCTTAAAAAGAGGCTCTTAAGTTTGTTAGAGACCTATTCTAAAAGATGAACAAAAATGCTCTGCTTTTATCTTATTTCTGCAGAATAAATTTGACTATTTTCTGTGATATTTTAGAAACTAATATATGAATAAAATTAATTAAAAATGAATAACCATGCACGGGTGCATTAACACATTTATTACGATTTATTTCATATTTTATTTTAAAAAATTATATTATGTTTTACTTTTTATTAAAAAACACTAAAACTCCCACAAAGTGCTTTTCAATTCAGGAAGAACAAGGACAGAATTATACATTTTAACAAATAACCAATTTTTTGCATGTGCAATATTTGGGAAAAACTTAAATATGTATAGTATACAATATATATGTAGGCGAAAGAGGATCAAAATGTTTAAAAGGTTAAAATGTTTAAAAGGTTAAAATTTCTTAAGGTTAAAATTTCTATAAGATAACATAAATGTTTAAATAAAACTTTGGTATTTCGCTATCATATTTTACACTATAATTTGCATCATAAACATATTTATACAGGGTTATTCGCTACCATACTGACAAAATTGCAGGGGGTGTAGGAGGTACAGAGACGGTTCAGAATCCCATAGCAATGCGGAGTTGAAAATATCGTTTTCATGTACCTGTTAATAATCACTTTGTAAGAAGTGTTGAAGTGTGCGTCTAATTTCTTAACAAAGTTTCATAAACAACGGGCTTTTTCAGACAATTTCACAAATGTAATGAAAGAAACAATGTGTTTTGTGCCATGTCACATCAACATAATTTCTAATGAAGATTGCAATAAATGTAATTTCATGTTTGATTAAAATGTCAAGTTTCTCATAAAAGTTGAAGTAACACTTTATTTATTGTGGTTTTTTGAAAAGCCACTAAGGTGTTTCTATAAGTTCAGATCATAAAAAAATCCATCAAAATACTCGAAAAGCTCCAATATTGATTGGCACGTGGCTTTTCCTGGAGTAAGTAATGGCCTCCAAAACCGATCGCCAGAAGTATAAAAGTGATTAACGGTTAGTAGAAACTTGAATACGTGATATATTTCATTCTGTCTAACTTATATCATCTGTAATATTCTTTTATTGATTACATGGTTGTAATTCACCATCAATAACAGAATACATTTACTTTTTATTTATATAACGATGTTCTGGTGTAAATTTAGGAGATTAATTACCACTTAGAAATATATGTTTTGAAATATAGGTAAGAGTTTGGTATTTGGTTACTTATAAGTTATAAAGGAAGCGAGAAAAACTAAATGCACCGAGGAAATCAATATACGTTTTTAATACATTGTAGGTATTTTAATGTAGAAATGTCACTCATGAGAATTGTAGGAATTCTTCTGGGGAACAGCTCAGAAATACTTGCGCAAATATATATGTATGCAAGAAATATCTGAACACAACTGAACTGACCCATTATATTGGATTGAAACACGGATTTAAAGCAGGTATTACAAGGTAATTCTTGCACTTTAAGTTGCAAGACTTTCACCAGACTTAAGTCATAAAGTTATCACTTTGATAAAAAGAAGGTATTGATTAAGTAACAGAAAATTAAGTAAGACTTTTTTCTCCACTAAATGAAACTACCTGTTAAAAGCAATTTACGGGAAATGCAACGTTCAGGAATGTGTAGTGGTCTTTGATAAAAATGTTTTTAAATGTGTCGTAAAAACGGTGTCTTCCGTAAAACAAAATTTATGTGATATAAAAACATACTTTAAATTTCTGAATGCAAAACAAAAAGCAGATGATTTTTTTTCAATTAAAATTACTTTTCATGCTCATAATAAAGTTTGAGCGATAAACTGCTAAATTTTCTCTTTGCGTGTTTTTAGGATTTTTTTTTTCCACTGGCGGGGCTCTGCCCCTGGAGTCATTGGCCACTGCTAAGGATGGAGTTGTTGGTTTCTTTATTATGGTGGCACCTAGTAGGTGGAGCAACCTAGCCCCCTATGAAGGAACGGACACAGTGACAACCACGACCAGTGGGGGATCGAACCCCGTCCGCCAGGAGTTGAACCTGGTGCATTACACACAATACAATCTGGTCGGCGCATTTTTAGGAATGAAGATGTGTATTGCTGAGCAATTTTTCTTTTTTTATATTATAAGATTTTGAAAAAAAAACAAATATAAAAAACAAAAAGAAAAACTTTATGACAGAAAGTTGGCCCTTAATTTAGGAACAAAGAAAGCTAATCCACGAAAAAGTGGACGTCTGGTCACAAATTTAAAATTCTTCAAAAATTATGTTTTTGTGTGTGTGAATTCACTCTTTGAAACGCATATTTAATATTTTGTAAAAAAAAAATTAAATTTTCTTCTTAAGATTAACATTTTAATTAGTAAAGTGATAACATGTATATGAGAAAAATAGTCGTCAAATGTCAGTAAGTTTTATATTTTTGTACACAACTGAAAAATTAATTTACAAAGATTTTTATACTTAATCTAACAGTTATAATTAAGAGGCTTTTAACTGTAATTCGCAGATTAGCAGTAGTAGAGATTAGTAGATAAAGTAAGCATTTAATTACTCCTAATCAGTGTGTCACACCTGCAACAAAAAATTGGTATTTATAACACTCGTAGAAGAATGATTTAACTATTTATAATGGAATTTCTGGTCTAAATGTAGTTCAATAATATATAGCTGGTCACATAATTTTATGATATAGAGAGGAAGGCACGCCAAAATGTATAGTTTTACCCTCATTACCAACATTGTATAGTTTTACCCTCACCCAAGGGTAAAATGGTCCTTAATTTGAAAATAATTATAAATTATTCTTTTTCGGCAAAATAAAAGATGTAAAAGTAATTAGGACCATACAAAATGAAATAAAATAATTTTTACAATCATATAGTATGCATAATTTATTTTATGAATATTTTAAACTAAAAATGTGTCACAATGATAATAAAAAGGAATATTTCAAAATCATAATTCAAAAAGTAAGGTCTACAATGAACGCACAAATAAATTAAATAATGTAATGCGTTTTGAAAACGTCTGAAGTGCTACCATGATGACTAGAAAATGGTAATGGAGTTTGTTCAGTCGATGGATCATTTTACCCGGCAATATCGCAAACTAGGTCGAATTACTGGAACACACCGAGAAACATAACAAACTTAGCAAGTGTAATTCAGCTATAAAACCATACTCTACTCAGCAAACCAAGTCATATTTCTGTACATTAAAGACTGCATTTCTAAATAAATAAGAACGTCAGTGCCTAACTAATAAGAGATATGATAAAACCCATTTTTTTGAAGAATTCTACTGAGAAACGTAATACACTGATCGCTTAAATATCGTCACTGCTTTTTCTCAACTAGGTACAGCTAGTTTATGTTACATAGTGCACTGTAAGAAATACCTGTAATTTTACCATATATATTGCTGTAAAAGGATACAGCACTGTGCGTTATTGTAAATTCACTGAAAAATGACGTATTGACATCGATAAGCCAATCATGAAGAACCTATGGCAATGACTGTATGGTAACTGGCACAGTCTACATCACAGAGTGTCGGCGTTACTTTACCCACACGTTGTTCTGTAAAATAATAGAACACTGTGTGTTGTAAATCCACTCATAAAATGTCGTAATAACGCTGATAAGTCTATCACGAAGAACATTGTATAGTAAATTGGCACAGCCTCCAGCACAACGTGCGGATAAACGTAACGCCAACATCACAACGTGATGGTGTTACGTATACCCACACGTGTTACGTTTACCCCCGTTAGTGGACAATTATATAGTTGTTCAGCATCACCGATTTACTAAGAAAAGACATCTTGAGTGCATTAATGTGAAAAATTGAAGACGTGAAATCCAAGCCGTAAAAAAGTATTACTGATACGTTTGCCTGCGTGTCACCAGCTATATTGTTCAACTACGGGAAAAGCGAGCTTGCAGACGAGCCTCCAGATGTGCATTAATGATGACGGAAAATACCTTTAGCATGAAGTACATGAGCTTAATGTCAAGTTAGTGTAGTTCTGGAAAATTCGGCAGAACAAATGCGCCCCAAAATGCTTTTTATGCCTTCACTCGTAGCATTATTGTATGAATTAATGGGAATCATGTGCAAAATAAGGTGTGTTTTCTAACTAAATCTATGATGATGAACAAATTTTTAATTCCATTTTTTTACCGTATCTCGTGTCGTTTTTGGGAGAAGAAAGCTAACTCCAACTTTAGCCGCCAGGTGGCGCTGTATGGCGTTTCTTTAGATAGCGCATGGCAATTTTACTATACCTACATCTTATGAGTGATTTTATGAGTAATGCTCTTTCTTTTCAGAACTTATTGGGGTTGACAACGGATTTTAGCGAGTGCACTGTATATAGAAACAACATTTGCTAATGTGATTCTGAGCGAAAATTTAAGCTTTTTTTTTAAAAAAAAATTGTCGGATATTACAGCAAAATCTCTGTGGGACAGGGAACAAAAGCGACTTCGTCACTTGCATTATATCAAATGTTTCTAAAGATGAATTAAGTGATTTTGAAGGAAATACTGCTATATTAGATAGAAAAGAGCACCGTATTGAATAATACGACAATTCTACAGATTCAGAACAAGAATTTGATAAAAAGTCTGAAGAGGATAGAACTATTTTTGCAATATATGTAAAAAAAAAAAATCTGCTTGAAACACTAATATAATGTGCTCTGAAGGTTTTGAAGCTGGCTAAAATACTATTTTACTAGTATTTAAGTTCCTTTAACACATATTAACCTAGTTTTATATTAATGCAACATCATTCGTGTTGTCGTGAGACTCATTTTTTTTTATCAGGTAAACTGCATATGATTACCTAGCTTTGTATTTATGCAACATCCTGTACTTAAAAAAATATGCATGAATGTGCCTTGAAACTATTTGTTCTATATTGTGTCTGAAAAGTACTTAATATTATTCTATTAAAACATGCTTTAAATTAAATTCAAACTATTTTCTTGAAAAAAATTCAGATTAATATGGATTAGCATTAATAACAAAGTAATTTTATTACTAAGAAATGTTTTGTAGTTTTCATTTTATGAAAATATGTAGGAATATGCATATTTGAAGTTGAAAATATTGTATTTTGACTTTATATAAACATTAAACGCATTTGTTCATGAGAATTTTTATAACTTTAATTATTTAACTCAATAATTACCTTGTACTTTTAAAATTTTACTGAAATTAATTATGAAAAAGAAATCACTTAAAAAATGTACTGAATGTTTAAAGTGTGCTGAGAGATTCATACAAAACAGGCTCAAGTAATGTCGGGTTAATGAATTCCTAACATTTCAGTATTTATTTATCTGTTCACACAACTTATACACTTCACGGTATTATGTCAGAAGTATGAAGAAATAACGAGAAGGTAGTTCTTAAACGCCACACTGAAATTAAAACTTAAAAAATATTAAGAGTGACATTAACGTGTAAAGTAAATATTTCTTAGCTGCAATTGTGCAAAAATCCTAGATTTGTGTTTATACAATATTTTGAGCAATTTATAGGGGAAGGTGGCCCAAAATAATCCTAGCAGGCAAAACGAGCCACACATGTTTTCTTAGAAACTATAGCGCTGTCTACTGGGTAACACATAAACTAGTTGAAAGTCAAGAAGAAGCAATGGCGGTATTTAAGCGATCGGTGTATGACGTGTCTGAGTATAAATCAAAAAACTGCGTTTTATCATATCTCTTAAGCATTAACTTTCCTATTTATTTAGAAATACAGTATTTAATGTACAGAAAAAGACTTGGATTACTAAATAGAATATGTTTTTACGTGTGAATTACACTTGTTTAGTTTGTTGTGGCTATCGGCGTGTTCCAGGAATATGACCTAAATTAGGCAGCCATACTACTGTGTAAAAAGGATCCATCCACTGAAGAAACTGCTGTACCTGGTCCTAGTCATCGTGCCAGCTTTTCAGACGTTCTCAAAATACGTGACTCTCCATTACATTATTTAATTTATTTCTGCATTTATTGTACGCCATAATATTTTAATTTTAATTCTTAAGTAATGATTTAATTAAAATTTTAAAATAAATTATGCATACTATATGATTGTAAAACTTATTTTATTTCATTAGGTACATAAATAATAGCTTTTATATGTTTTATTTTGTCGATAAAACACGATTTACAATTATTTTCAAATGAATATCAGTTTGCCCGTGGGTGCGATTATTCAGTTTGGGTTTAAAATATTATTAAAATATGTTTATGATGCAAAATATGGTGTAAAATATTGTGGAAAAGAGCCAAAGATTTATTTAACATTTATGCTATTTTATAAAAGTTTTCCTCTTATGGGGATCATTTTGGGCCACCTTCCCCCTATAAAAGTACATATTTTTTCGTTCAAAAATATGCAAATTATTTTTTATTAATATTGCAATGTTCATGCACGTTTTGCAAAAATTGGTTGATAGCAGAACAAGTTATGAACAAAACATTTCAAAATTTTATATATTCGTGAATATATACTTTATAACTGCGAAAAATGCATACAAAAATTGCCCAAAAGTGGTAAAATACCTTGTGAAAGCTGCAAAGAATAGCCTTTTGATGCCAAAAGTTAAAGGTTGAATTAGTAATTTTCTTAGAAATTGGCGAAAACTTTCCAAAATATCCTATGAATTTTGAAACTGTTGAGTATTGGCACGCCATCTTTTAATTTTTTTTCCTGGAGTCATAATTTTAGTTAACAACTCATAACGATTTCTTCGTAACAGAGTAGCACTATTTAGTTTTTGGCAATCAATACAACTGGCGTGCGTTTTAAATGTTTCTTCCTTGCCGAAAATTGTTTCCGTTATACATATACCTTATTCATCTAGATAGGAATTTTTGGACATTTCAATTTTAAAAAGGCGTGGCAGTTCTATTTATAAAGAATCGGATTCTAGATCACAGGACTGGATCAAACCCTGCTTTTTTCTCCAAAATTCGCCGTGTACCTACGTCCACTGTTTAGATTAAGAATCAGGTTTTTCTTTTAGAGCCAGGGAAGCTTTGATAGTTTCCTAATTTGATTTTGTTAAAATTTTTAAGCTATTTTCTTCATGTAAATTCACTACACATGAGTTTCTTTTTTTTGTGGAAAAAAACTTCCAATTTTCGAGGATGAAAGTTGAAAATCAACCATTATTTTAAGAAAAACATGCCAATTCACACAAGTCAATACTTTTTTGTGGAAAGATATATATATATATATATATATATATATATGTGTGTGTGTGTGTATGTAACATTACAAGTCAAAAGCCAATGAAAATCCCATATTTCTGTAACTACGCAGTTTAATTCAGTTGGAACAAAGAAATCCGCGTTCAAAAACTGCAATTAATACACGGTCCCTTGCTATTCCTTTGTAATTTTGTAGACGGTCCCGGCAGCCAGCCACATAGGCGTCTTAAAAGTCATAACAAACCCTGGGAAAACCTCTGCCCAGATTTAGCTTTTGGCCAATGGTTGCAACGCTTTGGTGGTCATCTGACACGACACTGAAATCTTTTAAAAGGACCTGCAAGAGGTCAGGAGCAGACTTTTCGCGTGACACAGCTGCCTAAGAAAGATGTACTCAGTCGTCCAATAAAATTATGTAACCGCAGTTGGAGTCCGTCTTATTTGTCCCACCCACCGGCGCGGCGGGCCCGGGGGGCCCTAAGCCAAAGTCCTTACCTAGTCGTGCTGCCTCCTCCTGCTTTGCCCGTCAACGCCCCGCCTAGTACTCCACGCCTCAAATGCGCCTCAAATGCCTCTCCCTCTGGTCCACGACTACACAGCAATCCCGTAGCACCCTAATGCTACACACACACACACACACACACACATATATATATATACCGGGTGATCCAAAAGTCGGGACAAACTTTAAAAATTCACTAAAAAAGAGCAAATAATGATAGAAAATTGCGTTTTGCACAAATACGTTTTGGGTATGATGGGATTTTTTTAATGACAAGAAAGTTTGTAGTTCCAAATGTTACCGGTAGGTGGCGCTGACATGCACAATGGTAACAAATTTCCAATTTTAAAAAAATCCGAGATCTCTGTAATGCTTTCTACGCAAACTACAATTTTGTATCATGATTTGTTCTTTTTTAATGAATTTTTAAATTTTCGTGCACCCAGGATGCATCAAACGCTAGTGAAAAGTTAAAAAAGAACATTCACATTAACAAAGTTTCATTAAAAAAGAACAAATAATGATAAAAAATTGCAGTTTGCATAGAAAGCATTACTCTTTTCTCTACAGAGATTTACAGAGATTACAGAGATTTCGGATTTTTTTAAATTGGAAATTTGGTTCCCATTGTGCACGTCAGCGCCACCTACCGGTAACATTTGGAACTACAAACTTTCTTGTCATTAAAAAATATCGCATCATACCCTAAACCAATTTGTGCAAACCGCAATTTTCTATCATTATTTGCTCCTTTTTAATGAATTTTTAAAGTTTGTTCTGACTTTTCGATCACCCGGTATATATATAAAACATTACAAATCAAAGGCCCGCTAAAATCCCACATTTCTAGAACTACGCAGTTGAAACAAAGGAATTTGCTTTCAGAAACTGCAATTACTACACCGTCCTTTGCAATTTCTTTGTAATTTTGGAGACGATCCCCTCGTCCAGTCAATCTGGCTTCTTAAAAGACGTAACAAACCTTGAAAAACCGCTGCCCAGATTTTGGGATCGGCTAATAATTGCAACGTGCATGGATCATGGGACACGACCTCAAAAGTTAATAAAAGGGGCTGATGCAGCCCAGCAGCGACTTTTTCGCGTGACCGCAACTGCTAAGGAAAGATGTATCGAATCACCAATAAAATAATGTAATCGTAGTTCGACTCATTATTGCACCGACGGTCATAGCGGCCCAAGGATTTTCGCAGCTCGCTCCAGCCTTTGTCGGCCAGCGCAGACCGATCAGGACCCCCAGTAACGACTCTAAGCCAGAGTCCCGAGCCGCCTCGCCTAATACCCAACGCCGAGAATCGGTCCTCAACAGCCTCGCTTCCTCCGGCCCGCTACTACACCTTCCCGTAGCCGTTTAATGCTACACACACACATATATCCATGCATATATATGTATACACACACACACACACACATATATACATGCATATATATGTATACACACACACACACACACATATATATATATATATATTAGAAGTGTATGCCTGCGTTGCACGGGTACATTAAATGTTGGGGCATAATTTGCCTAAAAACGTTTTCTACTTATATGCGCTAATCTAATTCTGGTGGTCTATTTAATTAGCCAGTTACAGTATCAGTCTTCTCACAGGAATGAGGCTTATTTTATCGCCTCAAATATATAAAGATAATAGCACTTTAGAATGTGCATGCAGGTGCAGTTCATGAAACACAGTGTGTGACAATATGTATCCAGCATTTTCGAAAGCTCAGCCACTTCTTGATCACCGGGCTTAAAGATTTTTGAAAGAGGGGCGGGAAGGGGGGGGCACATTTTCTTACATTTCAACTTCCAGCCAGCACCTTTCAGCAAATCGGAAGTCAAGAAGGGAAAACGGCGCCGATTTGGAGAAAAAGGAACTACTTTAGAAGTTTTTTAATGGTGGACGAAATTTTCACTGCGTGATATAGTGAAATGTTTTAAGTAATATTCTGAAGAAAAAAATGTCAACCTGATTAGAAATATTTCATAGTATTTAAAAAAAATAGTTTAGTGAATGTTCCGTACGAGATTGAAACAGAGCTCATTTCAAACAGGACTCTCTGGTTATTTCGATGATAAAAGAAATATAATTGCCAGATGAATATTGAATTTTCTAGAACATAAAATGCACCAAAAAAAATTGTGGAAACGGCAAAAAATAAGAAAAATAACAATAGCTTATTTTTTTCCAGCAACAGCTGCCTTTTGTGTTTTGTGTTGTTCAGTGAATGTGCCGATTTTGGTCCTGCTACGGCAAACGGTCAACGCAAATATAGCACACATATAAGCAAATAGACATATACACCAAAACGTCCATATATGTATAAATACTTATTACGGGGCATTTATTAAAAAAATATTCTTAAATCAAAAATACTGAATGAATTCGTTACATTTTCTTTGGCGCATTCATATGGCACTTTTAATTTGACATTTCGAATAGGTTAAATTTTAATATTCAATAATTACCAATTGCAAAATAAATTAAATTTACAGTCACAAAAATTTATACAAAAAAAAATGAATAAATTTCGAGACCCGCATTTGAATGCAAAATATTTCCTTTTATTTTTAATTTCAACTAAGGCATACGGAGCCCATTTGACCTTGGTCAATATCCTTGCAGAAGTATTTCATCGATTAGCCTCTATTACTGCCATATATATTTCGCTGCTTTGGCATTTCACAATTATAGTAGAAATGCTAAAGATAATCTAAAACCTGATGATCCGGCACGTCTGGCATCGATCCGAGAAAAACATTCACGCCACTTACTCACGCTATAAATATGATATTTTTAGTTTGAGGTACTGGGAGGTCATTTCAGGTAAAATAATTGCATTTAAAATTGCATGTATAAAATATTATTTTTTTCGCGATGAATGATTTGCCTTAAAAAAATTCACGCGAAGTTATTTTCTTTGAACTATTTTTAAAAAATAACTATTCTATCCTCATTAGTAACTAAAAAATTCCAGAAACTGAAGTTGACTTAATTAAATAATTTAGAACAGTTCAGATAACGTAATATTATTTATGAAATAAAGTGTTTAGAAATCAACAACTATAATGAATCCAGAAAATTAATCTTAATTAACTAAAATATCGGTTTGATTAAGTGAAGACAAATTGGACGAAACCTAAATTAAAATAGGCAAGTTATAACATTCAAGTATTATAAATTATAATATTTAATATCGAAGCATATTAATTTATAATAGCACATTTTTAAAGTTAAGTTTCAATGTTCTTGCGCGAAGGAATAAAAATACTTCTATGGAAATAAAAGAAACTAACAATTTAAGTAGTTAAAATATAACTAGCGCAATTACACATTGCAACAGATTCAGAATAATGAAATATGCTTATTCTGGGCTTTAAAAATTTCTAAGAAAATGGTTTCATTTCATTTCCGCACAGGTAAATCTGCATTTCTGGCATTGTGAATATCCTTGCAGTAAAACCAGTTTCACAGTGAAAGGAAACGAAAAGAGTTGCAGTTTCCAGAACAGCGGCTTCGGAAAAATCATTAAAAGTTAGTGTATAAAATTTTATAAAACTTGGGAGGGGGAAATTAAAATAGAAACATTTTTTAATGTGAGAAAGAGATGGTTATTTTTTTTATAAAACTATTTAAAATACTTTTTCAGTATTTTAAACTTTTGCAGTTGATTTTTCTTTCATTTTTAAAATTGGAATTCGAAGTTTCAAAAAATACTTACAACGGTCCAAGTATAAAACATATTGTTATATGTATAGTTATATAGTTTACGAGCATTTGGATTTTTAAATAACTCTTAAAATATTAAGAAATTATTCATACATTGGACAGATGTTGAAAGCACGTTAATGTATAAAATTGTGAAAAATAGGAACAAAAATTTATTTACTGGGTTTCGTCCTAATTATAGATACATTTATACCAATGAAAACATCTTTTATTTTAATATCTCGTATAATTTTTAATAGAGAATTATGATTAGCATCAAATATATTAGGAAATACTTTTCCTTTTTATTCTGTTAAGAACGTTTTGGATAAGTTCGATTTTAACGTTTCATCTAATGACTCTAATAAATTATCAATTAATTATCAACAGCTTATATAAATATGTCTAAAACAATTACACAAGTTAACCCATTCGTGCCTGGATATTTTTGCGACTTTCTTCGATTTTTGCTAACACCAGCAGTAATTGATAAATTTCTGATGTCAACCTTTTGAACAAGGGATGATTTCATTTAAAATCATTATGTATAAAAATTGAAATGTCAACATCCTACTTGGCCATATTAAAATATTTTGTGGAATTGAAGTTCAATACTCGCGAATAAAGGCTAGGAAAAATAAATAACGTTTTCGACTACTAGCGAAAATGCCGTCCCAAAAAAGGGACGCTAGGCATAAATGGGTTAATCTAAAAAATTACATAATATAAATAAACTACTTTAGAGTAAATGACACACATAAGTATTATCACGTGGTTAAAAATATACCAATTTTTTAATATAACTCTCTCAGAATCAAAATTTAAAATCAAAAGTCAGAATCAAAATTTTAAATCAAAAGTAATTTCAATGCAGCTAACAGCAATCAAAACTGAAATATATAAATGACAATAAAAATGAAGATAAATATAGTATTCTATGAAAAAGACATGTTTGAAAGTTAAATAAAGTTATACATATCGTTATACCTTAACTGGCTGTTTTTTAACTCTGCACTCAAATTTAAAATATTTCGTATCCTAATTCGCGATAAAAGGAAAATTTGCGAGAATGAGAAGTTCGATACATTTACTTGCAAGAAACGTGGTTGCAAAATTTCGTAAATATCAATTTATTATTTATCCTATATGACTGTACAATATGAACATTAACAAAAAAATAAATTTTCAAAAACGCTACAAGAAATTTATACAATATTTAATTTAAGACTATTCTTTTACTATTATTATTGAGAAAAAATAATTCATACTCACATCAGAGAGCTCAGAATCTTCCCTCAAAGCTTCGTAAAGAGTAGTGTCTCCGGAGAATGCCATACATATGAGAGACAAAAATACGGTCATGCATGGTATGTTTTTTAAATGCACCATTTTCATGGTGAGTTTGGTTACAATATTCTCGAGCGCTAAAACTTAGAATTGTCCTCACTCTAATAACAATGTCACTAGAGCGCCGGTTGAGCCGTTATGGCGTCCTAGCTTTTTCTTACGGAATCTTTACACCAGGCACAAACTGAACAGACTCGAATTCATAAAAATTAAACAGCGCTGAGCAATACGTTCCTTTACTCTCAATGTTTTGCTAGATAATTTCACGTTAGAACACAGATATTCTCATACAGCGACTTCAGCGGAAATTTTCAGCTACCTCTCGCTGGATATCTTGGCATTCACTCGGTTTTACCTCTACGAGATATGCAGGGTTGCTTGGCGATCGGAGTTTGGCCCTCCCCGCCAATCTAGCCCTTGATGTTTCGCCAAGGAAATGCTTTGCTGAGAATTTTGTGTACTTTATTTTACGGGTAGCCTGATGAAATAATAAATAATGGATCTTCAGATTCATTTTTCCGCTCTGTGCTGAATATTTAATATTTAGTAAAATAGTGTTTTTGATGTGATTTCAAAAAATAATTTTTTATGAAATTTGAAAGAATTTTATTTTTTATGTTTCGCCTCAAAATGTTTTTACTTTGATTTCAAACACAGACAGTGCATATTAAGATAAATTGCATGCAAATATGCAGTAGCTATTCTGGGAAAAATAAAATGAACTAAACTTTAATTTCTTGACGATTTCATAAAATAGTGAATAGGTGAGATTTTGCATTTCTTGGAGAAATATAAATTTACAGGCATGAAAAAGTATTTTATTTAAAATGTCATTTAGAATAGATGTACATTTTGAATAGTGAAACTATAAAATATTTTAATTTGCATTTGATTGCATAAATGTAGCCTCTCTATTTTTAAAATTCAATCTCATGCAAATGAATATGGATTAGAGAGATTTTATAAATAATTTTATATTCACTCTGTGTTTTACGACTTTTTACAGTTTTTTTAGAAGTTGTTTTCTTCTTTCGAGATTATAGGAGTTGTTTAGTCTTTGTTTAAATTTGTTTTCTCTCTTGGGGAGAAAACAAATTTAAACAAAACCTAAGACAATGAAAATTGTAAGTGTCATCACTAATTAAAACAGAACGTTAACAAAAGAGCAAACAATTCGTACATTAATAGAATTATTATATTAGGTAAATTAATTATATTACTTTTAGTTTAAACTTTTCAGTCACTAAATGTGAGACGTATAAATATGTACAAAGCATATCGGTAGCTATGACTTCGTTTTGTCAAACGATAACTTATTTTAGACACAGCAGTTAATTAGAACAGCTTCTATACTTAGTATAAGACACAAATTGCAAGATGCAGAACGATTTAGTTCAATTAAAGAACTTTTTCTCTATATTATCCAATTAAAAATTTCCCCAAATTTTTTAAAACTCGTGCTTCCTAAAGCGGCTTTAAAAATACAGTTCTATTCTAAATTATTAGTAACAGTTATCTTTTATAAGCTCTTGCTCATGTCTTGAAGTTTTTAGATAGGCTCATCAAAAATTCTTTTATCTATTTCCACTCTTCAAATTTCACGTAGGTTACATGTCAATAATCGTTTTGCATTGCAGTTTGTGACTGAAAGTAACCTTTGGTGATTTTTCTCATATTAAAGCATTTTGATTTTTCTCTAGAATAAGGCTGAAAAATGTTGTGAAACTTACATCAGTTGAATTTAAAGGTTTAAAGTTTGCAAATGAATTCTGACTTTAAGACACTATACAGGTAATATATTGGTTTAATAGTTATGTTTTTACTCATGGTAACATACAAGTGCTTACAGAAAGCGTATCTACAAGACTTTTAGCATACAGTAGAAAAATATTTCACATTTAGTTCTTGTTTATGGATTACAATTTAAAAAAGCAGATCGATCTATATATGTGTAATAGTTGTACGCCTTCTTTTATAATTATATTATGAATTTTTTATAACATTAACCATTTTAATATTTTCAACACATTTTCTGACAGCATTGTTTTCACTTTGACAATAGATTTTTTTTTTTTATAAAGTGGCTGATATCAAATTTTATGAATTATAAATTCTAGTGTACAACTTGAACTTTAATTTGTATTTATCTGAATAAAATCAGTCAATCAAGATTATTCTATATTTATATAAATATTTTACAACTTTTAACAATGCTCTTGCATTTTATGACTGTGCAAAAAGTAAAGAAATAAAATTTCTCAAAAACAAATACAATAAATTTTAAAGTATATTTTAATTTAAAAAACTAAATAAACAACTTTTTTTATAAAAGTGTGAACAATCTTTCTAACTGGCTGACTAAACCAGTAAAACATTCTTGATTATTTTTTAACTATTAAAAAGAAAATTAAAAATCTTAAAAAAAAATTATTTTTAAATGCTGTAATTCATTTTTCTTTAATGAAAAATGAATTACAGATCCTTTCCTAAGAAACAGACACACTCCTTAGGGATTGAAAAAATTCCTAGTATTCTTAGATACTAGGAATTTTTTCTCTCATCTTTTGCTCATCCACAGTGATATCCAATATTGCTTTACAAAACGTCTTCTAGACAAATTGTTAAAAAACTGTAAAACTGATTGTAAAATTTTAAGCAGGTGGCCCAGAATGATCCTAGCGAGCAAAACCATCCACATATGTGTTCTTCTGGACAGAAAACGCTATCTACCTGGGAACACATAAACTAGTTGTGCCAAGTCAATAAGAAGCAATGGCGGCATTTAAGCGATCGGTATGTTACGTGTCTGGATAGAATTCTTCAAAAAACTGGGTTTTATCATATCGTTTATAAGGTAATCACTAACTTTCCTATTTTTTTAGAAATACAGTCTATCATGTGCAGAAATATGGGTTTACTGAATACAGTATGTTTTTAGATGCGAATTACCCTTGATAGGTTTGTTATGTTTCACGGTGTGTACCAGTAATATGACCTAAAGTGAGAAGCCATATTGCCGGTTAAAATGATCCTAGATTGAAGAAACTCCATTACCGAGCCCTAGGCGTTATGCCAACCCTCCAACTGTTCCCATAATGCACGACTTCCCATTACATTATTAAATTTATTTCTGCGTTTGTTGTAGGTCATACTTTTTTAATTAGAATTTTAAAATACTCCATTTTATTGTTTGTGACAATGTTTTATTTTTAAATTGTAATAAAATACTCATGGATACTGTATGAGTGTGAAATTTATTTTATTTCATTATATAATACTCATAATTACTTTTATATCTTTTATTTGGCGGATAAAAACAATTTACAATTATTTTCAAATGAAGGATCATTTTGCTGTTGGGTTGAGGGGAAAGTGATTCTTCACACACTTTCTACAAATTTTAATTTTTTGTTACAGATTGCTTTTAGAATATTGTTAAAATATGTGTATGATACAAAATGCAGTGTAAAATGTATCAAAGGGTCATAGTTTTATTTAATCATTTATGTTATTTTTTACAAATTCTAACCTTAGGGAGATCATTTTCGGTCACCCTCCCCTATTTTATAGATCTGTAAAATTATTTTATATGATTTACAGATATTTAAAATACCGATCAGAGTATTTTGAGACTTCTATATGATCTCAAGATTGGGGTTTTCTAATTACCTTTCTTTAACATTTAATAACTTCAAAAACAAAAAAAAATATGCATTTTCCTTTAGAATGTTAGTGTCACTAAATCTTTAAAAGTTCAATCTATTTTGCTAAACTCAACCTTCAAATTTGATATTAAAAATACTGATAGTACGAAGTTCAACAATTCCATATCAAACATTAAACAGTATATATTACAATGAAAATTCTTATACGTTACACCAACATGATATACTACTTATGAATTTCCACTACGTAGATTTTTTTAACGTAAAATATGTTATTTTACCCAGTACAAATATTAAGACAGATTCCGTATTTAAAAGGGAATTAAGTTAATATAAGTCAAGTGAATTAAGGCAATTTTTAGAAGATACAAAGATAGAATCTTTATTTTCCTCGTAACTCGAAATAATGATAAATTTCATATATCTTTTTTTAGTTACTTATTTGACTTTAAATAATTCACATTTAAAACACAATGTATAAACCTTAACTGTTATTTTTTTCATTCATTACTTTTTTAACTCATTATTTTTTTCAAGATATTTATAAAAAGTAAAACAAAACTTTTCGACATGTGGTGTAATCATTTCCTGGTTAGAGATATTTTTATGAAATGTAGACGACCGGCTCTTAATGTCAAATATCTTACATCTAGATTAAAAAAAAATGTTTTTCAAACAAAACATTTCTTCATTTAAAAAATTTTTTTTTCTCTGTTTTATTCTAAATTACGCGTTTCTAGCGAAATCTCAATTATATTGCTCTAAAAATACTGTCTAAAAATTTGAATTAATGTAAGGAATTATTTGAATTCAATATAACATTGATTTTCATTAATTGCACTAGTTGATTACATCAGCCGAGTTGAACATTTCAAATTCTGAGTTAGACAAGCCTCAAAATTTGCTTTGAACTTTGCCTAAAAAATTGTCAAATAATCTAATAGATTAGTTCACACAATGTAATGTTTATCTTCAAATTCTGAGAGAAGTGAATGTTAAAAGGGGGGCGGTGGCATCGCCTAACCGTAGGGTCTTGAGTTCGGTTCCCACTCAATGCCCTGGCTGTTTATGTTCATTTAGATATTGTGCTGTAAAGTAGAGCTTTGAAATGAATGAACTTGTTATTAGGAACAACTGAGATAAATACGGCCGTAGAGCCGTAAATCTCGATAAACTGACTCCATATTTGTTCCAGAATTTCTGTTATAAATTCAGAAATAATGAAACAGTTCATCTAACTGGACATTACGCTCATCTAAAATCACCATAAAATTTCCTAATAACGAGCATTTTCCGTTATTACAGAATGAGCGGCACTGATTTTGTATAGACTTTATTTTATGTTCGTCTCATTTCCGACATGATATCGGTATCAATGAAATTTATAATCAAACCGTGTATTTTATGAGTACATATTTTTAGGAATTTTGATGTTTTCGTATATCTAATGAATCATTTAATGCACAGATGTGGAACTACACTTCATCATAATTCATCACCAAGCAATAACTTCTAATAAAATGAAACCTTTCTTATATGAAACCTTTTTTTTCTTAATTGCGCAAATTTTAACAACTGCTGATAATGACAACTGCTTCGTGTAATTTTTGAGACAATTGTACGGAAACAAACATTTCCTCTCTAAGAAAGAGAGAGAAAGTTTTCTTTATTTAATTAACGCTTTACACACTATTCAAACTTTCTTCGGAAACATTTACAAACCATTATCCCGGACACAGAATTATTTCTAAAGTCGAAAGTATTCGGAAATTGCATTAGCTTTGAAATATTTTGTCCGTCTAGATAATTCCAGAAATGTTACGTTTCTTGTTACTGTCAAAGCTGTAATACGGCAATTTTCGGGTAGCAGTTATTCTAAACGACGAAGTGTTCTTGTCAGCGTATATTCCATTCCTGCTTTCTGTCAGACATTGAAATAAACAGCTATATATTTATCAGGATCAAAGACCTTGAATCAAATGCGACAGTTCGCTTAAAGGTGACGGGGAACACCGATAAACTGACATCAAACGGCAAATGGAATGCTATCCTGCTGGCAGAGAGCCTTAGTAAAATTAATGCAAGATTTATCGACCGCACTCTTGCATATTTAGACTTTTGTACCTTGCTTTTCCAATTATTCTATCAGCTGGTTTCTAAAAGGTTGTTCACCGTACTTCACACCCATTTCCAATAGTGAAATTGACGATGAGTAATGACGCTTTAAAATGCACTTAAAAGCACAAAAATTAGCTTTCAAATAGATAAATGTACCACTTTCAGTTGAAACATCAATCGTTAAAAAATGTTTTGTGTGCATTTTCAGTCCTTTGTTAAATGATTTCAAAGTATATCAATTCCTTCATACAATAATTAATAACAGCATTTGTATATGTAACGTTTTTAGCCTAGCATATTTCTTTATCAGCCTCGAATTTAATAATGCATTCTAATACCTACTCAAAGAATGTTTGTGAAGAATTCAAATTTTCCGAGTTAGATCTACAAATGATGGATTGTTCCATCAAAAAGGGAGTCCTTCAAAATGAAATATGATTCCCGAAAAATCTATTTAGTTATGTGATTACGGTATAAATTTATGAATTATTTAAAAGTACATGTACATAATGACTTAAATTTTTAATTGATTGTACTAATATTGATGCAATAATTTTGCATTTAAATGAAAGCGGGAACAGAAAACACTCTATTGATTTTCATCATTTTAAGAAATGTAATTTAAAAATTATTTATATCTAAAAGTAATACTTATGTCGTTCTTATTTGTCTTTCTTGTTTCATTATATTAGAAAGTGCACCATAATTCATGCATTAGCTGTATGAGTCTTGATTTATTTTTTTATTCATTTATATTTGGACAGTTTTTAATATTACAACTAAAAAATATTATGGTTAATAATATTAGAATATGTGCATGTAATGTTCAAACATAGCACACTTTGGTCGTATTTTAAAAGTGATAAAAACCAAAATTGTCTATAAAGGGCTAAAAATGAATTTTTAATACGTGACGTCAGGGGGGAGATGGCCCAAAATGATCGCCTTATGGTTAAAACTTGTATAAAATAAATGTTTACATAAAACATCGGCCCTTAGCAATCATATTTTGTACGACATTTTGCATCATAAACATATTTTAATAATATTTTAAAAGTACAATAACTAACCAAAAAAATAGAATCATTAGAAAGTGTTTAAAGGATCATTTTGCCCTCAACCCAACGGCAAAACTATCCTTCATTTGAAAATAATTTTAAATTCCTTTTTATAGGTAAATTAAAAGATATAAAAGTAATTATGACTATACATAATGAAATAAATTAAATTTTACAATCATACTGTATGCATGATACATTTTATGAAAATTTTAAAATAAAAACGTCTCACAAACAATAAAATGGAATATTTTAAAACTATAGTTAAAAATTTATGGCCCACGATAAACGCAGAAATAAAATAATGCAATAAGGAGTCACGCATTTTTAGAATGGTTGAGCGGCTGCCATGGCGCTTAGGAACCGGTACTGGAGTTTCTTGAGTAGAGGGATCTTTTTACCCTACATTATGGATTCCCACTTTAGGCCATATTCCTGGAACACTTCGAGAAACATAACAAATGTAGTAAGTGTAATTTACATCTAAAAACATACTCTATTCAGTTAACCAAGTCATATTTCTGCGCATTAAAGACTGTATTTCTAAAAAAAATGGAAAGTTAGTGCTTACCTTATAAGCGATATGATAAAACCCAGTTTTTTGAAGTATTCTATTCAGACACGTTACATACCGATCACTTAAATACTGCCAAAACTTCTTCTTGACTTAGCAGAATTATCAGGTTGTAACGAAAGTTTTCCGCCTTATCTGCCTGAAAAACTAACTTCTAACTCATTAGATAACTGCATTTGAACTTTCGGTACCAAACCTGCACAGTGTCACATGATACAACAATAGTACTTAAAGCTGTACTCATAATTTGTTGATATTCTGGAGCTGACATTTTGCAACACAACTGGAAGTTAATGATGATTCTAATCCTCTAGAGCTATAGTTCCATTTGAAACACCTTGTACTTAATGATAACTGTATTTTTTAGAGATTTCACAGCACAGTGTTATAAAGTAAGCCTCTTTCTTTCAAATGTCAAAAATCGTTCGACAAAATATGAGCAAATACGCCAACGCGAGCTGTGTTCTGACGATATACTTCTGACTAATAGTTTATCTGTTGCCTGGTACATAGTACTGCCTGTCTGTAAGAAAACATATGTGGATCGTTTTGCCCGCTAGGATCATTTTGGGCCACCTTCCCCTATATTTAATGTTTTAATATATTGTTTTGTGTACTGTTATAATGTTTTAATATGCAGTAATATGTATACTATTAAAACACTAATTAAAAAAGAAAATTCAAACACTGAAAGAAACATTTAACTAATGCTGAATGATGATACTTAAACGTTGAGAACGCAACAAACAGAAGTTTCATGTTTGAGCGCCGAATAAAGAAAACACCTGTTGTCTTCAGTAATTAGTTTCATCCACGATAAGTCCGCACTATCTTAACAAGCATTCGTATGGGATGTCTAATGAAATGCATATTTCACCTATATTATATAATTGTTTACTAATTAATGATTAACTGTCAGAGATCTTAATAAAATGAATAGCCAAAGCACACAAAAATATATATTTCTATTTTCGCGTGAAATATATTAAATATATATTCATTAAAAACCCAGAGTGTCGCTCACCTAACTTGTTTGTTGTTTATATATCCGCTTTGAGAATTCTTATATAATTATATTTTCTCTCTTGTAATTCAGTTTGTCTCGTGATGTAATTGTACTGAACACGGGAATTCGGTGATTAATGCGAACAGTTACTCTTCGACAAACAGTACAGTTGAATAATGATTTTCCTACTGACGAATGATACATTGGTTTGAAGTAAATTTCGGTTTTGTAAACACATAGTTCTGGCCACTGCTTTTGTTGAACTATGAGAATAACTCTCTTCTATATGAAGGCTTAATTATTTAATCAAGAATAGATTCATTTCACTTCGTGTACGCAGAATTCTTGACAGAAAGTACTTTGGAGAGTGCTCCTGTATTCGTAAGAGAAAATTTGAATATATTTGAAACTTCCCAGAGGATTTGTTGAATATCAGTGAATAAGGAATGCTCAGCTTTTGGTAAAGAATTTTTCTTGAACCATTCTAATAGCTGGCACATTAATATTTACTACGCATCAATAAGTAAACTCCGTAAAAATTTTGTTGCATATTCAAAAACATGAAACAAACTATCCGTTATGAGATTTCACAATGTACACAAAAATATTCATTTTTTTTCAAATCAAATTTTATTCATATACTGTACGGGGGCATCAATATATGTATATATATATATATATATATATATATATATATATAAGTCAAATATTTGAAAATATATTTTTAAAAAGTTCTTTTTTGATTCATTTATACTGCAGTTATTTATTACCAATGATGTTCACAGTTAAAATTTTAGTGTCAAAGAGCAGCCTACGTAAAGTTTCTTGTAAAGACGAATGTGTCGAAGCATACGCAATAAAATATTCATCATCATCCTATAAATAATGTACGAAATTCCTTAGAATATATATAGTTATTTTGAACAAATTCAAAGAAATCCAAGTGTCACATCAAATTTTATGGATTTCAAACTATAATACTTATGATTTGTGACATTTTTAGAAATTAGACTAACACACGCAGATTTTCACTTAAGGAATAGAAAATATGAAATTATATAGGTTAAAGTTATCGTAAGAATTTTTTTTGAAATTGTTTAATGATCTCACATTTAGATACTTTGAAGTTTAAATATATTCCTTCTAATTACTTTTAAAAATCCTCTTTGATGCAATTTGGTTTCTCCAAATATATTTTTCTTAATTAAATAAAATTTCAAAAACTCATAGCTCAAACTCACAAAGAAAGAATATTCAAATCCTTTACGCATTGTTCTCTTCGTTCAAAATAAGTTAGATTTTTATTCGCGATATAATATTTTTGTTTCAATATTACATTTCTCTGGAGAGAAAACGGAAAATACTGTCTTTGATACTTGGAAACTTTTTTAAAAATCTTTAGAATACAGTAACTACAGTAAAACCTCGATAGAACAATACAAAGGGGCCCAATAAAATTATCCTTGTGGGGATGTATCATGATATCAGGGTGGGGGTTGGGGGGACTTCTGTATGGAAATTAGTCGGAGCCGTAAAATTTTATTGTTATAGAGGAATTTATCGTTGTATCTAATATCCTAATAACAAAGTTTTACTGTTTCTAATTGAAGCCATTTGAATATCTACAATTCTTGTCACTGACAAATATTAACTAATGATATAAAGTGTTTTATTTATATTTAATTTTTAATCAAAATTCAGGTCTCTAAGTGGCAAGGGCTTCAGCCATTTAGCAAAACCGCTTTAATAGCCTAAACAGAAATTGCACAATTTAGCTTATCATATTTTTACGACTGTTCTAGACAGTTTTGATCAAGCATTTGAATACGAAGTTTGTTACTGTGCTCATTTATTTACAAGGGTCGCCCAAGTGAAAGTGGCACTACAGGCGGATTAAGAAATGGTTTAATGTTATTAGTATAAATTGCTACACCGAAGAAAGAAGTAATACGGGCGGAACAGATAGGCTTGACAGCTTCACCTTGTAGGTTGAAACAAGTGTTCCATCGGTCAACGAGATGATAAATACCAGGGTGAAGAAGCTCTGGGGATATGAGCAACCTTTCATACAGTATTGTGCGCAGATTTCCTCCGCTATTTTGTGAGTGCTGATTAGCCCATTCATTTTCATTAGAAGGTCCTCAGCTGTAACTGGTTCCTTGCACTTGACCAAGTCGTCACCCGTCGTCAGTACTGTTTCTTCCACTACGAAAATCTCTACACCATCGAAATACCGATCTGCGTGATTTACACCCCATGCCATTATATAACTGTAGATTTCACTAGCACTCACATTTTCAGCTGTTAAAAATTACACGATTGCGTGTTGACACCGTTTGGAGGTATCCATGATGTGAACGATGTCTTTTAACGTGTTCTTACGCACACTAGCAACTGGCTAGTGTGCGTAATCACACTAGCAACTGGCGGGAGCTGACGATATCGCATGCACTCCCAGCACTGTGGGCACTCTAGAGGTGCCTGCTCAGTCATCCTTTTCTTCAAATGGTGGAATTATTACAGCAATGCCACTTTCATTTGGGCGACCCTTATATATAGAATTGCACGACTAGAAGTTAAAAATGTACAGAAATTTAGAAGTGAAAGAAGTAGATTTTATAGGTATGAAGCAGTATAGGTATGAATCAACATAAACCGTTCAAAATCTTGCAGCTGTGTTTGGAATGTTTAAGTCGGATATACAAAGAATGATTTTTGAATGATGTTGCTTAAAATCACTGATATGCTAGTGAAAACATTTTTTAAAAAACATAAAAATTCTTAATATAAATTTATTTGCAGATTTTATACTTTTTCATTCCTAAAATATAAAGTGATTTAGAGTCACATATTCAAATATTAAACTATGCATTAGCAACATCAGTAGCATTCGTTCTTCTTTCTGAAATTGATAGATCACTAGAGCTGCGAGATCTCTATATCAAATCAAGCAAATTTGATCAGGCACTTTTGCCGAACATTTTGTGACTTTCTTCAGTTATAATTTAAAACGAACCAATTCTCTTTTAACATGCTTACTTCCATCATTACAGAAACGCAGCTATGAATATTTTGACCAGTATTATGTCTTCTTGCTCGTACTTCAAAGTTAGGTAGATGCCTTTCCAAGATATCTCACCTTTAAGTCGATGCATCTCGTGTAATGACAAGTTATAAATCAGTGTAAATATTGTCAACATCAATCAGTGAACAACAATCAATATACTGAGCGGTTGCTGGGTAGCGTAAGAAAATTCCCTACAAAATTGACTGGGGAATTATCTAAATTTTGTCACACAGTGCGTTCTAGGTAATTGAATTTTGTGAAGAATTCGTCCCACTATTTTTTGTGTTACAGGAATTCGCGTTAGCGGCAGCCTACTGCAAGTCAACATTAATCCATGTTGTACATGCAAGACCAACAAAATTGATTATTCTTTTTTTTTCTTACTATGATAGTTGATTCAAAAGCAACATTTCCATGTTTTTTATATGAGTCAAATTGATATGATTTTTCAAATGACTCAAGTCATTTTTTTGATAAAATTAGCTGATCTGAGCATAATTTAGCTGTACTTAGAATATATGAAAATTAATTTCATTACGAAAAATTTATGAGTAGCATTTGTGAAAGCAAAATGGTCCACAAGTAATTTTTACAATAAAGAACGATTAAGTAAAGCTACATTTTTTAAAAATGGAAACAAAATGGATCGGAACTCAATATAATTAAAATTATTTTACTAATTTTTTTATGAAGGCAACTTACTATGTGTAAACGCTTCTTTGTTCCACAAGTGTTTTAAATATAAAATCTATTTTTTTGTGATTTGAGTTATTTGCGGGAGGAATTCTTGAAAATTTTATTCAATGAAGTGTGGATTTTTGAGCTATTTCGATTAAAAACAGCTAAAATTTCACCGCAGTAATAATTGAAATTAAATTAGAATTAATGTTTCTAATACCGGTTAACTTAGGCAAGGTGAACGCAATTTTTGTTCAGTAAAGAAAAATAATGTATTAATTTTAAAATAACATGTTTTCTGATCAAACCTAAAGTCTTAAATTTTTATTTGGATAAAATTAAATTGGGTAAACCATTAGTTTATATATTTTTTATAATATTTAGCGGATCTAAAAAGAGACTGAACTATTTGAAATATATGTTATATAGAATTATTAAAGATCTTTTCATATAAGCGTATTTTACATAAATTAATTAAGAGTATTTCAATTTCAAAATTTTCATTATGTATTGACTTAAAATGCATCGTTAAATTGACTTAAAAT
The DNA here is from genome assembly GCA_038373885.1 of Cheiracanthium punctorium. Taxonomy (NCBI): domain Eukaryota; kingdom Metazoa; phylum Arthropoda; class Arachnida; order Araneae; family Cheiracanthiidae; genus Cheiracanthium; species Cheiracanthium punctorium. Next base: position 438,374 of record JAWZYV010016048.1, read on the forward strand.
ACGTTTTTTCCTTTAAAATAATGATATATTTTTCGTCTTATATACAACGTACTACTAGGAAATATATAAATTCAGATTATAAGATTTATTTTTCATCTTTTATGCAAAATATAGTTCTTTCGCAAAAAACTATTCGAAATTTGAAGGATCATTAAAATGAAGAAGTTCAGTTTTTTTCTTGGTTAATTAAAGACGGAAATAATGTTTCAATGTTTATAAATTTTTAAATATTCTGTGTGAACACCGATAAGAGAACGATAGGTGCCTATGAGGTCATGGCCAAAGAGGGTATGGGGTTCAAATACCCTTGCTGAAATTTTCAAATACATACATTATTCATAAATATGTACTCCATAATGATGTGGTTGCACGTTTGGTCGAGGAGAGGGATTAGATCTAATTTGGAGTATCTTTTAATAGGTCATGGATTCATGAGATTCTACCCCTCTCCCAAATTATCCTTCTGTATGATCTTGGCTTGTGGTTAGGGATAAAATTGAATATTTATATTATTATAAATTTTAAAAATAGTATTTTTGATTTTGTATGTCCAAGAAGAGTGTAACTTGAAAGTTGTGTTTTCCTTTTTGATATTCTATTGAAATCATTAAAACAAAATACATAATTTTATGCAAAATTACATAGGTATTAATTATTAATTTCACTCAAATTACTTTTGAAATAAATGGTATAATTATTTTGTGTGTTTGCCAAAAAACGTAAAATATATGCCTAGTTGAAGAAAAATGTTACTGTTGAGTACTGTATTTCAATTAGTGAGAATTTCTTCACTAATGTCAACTTTTAGTGACAACAACTTTAGTCTAATGTTAACTTTTAGTCTACTTTACCTTCAAACTGGTTAAAGATTTTTCCAAGATAAACAAGTAATATTAAACATTCCCAATTCAAAATCTGTGTGTTCACCGATACCAATCTTACCTTAAGTACGTTTTGTGATTAATTTAAGAAGAATTTAATTTAAATTTACAAATCACATACCTCTAAAACAAATATGATTCTACTAAACACCTATTTTGCATAACTATTTCGGTAAAGTTCTTGTATAATTATATTCGTTGAAAATTTAGTTTGTCCCTTGATATAATTGTACCAAACTCGAGAACGCCATGATTAATGTATGCAATTAGTCTTCGGCAAACATCCAAATTGAATAATGCTTTTCCTTCTAACGAATTATGCCACGGAACAGAGTAAAATTTGGTTTTGTTAATAGACGATTTTGGTTATTTCTTTTTCCGAATTTTCATTCCAGTTGTGCATCAGCTAAAGGCAGTTTTCTCAAGTGTTAAAGTGATTCCAAGCAGATATGATTCAGTTCGTCTCTTGAGACTGTGGGGAAAATTTACATGATGTTTGAAGTAAAATATTTTTACGGAAACTAAATTTTATTACGAATGAAGTTAATCATGCTGGTATTTTATCATTTTAAACAGACTTGCTGCTGATAGAAAGTGATTTATAACGCAATATTTGATTTCGAATTCTTATTTAAGGTACCTGTCTACTGAAATATTTATAAGAATTCAAAGAATTATGACTGTCAAAAGGATGCAGCGTATAGAAATATTTCTCACCAAGCAAAATATATTACGACCCTTAAATTTTCTGCCAACTTATAAAGATTTTATAGGAATGTGCGTTTGTTTCTGCCACATCTACCCCAATAATTCTTGCAGTATTTCATACAGTTTTAATTAAACAACAAAAATCACAAATAATCGTGACAGTTATAGTGAAATCTCAAAAAGTAAAGCTTATTTTGCTATGCAATTCCATACTGTTCGTCTAATATTTTTCAAGTTTTTAAACTAGTCATGGCTCAAGACACCACTTGTGATAGAATTTTTACAGTTCCTTTCATATTTGTGTAATATCTACTTAGGGAAATTTGCTGTGTGTCTGTGTGCATTTCAGAAAACTGACAAATTTTGCATCGAGAAATTTTTAAAGATGAATTTATGTTAATTTAAAGCTTTGACTATCAAGATTTTCCAATAAAATATTTATTCAATATTTAATGGAATCTGATTTACATTTTATTTGTGAATATTGGAATAAATGAGAATAATAATAATAAATCATTTCTACCTTGGATATAAGAATCTTTAAAACACATTTGTAAATGTATAACACAATTCTCTGTCATATATAGCTACGAGGAGAGTATTTTCTAATACTGTTTACATTTCTAATAATAAATTTACCGCAATTTAAACAAAAGAGTATGAGTCATGTACATCATGAGTATGTACAAGAGTATGTACATCATGAGTACATACTATGAACTGTCACTTGTAAAAAAATACTATTTATTTTTTGTTATAAAAAATATTTCATAAGAAGCAACAAATGGAATGCAACAAAATTAATATGAATTAGTTGGGTAATATGGAATAGATAGTTCAAATCATCGGAAGACTAATTAGAACTTATTTAAAATTGTAAAAACCATATTTTTAAAATTATATGCAACTAAATTCTGCTTCGAGTCTATTTACAAAAGTCAAAGATATAATTTCTTTCTCTGCTTCTCTATAATGAAGGTGAGCCTACTACTAAGGCCCGAACTACTCGTCATTTCATATTGGGGGCACCCAGTTGGCGGCCAGAGTTACTCCCTATCAAGGGACGGAAAATTTAACACCCAGGCCTCACGCCAGGAATCGAATATGGACCCATGGTCTGATAGAATCGTTCTTTAGTTAATACACCAAATGGGCGACACAAACTACAATTCTTTTAGAGTACATTTTGCATAACAATGTTCAAGCCACCTGTGTACTAGTAGGTTAAAATGTTCGAAAACTTATCGGCAAAACTCTTGAAAATCAGAAAACGCACTTTGCAGCGAGTGGTACGATAACAACAAACGGTTCAACTTTCAGTGCATTGAAAGATGGAAGTCTTTCATCAGTAGTTTATAGTATTCCCACGTGACAGCAGCATTAAACAGAGCCGAAACCTCAGTAATCCATTTTCCCGCACCATTCCATAATACTCTCCTTTCTTCTAGTATTTCTTTTTTCCCATTTTTTGCAATGGATTTCAGTTTTAATTAAATTATTTCAAAAACGTATTTTTCAATTGCTGCATTCGTATCCTGTGTAGAATAACAGTATCAAGTTTATTATTTTTCATCAACCAGGTTTATTAATACTTTGTGAATGTTGTGAAATCAGTTTTACAACCCAGCAAACACAGCCCTATCGGATAACTTTTGGGACGACACCCGCATGCCGACGCAGCATACGCCGGGTCGGTATCGCTCAGTTGACGACGACAGTGATTTACGACAAATTTAGGGCCGCTCGCCGAGATTATGGGACATAAGTAAGGGGTGATTTTGGATCGGTGTCGGTTAAAACGAGAACGGCGTCGGCCCAGTCCTATGCCACTTTTGAACCAAAGCCATATCGTTTGTGGTGTGGTAACGGCAACGACAAAATATGGAAAACCGGACAGCACCTTATTGATATCCGAAATACCATAATTAGTTTCATAATTAGTTCTCTAGGGCAGTAAAAAACCCATTAAAGCAATAATAATTATTATTATATAAATGACTTTACCCCGCTGGGAATAATTTTGTTAAAAATACTTAGCTAAATCAATAAAATAATTTGTTTTTAAGAAAATGTTTGATTAAATTAAAAGCGTTTTCTAAAACTAACGGCATTATTTGATGAATTAACCAATATTTGTTGAATCAGCAAACAGGGTTCGTTGAATTAAATCAGCTTGATTAAAATCATGATTAAAATCACGATTTAAATCAAGGGATTTTTTTAAAAAAATCAGTGATTTTTCAATGATTCCATTTTTCAAAAATGGATTTTGTATTGATAGAATGTATTCTAAATAAAAATCTTCAACACTCAAATGAAATTAATTTCTTGTAATAGCATTAGATGGCACTGCAGTGATTTAGGGAATCCTTCAAGGTAAGGGGAGTGAATTTTGAGTGTGACAGTGTGAGAACAAATGAAATTTGATCAGGAAAATTGGCAACACTAGAATTATTTCCGATTTTAGAACACACTTGTTTAGGATTCCGTGTTCAGAGAGCTATTGCTAAAGTACAAGGATAATGGCAGGAAGGAAGAAAGATAATATTTGGATGTACTTTAATGAAGAGCAGACGGTTTCTGGAAAAGGTGTTAAAGGCAAATGAGAGAACTGTGAAAAAGTTATGATGGGATTAGTAGCCAGAATGAAAGCACATGTAGATAAATGTTTCTCCTCTGACAGAAATGATATTAATAGTGATCAACCTCAAGAAACAATTGAGAACAATTTAACTTGTACAAAATGTGAGGCAGCCAAACCTATGAAAAAAAAAAAAATCAGTGAGATAGAAAATGATGTTGGTGTTCTTAAGAACAGCATGAATGATTATGTCATAAAGACCACTAAAACTCAAAAGCAAATATTAGATGAGGAAGTGGCAAGATAGATTTATGCCACCAATTCTGCTTTTCATCAGGTTAATCATCCCCAATTTGAAAAGATGATTTCTGCTTTAATGCCAGGGTATACTGCTGCAAATGAAGTAGAAATAGGTGGAGCATTACTTGATAATATATATGATCAAGAAAAAAGAAAACTGTTCCAAACACCTAAATGGACAAATTGTTAACTTAGTATAGATGGATGGTCAAATGTTCATAATGGATCAATATTATGTGCTGTAGTATCCACAAGAAAAGGTGAGAATTATCTAGTTGAGACAATTGACACATCTGGTAGTCCACGCACAATTGCATATCTTGTAGAAGTTGTGAAAAGTAGTCTGGTAAAATGTGAAAATGAATTTAAGTGCATTGTGAAAAGTCTTGTAATAGATAAACATGTCATACTACTTTTGTAATATGCTTCTTAAAATGTCATACTACTTTTATAATATGCAAAATAAATTCATATTAGGAATTTTTAAAACATCTTAATGAATTTTTAAAACATCTTTAAAAAATCCGATTTAAATAAAAAAATCTGATTTAAATAAAAAAAATCCGATTTTTTTTAAATAAAAAAAATCACGAACCCTGTCAGCAAATAATTTCGGTTAATTTCAGAAAAAGCTCTTCTTTTTAAGAGGCATTCCAAGAGCAAATCGGGAAAAAAAAGTTTCCATCACCATCTCAGAATTTCATGATTTTTTTTCTTGTGTTGCCTTACCCAAGGAAAGAACAAATCTCAAATATTTTTCATTTACCCCTTTTAGTTTTGAAGTTATGAGGGTCAAAGTACCCCAACGAGTGACGTAGAAATAATTTAGGGTCATTTTTTTTGCCACTTTATTGTCTCGACTGTGACTGGCTCTGGGGTGCTTCAGAGATTTTTTCTTTTTATCTAATAATATACCTTAGATATTGACATCTCAAATTGAAAATTCATTCGAAAATAATCAGAGCCTTAAATAGGAGCCCCCCCCCCCCCCAAATACCCCCAATTTTATAAAAAATATAGTTTTAAGAATTCATTAAATCTTGGATCTGGCGTGATACAGAAAAACAATTTGCACAGTGTAGTTATACATCTTCATATAAAGTGAATCCAATGTTAAAAATTTTTGAAGGCCCCCCCAGGCCCCTACGGTACGGGGACCCAAACATGGTCCTTAGCGCTAATTTATGCAATTTCGAAGCATTGATAAAACTGAAGCCGACTTCCCACAGGAGAACTATTGGCATGGAGATGTATTATCAACATAGTAGTTCCATATTATGAAAAAACATTTTTTGAAGACACAACTGTTTCCAAGAAAACCCCAAAAATGTACCTCCCTATTTGGGACATTCCACTGACATGCATGGGGGCATTTCGGCGTTACTTTTAGAAGTTTAATCGACTGTAGCAATATTGAAAATTAAACTTATCCTGCATGTATCACAAATAGTTCTTTCACAGGGGCACTCATAAGAATTACATTACACTGCATGTGGATCTCTGCAACTACTGAACCGATTCGAAATTTTTTTTCACTGATAGAAAGCTACACTATTCCTGAGTTTTACAGGCTACCTCTCAGCATGCAGCATAACTAGTTCTTTTACAGGGATATTCAAAAGAATTCTAATATATTACGCTATATGGACATCTCTGTAACTACTGAACTTATTCTAAAGAGCTTTTCACTGAAAGTTGCACTCTTCCTGAGTAACATAGGCTTTGAATAGGCATAGTTGAAATGACACCTCGTCGTCTGAAAGCTGTTTCCCGGACATCTTTAAATCTTTGGTAGCGTCTGTAACTAGTCCTATGTATATCCCTCCATTCCATCTGCACTTTCATACCTGAGGCTGATAAATTTTCGTTTTAAGGCAGCAACACGAGCTCTGCTGCTTGGCTCGAAAGCATTCTTTAATAATGTCCATGCCTCTGCCTGTGTATGAGCCTCATGCTCTGCTACCATGTCACAAGTTGTGCAGAATGGATCATTGTTGCTGCTTAATAAATAACTTCAAAATGCAATTAACTTTTCTATATTAGTATAAACACATCTTTATGAACAATTGGTTAAAAATTAATTCAAAACTTTTAAAAATGTATAATCGAAATTGCTGTCTTCCATAAACCATCAGTAACAATTCTCTGATAATATCAGCAGCAAACATCTAACAAAAAGTGGCAGACAGCCTTCCATCTATGAAGCACATATCTATCTGTCAGTATACCGAAACAATTCTATTATATTTAACACAGAAAAGTTTAATTCAAAAGTTAATGTAAATTATGCATGCAGAGCTACTCAAAAATTTGCATAAAAGAAACAAGGTCCGAAATTAACTTGTCACAAAGAACATGAATGAAAATCATTTCCAGGAAATATAGCTTATAGTTTCAAGGGCAAAAAATTGTCCATAGGTTTGCACAATTAAAGGTCAGAAATTTTCCTGTAGTTACTTCATTTTCAAGTCTAGAATCAAGGTTAGTACTTTGCCTACAGATTTATGTAATTTGCCTGTCAATCTCTAGTGTTTAATCAATTGCTGAACTGTGAAACAACTCAACTCTACCTCATTTATAAGAAGGAAAAATCTAGTTTAAAAGATATATTTAATTTATGATGTTTACACCAAAGCTAAAGGTACATTTAAATTTTAAGAAACTTATTTTATTACTTTTAGATAGCTCTGCTTTTTTTTCTAACACTTAATTAAAATAAAGACTTAGATATAACAAACGAAGTTTTCAAAAACAAAGTAAGGCCTCAACTGGCCTTTATTTGTTGGATGATACAAAGCCTGGAAAAAACACTGGGCAGGCAAACATTTATTTTTTTTCTTTTAATCTTTAAAACAATTTTATTGGAAACTTTAATTTTTATTTACACTGACCCAACAGTATGTTGGGTATGGCGGCATATACTCCACTTATGATCAGGTGCAAAGAAATTATACCATCTCGTCCAACAAATCATAAAAATTTTAGCAACCAATTAAATGGTAATAAATAAAAACTTTACCATCACTTCAGTGACCACCTATCATGCCATCAAATTTCAATAATTTGCTTTAGTTGTTATTACGTGATGTATGAACAAATATTGCAGTTTTCGCAAAATCTCAAAATGCAATCAATTTTTTTTAATGTACGCTTATAGTTTCAGTTGAGTAGCCACCTATGATACCCCCAAATTTCATTTAATTCACTTTAGTGGTTATAAGGTGATCCGCGAACAAATATTTACGCAGTTTAAAACAACTTTCGCAAAATCTAACAAAAAATTTTCAAAGGAAATTGACGTTAAAGTAGAGTGATCACCTATTATATCACCGAATTTCATTTCACTCACCTTAGATGTTATTGCATGATGCTCGAATAAAAATTTACGCGATTTGAACAAAATTTTCGCAAAACCTCAAAATCTAATCAAAATTTTTAAAAAATTCGATTTCTCTAGTTTTTTTTTGAGTGACCACCTCTCATGTCAGCAAATTTCATTGCATTTCCTTTGGCCATTTTTACGTCTTTCCATTAAAAAATTAATCAGCATGATTTTCTACACTCTTCTTTGGTGTCAAATACTGGAGCATGAAAAGTCAGTCACTGGAGCAAATTTGTTTTTCTTGGCGTCAATTACTGGTGTCGCCACCATTATTACAAATGAAATATGGAAAAAACAGAAATTTGCAATATTCTTTAATAAATTATACCCTACATGAATTTTCAAAGTTTTGAAAACAAAAATTTTGTTTCTAGATAGTTTTAGTAATTAGCAATCTCTAGTTAATGCTTATTACTGCTCTTAAAGTGTCAATTACTGGAACACTTACCGTAATCACTTACAGTTTTCCAAATCAAAATATAAGAAATTTTCTGATTGCAATTTTTTTTTCATAAAATAGAAATCTGTCAAGTGTTGTCAAGTTAAAAGTTTAATTTATTTTTTGTATTTTAACTTTTAAGATGTTTCTTGTGTTAGATTTTTTAGAAAAAGACATTCATAAAAATTTATAAAAATATTTTTAGTCTTTCCATCAAAAACTTTTCATTATTTATGTTAAAAAGCATAAAGTATATTTACCCCATCCATTTAAATTAATAAACTTCTCTTAAAACGTGTTTGTTTCTATGGTGATATACAACTTAATTTTGGATGATTTTGGGAGGGTGGGGGGAAAGAAAAAATTAAATATCTATTCTGATTTTTCTCTTAGTAAAGGAAAATTATGTTTATAATGATACGCGGTTCTTATACCTTGTTATTTTTTAATGAAATAAATTTGTGTATTGTAGACTTGTTTTTCCTTCCGTTTTCAAAGATTTTTAACAATGGTGATGGGATACTCATGCACCAGAAAAAGTGCGATGCCATGCTCTTAAAATTTTACAGAGTACATTTAATCCCATACACAACTTCACTATTTTTTTAATAGAACTTTGTGTTGTAGCCGAATTAGAAATTAAGGTAGAGTAATTATGTATTTTTTCGTTAGCTAACTTTAAGGCAATAAAACTGAGATTTATTTTTCTGTCTGTGAAACTGCGTAATCCACAAATATACAAGAAAGCCCAATTCAATTTCTAAATAAATAGCTAATCTATTTTTTAATTTTCTATTTTAAATAGCTGACACCCACGTCAGCAGCATCCTCTGAAAAGACTGGCAAAATGCCGAAAGAAAAATCGATAAAATAATGCGATGCATTTAGGAAAAAAAAATCATAGGAACTTCGGAAAACCATGTTTTTAATGACTATGTAGTGTTCTTTTATTATTTATTCTGATAATTAATTTTTTCTATTTATGCATGATAATTTGATGATTTCTTTTCAAAATATGTTTTTATCATAACTGTTACAATAAAAACTAGTGACAAAATTAATAGTAATGATTAAACAAAATCTTTTATATTAGCACATAAATTACACAATACTTATTTGGACTGCAGATACACTTTGAAAAATAAATACTTTTAAATACTAATGAAATTTAATGAACTAACCTCGAAGAAGAAGTAATATAGCGTTTAATGAAAACTAAAACATTTTATTACAAGAATTGTAAAGATTCATTTAATTTATTTACACGCACTGTCAATTTAAAAGTAGATAACTGTTTAAATTGCGCATTAGTCCCATTCTCTGTGAAATTATCATTGAGATTAATATATTTTGTATTCTTACTTTAAGGATAAATATTTTACTTTTAATAAAATGCGTATATACTTTTATCCATAGCTGAAGCAGTTCCGGGTATATAATTAACCACGTTTTGTAAACAATAATTTTTGTCTTAGAAAATAGCGAAATTTTTAAAACAGAAACTAATGTTTACAAAAATTTGTGTTTGGTTTAGTGAAAAAAATACATAAAAATACACAGTTTAAAATAGTATTGTTTTATCATTATTTGGCTGGAGATGGATTATAAATTCTTAAAAGATATTCATTAAAAAAAAAGAAAGAAAGAAAAAGAAAAAAATCTTACGCATAACAGATTTTCATAACCGCGGCAAAATACACGTACATTCTGTGTTTGTAAGTTTTCACTTATATAAAAGTGGTCAGAATTAAATCACCCCTACTGTGAGCTCTCTGTACATCGAACTAACTACTCAGTGTAAAGGTTCCAAAAAAAATATACATTGATAGTTCCAGAAACACCGGCAAATGGTGCTGCACAACAGAAAACATGCTGAAAAGGCACACATAATCGGTTAAAAAAAACATCCGATCTATAATTCTTCCTTTCTAATGACTTCCTTTCTAATGTTGACATGAAAAATGAAGATGTAAAAAGTGAATAAATTAAACTGTCATCGTAACTGCAATTTCGAAAAAAAAATTAAATAAACCCTTGGTTTACAGCTACTGTTCTGGGCATAAAATGGGATAAAACTGGGAAAATATCAATCTTATCAGTGATGGCTGTCACGTTGCCAGAACGCTCTTTGCTTGTGAAGTTGTTTAATGAAAACAAAGAAAATGCTGCAGCTGCACTTCAAGGGTTTTGCCGACTTAAAAAATAACGCAAAGGACCCTTACTTCACACGTTCTCAGGAGAATGATAACTAGATTCGAGAAAACTGGACACCTTAGATTTCAGCCGGGTCGAAGACGCAAATAAAGTCGTGCAAATGACGTTGAAGATTTTGTCACCACTGTTGTTGAAAAAACAATGCGACACTTGGGTGCCCATAACTGTCGCATTTGGGACACGGAAAGATTTCTTACCTTACAAGAGATCCCACTTCACCCACCGAATTTACAGTCTGGTGTGGATTCAAAACCGCATTTATTCTTGGACTTTTCTTTTTCGAAGGGGCTATGCTCAGGGGCTCTGCGACATACACTGGGACAGCCAGGACGTACCAAAACATGCTGGGAAATTCTGTTGTACCCAAAATGCAACGGCGCCAATGCCTTGATTCAATTATTTTTATGCAAGATGGAGCTCCTCCACGCATGGGACTCTGTGTACAACAGTTTTTAGACGGCATTTCACTAATGATAGAGTAATTAGTCGTGCGTTTCCGACAACCTGGCCATCTCGTTCTCCAGATCTTAATCCCTGTGATTTTTGACTGTGGGGATACTTAAAAATCTTGTTTACAGAGGACGTTTGGTAACCTTGGCAAATTTGACAGTATCATTCTGCATGTGAGAAGCATCTCAATCGACCAACAGCGATCCGTTGTTGAACAAACTGTCCGCAGACTGCATATGTTACATCTTAAACATGGGAACTATATTCAGCAGCATTCCCTGCATCGAGAAAGCCCTTGTGATATGAATGTTTATACTTTCGAATAAAATGTGTTAGAAATGTGTATTTTGTTTCAGCATATTTTCTGTGATACAGCGCCGTCTATCGTTGTTTTTGGAACTATTTTTTTCGCGTAATTCGTTTTCCCATCTCTTGACTAGTATGCTCAACAATTTTGAGCCTTTACACTGAATGCGTGCAGAAAGCTCAGAGTAGGATTGTTTTAATTCTGACCACCTTTTATGCATGTTTCTCGCACATTCGAGAAATCCTTCGTAATGTGTCGATAAATTGGTATTAAATGTTGTTTCTGAATTATCACAAACATGTTATTCGTTTTATAATGACATGTACTACAACGCCACCTGGTGTATATTCCCTGCTATCATTTCTATCTTGAAAACTATCAAATAATGCAAAACAATATTCAAATCTGCTTGTTTTCGTCGGGAAGATGATTATTTCACCTTTTCATTTCGTACTTTAATGTCATGGTTTTGGGATATGCGTTTTCGGTCCTACCTTTATTGTACGCAAATCGTCCTTCCATACTAAATCGAGAACGTTTTGTAAATTTAAAATTGACTTTTTACCCGATTTAAAGAGAAGGAGAATACGTATTTGATTTTTTTCTAATGTATGTTCACAGATTTATCGGGAACGGCTTAACCAATTTAGATAATTTAAAATGTATTCTATGCCAACAGCAATGCGAGCGGTTTGGTCTCGTGCTCAATTCCCGTTTAGCCCATGGATGAATGTATCTATCCAAATATTGTGATGTAAAATTATGCTTGAAAATAAAGATGATATTTTACTTATAAACAACTGAGATAAAGGATATTTACTTGATATACTCTGTCTCTCAAATCCCAAACCAAATCTGTATTCCATTTAAATAAATTTCGCCGTGGTCTCATAACTTTCTATGCCGTAAAACATGTTTTTCAGATATTCTGAAAATGACAATGTTTATAAGAATGTCATCGATGTATGCTTTCTATGAATTTTATGTTATTTCCTTTAGCATAATTGACTTTATAGTGTTTCTATTGATATTTCCTGAAGTTGGTTGAAATTAAGAAAAATTATTTATACTACTTGTTACTTACACTATCACTTACCGTTTTCTCGATAATAACACTAAGTGTTCACTTCGCCGCCTGAAACCTTTGGAATTCAGCTTTTGCTGTGTTGATTTGTCACATTAATATGCCTAAACACCATGTTTAATTTAATAATTGTCGTCCTAATCAAGCTAAGTTAAAGTGAAGGGGTAGGGGTTGGATTTTTGTGGGCACCTTATATGCACAAAATCGTATCAGCGTGTTAATTATACTGTACACTCTGAATGTATTTGTTTAAAAAGTGTAAAAATTGAAAACAAATAAATTAAGCGTCAGTTTAATACATGCTTATGAACAGTGAAACTTCTCGGTAACGACCACCCTCCGTTCCGCGAAAAATTGGTCGTTGGAGGAGAGGGTCGCTTAAAGAGGTGATCGCTCATAAAAGTTTCAAATTAAATAGTTATATATTTGATGTAAATTGTTGGTAAATTTCAGAAGTAAGGTAAGCTTAAATGATTTATTAAATTCTATAAAGTTAAAACAACATGAGAGAGGTGAGAAGAGGGAAGGGGAGGCTGGTACCAAATGCTGCGTGAATTGTTTTAGCAGTCCTAGTGACAGCAAGCTCTCAATTTTTGAGATGCAGTACTATTTACGCAGATGAAATCACGTGAGATAGTAATACATAACCCCTCCTCTTTCTAATCTATAATCCAATCACACACATTTAAATACATGACGTGCATTTGATTACAAGGACGCGTGTACCGAAAATGATCTCAGAATTCGGCGACCGGGAGTCTGATATTTAACTAAAGGAATAAAACATAGCTGAGAACATGCGAGAAAAATTTCGTGTATGATGGGAAAGCAAATCTTACAGTGAAAGTACTCGTTTACTGAGCAAAACCCAAACTACATTTTTATACATTACATATACCGGGTGTCGCTTGGGCAAAATTTAAAAAATCAATAAAAAAGAACAAAAGATGGTAAAAAAGTGCGGTTTGCAAGAATGGCATAAGAAAGAGTTTGGATTTTTTTAAGAACAAAAAAAAAAAAGTTCAAAAAATGACCGCTAGGTGCGGCTGCTATACTTAACCAAGATGATTTATGCAAATCATGTTGTGAATAAAACATTTAAACGCACATGGACTTTTCAATCGATGCCAAAATAATGCTGTCATTATAGGTTAAAGCATTGATTATCAGGTTCTTTTATAAGAATGGCGAATCAGCAACAGACGCACTGCAAAACATATCTTTGGAAATATAGAATTGTGTTGGTGTTGTGTTTCTGCTCTTTTATTTTAATGCATACCTCATTTGCATTAATTTGCCTCACATATTCAACATCACCGTCACCTATCGGTCATTTTTGAACTTTTTTATCTTAAAAAACATCCACCCTCTTTCTGATGCCATTCGTGCAAACCGGAAATTTTTATCATCATTTGTTCTTTTTAATAATTTTTTAAAGTTTGCACGAACTTTTGACGCACCCGGTATATATATATATATATATATATATATATATATATATATATATATATATATATATATATATATATATATATATATATATATATATAAAATAATTAGAAAAATTTAAATTGAAAAAACCCCCCAAGCCAGTCATTGTAAAAACATCAAAACAAGGTAAAATGCATTGTCCTCATCAGAGGGGGAAATGCACAACAGTACACCATAGGTTTCAGACTCACAGCCTGAGATTTTGCCAAGGTAATGTATTGTATTCAAGGCTGTAGTTTGCAAAGATTGATTTAAAATTATTAAAACACTTTAAAGATATTTTTAAAAGTGCACTATATTAATTCAAAATATAAACTGTAACAGGCAAATACTGTTACCCTGTATTTGCCTGTTTCGCCATTTACAGTTTATATTTTGAATTAATATAGTGCACTTTTAAAAATATCTTTAAACTGTTTTAATAATTTTAAATCAATCTTTGCAAACTACAGCCTTGAATACAATACATTACCTTGGCAAAATCTCAGGCTGTGAGTCTGAAACCTATGGTGTACTGTTGTGCATTTCCCCCTCTGATGAGGACAATGCATTTTACCTTGTTTTGATGTTTTTACAATGACTGGCTTGGGGTTTTTTTTCAATTTAAATTTTTCTAATTATTATTCTACGCATGTTTTCTTTTATGCTGCTTTTTTAAGCGCTAGGTAGCATGTGGAGCAAATGTAATTTTGTTGTATTTTTATATAAAGTTCAAATATATATATATATATACACATATATGCATAATATTCGCATATAGTCTATGCTCTAAGTATGGCGTCACATTGCCTTCAAAATTCATGTACATTTTTTTTTCCTTAAATGTGGTTGGTTCTGAAATTATAGTAAACTTAATTATATGTATAGGATTACATTATGCCATCGTTTAATAGATTTGTAGTAGAATAATACTAAAGGAAACTGGCATTATGGAGAAATACAAAACAACGATTAACAAATAATCACTCAGTATTAACTTCGAAATGCCTATACTTTACTAAACTGACATTCGAAAACGAAAACAAGAAGCATCAATTTTTTTCTTCGGAAATCGGCTGTTTATAAAAGATTATTTTTGCTTGTCTCACTCGAACTTGAAGTAAGCAATAAATCTCTCCTTTAATGAAAACTGATCGCTTGACATTCGATAACTCCAGAGATTTCGGAACTTCTCATTCTTCGAAACTTAAGAATCTATTAAAAAAAAGTGATAAATCCGACAGGAAAATTTCAGTGAATAATAGTTACACCTTCGTTTGTTTTTAGCTAAGCTTTAGGTGTTATTTTGATGCAAATGATAGTTACCAAAATTATATATTCAGAAATTATTCCAAAAATAAGCATATGGTTAAAGTTACAGAAATACAAACACACATCTTCGCCAAGAAGCCCCTGAATAATTAAGTTAAATGTGATCTATTTTTCATAATACGAATCAAATGTTATACAGTAATTACTTCAATTGTTGCTTCATTTATTTTACGTTTTTCCTGGTAAATGAATAAGTAAACAATAAACTTTGAATTCACTGCAGTAAATAACATATAGAATAACGTTTTCCAATGACTAACACTGAAAATACATCTATAAATTTTGGAAGTAAAAGATGTAAATTGCATATATATATAAATTAATTTGGAAAACATTAAAATTATTTGTCAATGCAGATTTTGCTTTGGCACTTTTTTTTATCATCGTTTAAAGTTTCAGGAACTGGTAAACCATACACATATACACATATTTTTATTTTCAGAGAAGAAGAAAAAAGAAAAGAAATGTCCTTGACATTTATTTGTATTTTATCATTCTATATTTCACCGAAAACTGTCATGTTAAATGACCCATCAATATAAGTATTGCATTTCAAACTTCCAAAAAGCTAATGTATAGAAATTTTCTTTATTGTTTTAAAAAGATTAATCATGAAAACTTCAAATCCATTAGAGTATTTGACTTCTGTTTTATATTGAAATATTTTATATCTTTTAATTTAACCCATTAGTGCCTAGCGTCCTGTCTTCGGGACGTTCAAATTTTAGCATGTTCACAGTGAGTCCCAATAGTTTGTAAATGTTATTTAATTTTCTTATCCTTAATTTACGAGTATTAAATCTCCATTCCACAAATACTTTAAGATGAACAATTGAGATGAACATTTTTCATTTCTATACATTTTTAAAGAATTTATCACATACTCGTGCAGTTGATGGCACAAATGTATTCGCTATTGCTTGCACCAGCAAGCGGTCGAGAAAGTCATGCAAACAGTCTATGCATAAATACGTTAATGATAATAATGAGATATAGGCTGGAAGATTGCGCTGTATTTGTTAATATATGTATACCATACTCCAAAAAAAAGAGCTTTCAGCGAGTTTTAAATGGTAATTTTCTTTTAAATGCATTCTAAAATTATTACTGAATTGATGCTTTTGCGCTAGATTATCTTTGAGAAAAATAGAGAAATGATATAGTTAAATGAAAGAAAAAATACTATTTGGGATTCGACAGACATGAAGCTGTTTATCATAATTTCTTATTATAAACTTATTAAAGTATATATTTTAAAATGCTTGAAATAAAATATTGTGTTTTATGCATGATAAATATATTATTAACTAAATCTTTACTCTGTACATTAGTTTCCACGTATTATTATGAGGTAATATTATAGTAAGATTTTAATTAAAATGATTACAAAATAATTAAATATTAAATTAATTACGAAAAATTTTACAATATATTTTTACACAAGTATCTACTTATCCGAGTATTTATACCTTGATGCGGCCTGTAGATTTCTCTGCATTACATCTACATTCTAAATTAACAAAACACTATGCATCCAAGAATGCATTAATAATGTATTTAAACTTTCAAATAAAAAAGTGAAGATTAGAGCACTTTTCCATAATTAGGATATTCATTTGCAAAGAATTGTTTCACGTCCAATTCTCTTGATACCCACCTCTCTGCACCTCTAGTTCATACCCACGTCCCTGCATTCATTTCGAGCAGAAATGTCATGATGTGGCACATTTGATTTTGAAGGGGGTAGGAGTTTATTGAATATTTCATCTGTGAGCTGTTATTAGGGTATGGCAGCTGAAATTCCCACAATATCCCAAGACAATTCTTGCGCTTTTCAAATTAGTACGTACTGCAACGAATTTTTTTTAAATCTGTAAATCTGTTGAAATTTATTTGAAATCTTATCTGAAATTCCTAATACAGTTGAATCTTAGTCATCACACTTGAATAACACAGAATGGTGCCAAGGTTAATTCTGTGATCTTTCTCGCACTTCACTAACTAAAGTACTTAAGAAAAGATTCTATTTTTGAAAAATAAATATAAATATAAATAATGAAAAAATATCTCTACAGGGTGCATTTCAGCATTCAAATGCGGCCAATTATCTACCCTAGTGGTCTAGGCCGGGGGGCGGGATTGCCTTCCGTTAAGAACTTCCTAAAGGGTCGTAACGCGTTTTTACGCAAAGTTTCGGGGGAAACCACGGAAAACTCCGAACGTCTAGGTCGGTGGACGCGACCTGGTTACGAGCTAGGCACCTTCCGTCTTCCAGTTCAAAGCGCTAACGCTTTGCCACTGGTGAGGCTTTCAGCATTCAAATTCAGCAAGCGAAACTAACTGGTATAGTACATCATTAAGAGTTTTGTTCAGTGTTTTAATACTAATGCAATGCTTACAAATGATCGGATCTATCTTAAGTTTGTAGTTAAAAATATACATGTTTCATTGCCTCTCCTCCCATTCTCATTCTAAACATGATGAAATAAATTTTAACGCAGTGAGGTGTATATTTTTTGCGTTTAGTTTATAAATTGTTTACTCTCTTTGTTTTTATGGATTCTTCTTAATTTCATGTACTTCAATTAGTATCACTAATGTAATTTGTACTAAAAAATTACAAGTTGACTTAAACTCCTCCTAATCTGTACAGTTCGTTGAGACCTCAAGTGACTTTCGGAGTTGATTTCCCAACACCAGCTATGACTTTTATGTAAAAATTAACAATTGTGACAAAGTTTTTGTATAATAGGCAAATTCCATTAGAAAACTTTCGACTGACGTCATAGTTCCTGTTACGAAACGAAAGATTCGAAATGAGTTAATTTGATCTTGATCTGTCCCTATTTATTTATAATTACCAATTATTTTGGACATAATGTTAAAGGGGAATTCGACCCTAGACATTTTAAAGGGTAAAAAAAACTAGTTCATAAAGCGATGTCGGAGAGCCTTTAGGAGAGTCTACTGGCAAAAAACATCGATTTCCTTTAGTAACAAACAATAATATAAGAATATTTTGTGTATATCATCATTAGAATAATATTAGTATTAAAATTATAGGGTGTGAATCTTACAGCACCACGCATTGATATTCTAATGGAGACGTGTTTAATAAAATTATGGAGATGTATTTATTAAACATTCCTGGAACTTGGTAGCATTGTAGAATTTGAACACCTATTTTACGTATCCCGATATTAAAAAAATGATTACTTAAATTGTGAATACTTACTAAAAGTTATCAAAGAACCTATAATTTAAAGATATAGATGGTGGATTTATAATTGAAAACATACATACTAAAAATAACCTTCTAAAATTTAAACTGCTTCATAATCGAAAATTAGTTATACTAAAATATACTTGCAATTCATCATATAATTGCAGAGCAATATTTATATGCAGTAATAAGTAAAATATTCTGCATTTCGCTGAATTAATTTCAATTTACGGAAAGAAATTACCTGAAATCTGTAAAACATGCACACAATAATATCACCACTACATGTAAATACGGATATTAAGAGATTATTTTCGCAAAGCTAATGAGTTTTTAGGAGAATCTTATTATCTCCAATTGCCATAAATATGGATGTTTTTGTATTCATAATATGAATCTTTCACTTTCAGGCGGATAAAGAAATATGGTTGTATCGAAAGTGACTCCAAATGAAATTAACTCCGGCTTAACGTCATTTATTGCAACAATCTCTTTAAACAAGCATGGAATTTCCTGAGACTATCTTTCTGTGATGTGGATAACCAGGTTTAGATAATCAAGCAAAATGTATCAGCCATGACAAAATAATAAATTCAAAAATATGTTTAGAAACTTATGAATATAAGTTTAATGAATTCTAAGGAATTTCTATAGATTATTCAATTGGGACTTTCATCGATTGTATTTCTTGGTTTTAATATATCTTATTAATCATCTGGAAAGTTTTTAATATCGTGAGACTTTCTCTTTCTCTCTTGTACAGAAGTGTGAAAGCATAAATGATATCCAAAACGCACGTCTTCTGAAAATATTTACACTTTAATATTGATTTTGAGTTAAATTATATTTAATCTTGAGTTAGATTTTTGAGTTAAATTCATTCTTTAGAGCCACTTGTAGATAATACAATAGTGATCTGATAAAACTATTTTAGGTGTCACAACATACTACAAAGTAAAAATTACTTGGTTTTAATGTATGATATGCTGATTCGGGCAAATCAATCAGTTTAGAAGTTTACTGTATTCAGAAATTCTTGAGTTCAATGCATTCCGAAGAGTTATTTGTAGATTAGGACAGAACTGATAAAAATATTTTAAGTGTCACTACAAAGTAAAACTTAATTGGTTTTGACAGATCTTGCTGATTAGGACAAATTTTTCCTTTTGGAAATTTACCGCATTCAGAAATTTTTGAGTTAAATTCATTCTAAACAGACATTTGTAGTTTAAGACAGTAGTGATAAAAATATTTTAGATGTCACTAAAAAGTTAAATTACTTTGTTTTGAAAGATCTTTTCATTGAGTCGGACAAATTTGTCATTTTAGAAATTTATTCCAATGTATGATTGTCCAAAATCTGTATTCAGAAAAATCTTCAACAGAACAAACTCTGATGACAGCTACTTAAAAGTGCACAAACACATGTATGCAACGAAGTAGTGTTTCAAAAACGATTTACCATATCAACTATATAACTTGGACTCTTAGCAGAGATCGTTAAGAGTTATCTGTAAAGAGGTTCTAATCATATGAATAAAATGCAACTGTGTCCTTTTAATTTATACAATATGATCGGATTCAATGTATTTTCATAATTTATGTTTCGCTTTTATAAGAAATACATTTTTATTTAATTTGGGCGCGTTATATAAAAAAAAAACTGTCGAAGAAATGCGACGTCAGTTAACCGCTTGACGTGAATTGAAAATTTCAAGAGCTAAAAAGGGGTTTTTATGGAACTATTGGTAAGTAAGTGCATTTATCGATTTTTGTATTTTTATTCAAATATTTATCGATTTCAAGAGTGAAATTCCAAGACTTTCTGTCAATCCGTATTTTTTATGTATCAAACTTTATATACCCAGATTTAAACACTAAAAGCGTATGTTCGGAATATATGTTTTTAAAGTTGCATTAACAGCAGATACCTTCGTATAACCAGCACACTCATTTTCTTCTAAGTCTAAAATCAAATGTGAAAGGTTGAAAACTTTAAGCCCTTCTCATGCATGTTTATTCTTTTCAAAATATTCGCACTACAAAATATATTCTAATCTCTATGTACATTTGCATACGAGACTAAAAACCATAGCATATCACAATACTCTAAAACCAAAGAAAACAGTGGGACAAACGACATGGAAAAAATTCATAACGTCAAAATTACCAAATTTATAAAAGATTAAAAATAATGGAATAGAAATAAGCTCTGTGGCTCTTCTCAAGGGCCAGAAAGAGCACATTATAAATATAAATTAAAAAAATATATATATATATAACGATCCATTAAGGGACCCCGTCCTGATACTGGAAAATAAGGCAAAGCTAGAGAATTGTAGGAAAGTTAATGCCAAAAAATTAGCAAAAGTTCTAAAGTTGCGTATCCAGCACAGGAAATCATGTGATTAAATAATCTCATGTTTAATATTGTAAGAATTTATTGCATATTAAAGACTTGCTGCGTTACGCAACACTACTCTAGTAAAATTAGGAACAATCATAAAATATAAGTAGGTGATGATATAAATTAAAAGGCTATTAAGAGAGAATATAAAGTAATATGAACCACAAAATTAGGTATTTCAATAAAAATATAATTGGATGGGTATACATATTCTAATGAAAACCCAAAGAAGACGTATTTAAAAAATAAATGTTATATTTTTATACCCCTTATAGGCATGTATAAAATATATGTGTAATCAATTTTCTCCTCCTGTCCCTACTTCCAAGAACAGTAAAAAAATCTAACCCCTCCCAACCTCCATTTATTTTTTTAAAGTAATGATGAGAAGCACACTACTTGATAGCGCATGATGGACGTTAGAAATTTAGCAGGGTAGATGTATATTTTTGCAAATGAAAAGAATAGTTTATAATTAGAGGCTAAAAAATGCTCAAAGTATATACGAGGCGTATTCGGAAAGTAAGTTCCGTTTTGAAAAAAAGAAAGGAACAAATGTTTTTTTCAAGCCAATTTTATTTTCACATGAAACAACATACCTTAAACTATTTTTCTACATTTTTCTATTATTCCCCTAATGTTCAAACACTTGACGTAGCGGGTTACCAGCTATTCAAAACCATCTTCATAGAAACTTCCGCCAATGACGATAACCACTGCATATTCATTTCATCGTCGGATTCAAAGAGCTTGTCACCTAGCTCTCGCTTCATGTCCAGGAACTAGTGTGTTCCACTGATAGCTAACCTAGACTTAGTCGGACAGCTCCAAGTCTAGGCTGTACGGCGGGTGATTGAACTGCTCCCAATGAAACTGTCGATTCATCTTTTGAATGTCACCAGCAGTATGAGGCTGAGCATTGTCATGAACCAAAATAATTCATTTACTGGACATTCCTCCACGTTTGTTTTGAATTGCACGACGTAGTTCTATTCCTCTTAGTCGTGGTTATCGTCACTGGCCAGAAGTTTCTATGAAGAAGTATAGAGAAGCTGGTAATCCGTAACGACAAATGTTTGAACAATGGCGGAAACTATGTAGAAAAATAGTTTAAGGCATGCTCTTTCATGCAAAAATAAAATTGGCTTGAAAAAAGTATTTTTACTAATTTTGTTTTCAAAACGGAACTTATTTTCCGAATACGCCTCGTATTTTTAATTCTACTTCAGTGGTTATTAATGATATTACTGTATACTGACCGTTTTAGTCATGATGAAAAATCATTGAATTGTTTTACAACGAAATTAAAATAATTTCTTTTATAATACAGATTAATACTTTAACTATCATTACGAAATATTGATAACACATATAAAAAGTGATCTGAATTATTATTACTTATATTTTTAAATACATACACACTCATATATATATTATACAGCAATATCCTCGCAATGAATTTATTCAAAAGGTATTCTATTTTAACATTGTAATAAAAGAACTTTCTGTAATTATGGATTCGGCTTTTATTTCATCATTGGTAGAGATATCAGCATATGTTCCATGTTTCTTCCCTAAAACTACATGAAATGTACTAAAAATGAACGATATATCTACTCGTATGTACACAAAGGAAGGACGGTTAACCTTTACACACAATTCTAAAACCTCTGGTAAATATGCTCCTTTAAAAAAATTTGAATCTGTTTCGGATATTATCCGCGCGTAATACTTTACTAACTCAATGTAAGAGCTTCCACGAATATTACATTTCCTACGCCTCTCTTATGCTTTGCAAACAGATATGGCGAGGATAGAATTTGCGTTTCTAATACTTGTCAATTACTACGCAATTTTATCCGTAGACTATTCCATTAATAGGCAGATGCAATTTCAGCAAAACAAGAGGTCGTCCAGATCAATATGTATGCTGGAGCTCATCTGCAATTGAAAAGATCGAATAATGCACTCATCCAGAATGAATAATCCTGAATATATATATATATATATATTTGGAAGTAATTCCTGATTTATAGAGAGGAAATGTCCCAGTTTCACCTTGAATACTTAAAACTTCAGGGAGGATTTATGGCGAACGGTTCTCCCTCTCAAAGTTTCCGAGAGTTTCATGTTTCTGAAAGTAATCACGTTCACAATATCACTATAAAAGAAAACAAATAAACTGTGCATTTGCAAAAGACGAGGAGTATGAGGAACGTCTTAGTTTCACGATCAACTGATCGGTTCAAACTAAAACTTATGCAATGGAATTTCAATGGTTCTGCTCAAAAAATTATATTAAGGCATAAGTTGTACAGGCTAATTATTTTTTTTACTAATTTATTCAGACTGAAATATAGATATGATGATTACTAAATGATTTTTTTTGTTGTGTCTTGCTATGTATACTCTTGTTTGCTCTTGTTTTGTTGTGTCTTGCTATGCTTCATATTTTAAATACCCACAGAGAAAGTCCATGGAACTAGATCGTTAATCAGTTAGTCAACCAAATGTTTTTACGGAACACACTTCGGTAGATGCGCTATATATTTTTTAACATTTCATCTGCGTAACCGTCATGAAAATAATCGCTTCAAAATTAAACCCTATGGCATTATAAGTTAAACATTGGCGCAACAGCCCAATTTCGGGCCAAGGCCTGCGCTTACCCAACCATGCCTTCGCGACCACGGGCTCTGGGGTGTGTAAGCATATGCCTTGCCAGGTGGTTAGCCTGAAGCCAAGCTCCAGTGTTTAACTCCCAAGCAAGCTTGGCCCTCATTTTATCGATTCCCGCAAGGTATGAAGGCTGAGTGAGCCTTGCCCAACCCAGAAATCGAACCCCGGTCCTGTGGCATGGCAGCGCCATGCGCTAACCGCTGCAACACCAGACTTCCTGTGACATTATAGTGATGCATTAAATATCCTGGAAATCAAATCTGATTGGTCAGCTTGAGCACCCTCTAGTGGACAATTTTTAACTAAACTTTTAAAAACATTCCTTGGGCGCATTAGTATACAGTCAATATGCATATCTGGTGGCAATCGACTCACCCGTTTCAGCAGCAGAATGTTGCTTATAGGAGTAGTTTAATCATAATCGCCCTATATATGTATTAAATATTTATAGTGCCTTCTGACATCGCTAGAGTTGTAGTATTTTAGGCAAGCAGAAATTCAGAAGGAAAGATTTTATAAATTTGCGTTATAATCAAACGTTATAGAAGAATGACATAGCACCAAATTCTAAATTTAGTAAGTTGCATAATACTAAATGAGCAACTTGTACCTGAACCTGGTCAATCTGAAAAAATTAAAAAAAAGCAAATTAACTAAAATGTAAACATAATTTCATAGAAAAAATTGAAATACAGAGTGAGGTTTTCTTTTCGTTTACTCCCAATTTCACTGAAACATTTTTCTTTTTTTTTTTTAATTGCCGTTCTTGTTTGCATGCTTTCCAAACTCTAGCTAATACAAAAAAAAAAATTAATAGTTAGCTAAAACGATGCATGATAATTATTTTGGAATGTGAATACTTCTTTTATTTTGTAAAACATGTGCCCCTCATAAGCTGCACGGCACGCTTAGCTACTAGTTTCTTTGTACTATACAGTGCGTCCCAAAAGTTTATAGACAACAGCTTTTTTTCATTTTATAATTGAAAAAGGTTAATAAATAAATAAAAAGCATTTTTAATTATAATTAACATAAAGACAATAATTCTATACAAAAATAATATCACACAATCGCAGGCTTTGCGATAAAAACTAAACATGAAAATTTAGTGTCACAAAAGTTTATAGACAACTCAATTTTGTTTTCTTTAACATTCAAATTTTTGAGCCATTTTTTCTAATCACTCCAAAAACTCGATCAGGCATACTCGAAATAAGAGTTTGAAGAGATTCTGCACTGCAAAAAAAGTCTGTAAAACGTACAGAAATTACTCGTATTATTTACAGAATAAGTCTGTTCGTGAGAAAAAAAATTTTTTTTCTGTTTTATCTTCACCCGCGCATGCGTACTAGACGAAGACGTCATTGCTGAACCTTGAGGCTCATTTCGCCTCCAGCGCAATTAAAACGGAAAGACATTGTACTACGTGTCGTTAGCTGGAGCTGGAGAAAAGGGACGGTATATTTAGTTACAACTGCATACGTAGGTTCAGGTGAGTATTTGATGTTATGTAGGGATTTTGTTCACTGGGCGTGTTGGCGTAACCGGGCTCGTTTGGACTTAGAACATTTTTAAGTACTTTAGTGTTTGTAGATAATGTTGACGCCTCGTAATTAATTAGATTAATTAATTGGCGTAATTAATGTTAAACCAATAAGTAATTAGCGAGATATAAAACAATACGTTAATTAATTAGATTGATTACTATAAATTAATTATCAATACAGTAATATTTAACATGGAGGGAAACTCCCACCCCAAGAATAGAAGGAAAGGAGTTACATAAAAAATGTAAGAATTCTTATTTTATTTCCATAAAATGGACATTTAAAATAACTTAGAAAATTTTTAAGGACTTTAGTGTTTGTGAATAATGTTCACGCCACATGATTCATTAGGATAATTAATGTTAAAGCAATAAGTAATTAGACAGATTAATTGATTGTTAATTGATTTATTTAAGTTTGTTAAATATCCAGAGAAAACACCCTGAATATAAATAATGTTATTAAATGGACTTGCAAAAGAGATGAATACTTAATAGTAAAAATTTAATAATTTCTATCAAAAAACATTGTAGTAAATTAACTAACTATATTATTATGTTTTGTTGATCTCCAGTAGTCATTCAATAAAAACAAAATTAATGATTTAATTACAATGTATAATTAATATTTTTTTTAACTAATCACCTTTCTTTAACTTGAATAAACATGAAGACATCACGTTTGAAAACTAAATGGTGACACATATTTAGTAACACTGGACACAGAAGAGGAATCTCAGTCATTGTTGTGTCTCCTCCTTGTTGACTGCTAGATGCTGGACCGCAGCGGGACATTTACTCTTATTGTGAGTAGCAACACCGGACTCGGAAGAGGAATCTTAGTGACTGAGTCTCCTCAGTGTTGGCTGCAAGATGCTATGCCAGAGCGGGGCATTTACTCTCATTGTAAGCAACAATATCGGCCTTCTTTGGTAAAAAGTGGCATGTAACATTGAGGGAGGGGGAAAATTGTTTCTTTTGTAGAAAATATTTCCAAAAAGGTTGAATTCTTTTTTTTTTGGGGGGGGGGCAGTTACCCCTCCGTCTTCCCTTTTAATCCGTCCTTGGCATTGAATGATGGGAAATAGAACAGCTATAGAACTTGATTGTCAATTCGAGACTTTTTACCTACAAAAAGAAACGAAAAAAAATCATCTGTGAATTTGATATATTTGACAGCGTTTATGTCACTGGAAATGGTATACGGGCGAAGTGTGAAAGTCCCGGGTTCGGGTCCCATCGCGCGTCCGTCGACCGTTAACCGTTCAGAATTTTCCGTGGTTTTCTCCGGAAGTTAGCGTAAATACGGATTAGGACCCCTTCGAAAGACCCCCACGGAGGGCTCCCCTCTTTCAAGGAAACCTCCCCAAAGCTCACTCACCAAATGGAACGAATTTCACACAATCACAAGTACACACTAAAAGGAACGTATTGTGTGAAAAGTAGCTGCAATCTCCTCATAGAATTTGAGAAATTAAAGGTTAAAAATTAGTTTAAATCGCGCCAATTGTAACCCTTTAGCTAGTATTTGGTGACAGGGATAATTGGTCGAAAAGTTGAAACGTTCACGCGAGTACGTACTCGAAATATTTATAAATCAGTGTTTGCTATACCGTGTTATATTTCAACGTACTGGGTTTTTAAGTAGCTTAATCTCGTTTTCTACTAGTTAAACTGAAGTCCTATAATCTTTTTATTTTAGTTCTGAAAGTCCCTGAAGAAAGTAATTTCTTTTTATTTGTATTAACACATTGCAGATACAAACAAAAGTGTGAAAAGTCTCCATTCACAGACGAAGAAAAAGTCTGCAAAATCAAATTGTTGAAAGCTTGCAAAATTATCAGAAAGTAAATGCAACAGATTTGGTAGCAAATGAGCAATGCTTATTACTCGATACCCCTGAAGATCCTATATTTTCTAGTTCTAGATCCTATATTAACGAAAGCATTGACTTCATGTCCAGTGAGGACATCATGCAAAATAAGCAATTTATTTCTTGAAAAGATAAGGAGACTGCAGTAAAATACTGGCGGGATACAATAGTGGCGAAATCCTGCAGTTTACAGAGTGTTCAAAATTATTTTAAATTTGTTACAAATAACAGGCAGTTATATCTGTGGGAAAAACAAATTCAGAAGAATGGCGATTATAAATATAAACTAAATCAAATTAAAAAATATACGTTTTAACACTTCTAACACGCAAGAAAATTACAGAAAAATGTACATGATTGTGATTTACAAACTTGGGCTTCAGAAAAGGCATTCGAATTAGGACTGAAATTCCGCGCAGCTAAAGGATGGCAGTACAGATTTTTAAAAAAGAATAAGATTGTGAGCAGGAAAGTTACAAAATTTGTTTTGCTGAAAAACTCTCGGTCAAAGGAAATCATTAAGAAATTAACGCAGGCGTCCGTAAATGATGTAAATGTCTTTATAAAGGATTCGTTGTTAAAAGACGATCAAATTTTTATGCTGATCAGTCAGGTTTTAATTTATGAATCCTTCTAGACGAACCCTGGAACATAGAGGATCGAAGCAAGTAGAAAGTGAGATTCAATCACAAAATGCTGTGACGCATTCCTACACTACAATGCAGATTTTAAGTAAAAACAATAGATTGTTATAGCCATTACATATTGAACATCCCGAAAAAACTGAGAAATTCGGAAAAAATTAAGTGCAGCAGTTTTCTGACATTGTGTTAATGAAACAACTTAATAATATATTTCTTTCAGGGTGAAATCAAAGGGGTGGGGAAGGGAATTATAGGATGAACCCCTCCCCTCCAAAAAAATTACCTTACAATTTTTTAAAATTATTTTTTTAATACCATTGTTTATTTCAATTCTTATTTCGCTAAAAAGCTAAGCTTCTTCTAAAAAGCTACGTTTAACCTCCTATGCATGCATAGATTTTATGTTTAAAAAATATTTTTGGCCAATTTCCTCCACCCCCCCCCCTCTCCAAAACGGAACCAGTTACCGGCCTGATTTTTTTCCCACCATATATTCTGCGCGCAGTGAATCATAGCTGTAGATGACTCCTGACCTGTGCTTACTTAAAATGCTTATTAAATAAGCATCTTTTCGTAAAAGCATTTATAAAAGAAAATAGAAAGCGCCTATAGTGGGTCTATTCTGACGGCTCATACTCATTTTTTTAATTAATTTTAGCTTTAATTTGAGAAGATAGCAACTAATTTTTACACATTAGGTTTCTTTAAGTGTGTACTTATGACTGGATTAAATTCGTTACGTTTGGTGAGTGAGCTTCGGGCCAACCACGCAAATCCGATATACTTGTTCACAACAACTACCTACCGAAATTGTTCTTGGTTTTGAGAGAAATGAACAATAGCAACTTCATGTAACAAGTTAAGTACTACTCATAAACTGTTTCTCATAAGTTATTTCCTTATTATAGTGTTTGTTGTGTAGAACAGAAGAATTGTATCTACAAATTATATATAATTTCCTTGTAATATTTGTTATGAAGTTTTAAAGATGTACACACTTTGCGATTCTTTTTGCATCTTGCATACTATTATTTCTTAATCCTAGTAAAAATGAATCAAAGAAGCATAGTTATACACTTTTTTTCAAAGTTAATGAAACAGTTTTAACTACAATTTTGTAAACATATAAATAAATCAAACCATAGCAATATTTTAAAAAGTATGAAATTTATATGTATATGGCATGTAACTGTTTTTTTTATTTGATTAATACACAACTGGTAATTAAAATAGCAACACCAAGAAGGTGACATGCTACACACAGTGCAGCAATTTTAATGCCGAGTAGTATATCTTGTCAAAGAAATATTTCTAGCTTCATAACATTGTGATTTTCTTTTTTCTACAAATTATGTCCTTATCAAAAACAATAATCATTTTCTTCAGTTTTAAAAGTAATTTTTCATTTGTATGAGATAAATAGCTAGATTTTGATTTGAAGTAATTTTACAGTGGGGATTTTCTTTTCGTATATTCAGGGGTGACTTGGTTTTCAGGGATTTGGGAAATTTTATGTCTGGAAAAGTCAGGGAATTCTGCAAAAATCTCTTCTAAATCAGGGAGATTTAAAACTTTTTACAATGTTTATCGTCATTTGATGCAGAATACCGTGTTAATAGTCGCACCCCCGTTTTGAAGCAGAAAAAATAGCTTTAGACTTACAATATTATATAGTACATTTTACCCGCATAATAGTCGCACCTGGACTTTCAACATGAAAAATTGGCAAAAAAGTGCGACAATTACGTGAGTAAACATGGTAGTTTTGGCTTCTGGTGATCGGAACAGCTTTAGTATTGATCATTATTGGAAGTCTTTGTCATAACTTTGTGAAATTTTCAATGGTATTAATATTTTATTTCAATATTATGTATTCATTTTTTAAATTCTTAAACAGGGGTGTATAGATTTTTTTTTTATAATTCTTATTCACTATATTTTAAGTTAACATTTACTCTATGAGGGGGGTTCCACCCCTTCAAACCCCGTTTCTTTCTTTTAAATAAATACAATTTCAGTTTACTAAGAATCATAGTCAGATAAAAGAAAAAGCTATCTGCGCACATAATCCAAAACTATCTGCAAACTCATATGACGTATTTAACGAGGTGAGGGGGAGAAGGGGGAGGGGGTCCTGGGAGTTCGGACACTCCTCTCCCCCCTGAAATTTTTATTTTTGTCACTACAATGATAGTCTTTTTGTGAAAAATTCTGCCTTTTTTACGGTTTGGACTTCCCCCCCCTCTCCCAAAATGTTCCTTGAATACGTGCCTGCTCGTGATAACTGAATACATATTGCGTATATGAACTTGTGTATATGCATTTCAAGCACACATCTGTGCAACCCGCTTGCTATAGTGACTAGCTGCTGCTGTTGTGAACATGTAAATCGGATTCGTGTGCTTGGCTCGAAGTCCGCTTGTAAATCCTCGTCCGAATGACAAAACAAGGGAGTTACCCTCTGTGGGGGTCTTTGTAAGGGGTCCTAACCCGTATTTACCCTAAGTTTCGAAGAAAACCACGAAAAACACCGAACGGTTAGGTCGACGGATGTGCGAAGGAACCCGAACCCGGGAATTTCACACTTCGGCCGTCTACCATTTTCAGTGATATAACCACTGTGCCATAGTGAGGCTTTGTGCAAGATAAATTGTTTATTTATTTTAAAGCATAAATTTTAAATCCATTTCATATCACTGTCTAGTTATAAAAGTATTTTTTTAATATTTTGCTTATTATACAGTATGATCATCAACGTTTTAAATTTCAAAATATCGAATCATAAGTGTAGTCAGTGGCCAATATTCTGAATCAGGAACACTAAACATAGATAGAAATTTTTTATTCAATACTTCATATGTAAGAAAGTAAATAAAAATTAGCGCAGATCTGATCGCTCTGTAAGCAGTTCTTTATAAAAGTTTTACATTTAAAAAGAGAGGAATGCTTAAAAATTTGAGCTTTGCCCTTTTAAAAAGTTGAAAATTTGATTCTTTTTTCTTATTCATTATTTTTCAAAAAGATTTGACGAAAATTAAGCATATTGTTAAATTTAGAAAAAATATTTTATCATGTAAATTTATTTCGTATGTTCAATAGCAATGATGCATACAGTCTTCTATTTTAAAACAAGATCGTAATTTTGACATTTTAATTTGGAAGGGCAGGCCCATGGTCAGGATTTTTATTCGGGGATGCTCAAATATTCAAATACCATAACTTAAACATAGGTATCATGGGGTCCTATGAAAGGTGCAAGAAAGAGCCCCCCCACCCTCCGACATAGGCAAGGCATAGTGATCATTTTTAAAATATACTGAAACTTTTTGTATTTTAGTACTGAAGTGTCTTAAATACTGAAATAAGCCTTCTCTAGAATAAGGGTCTTCCCTAGAATATAAGCCTTCCCTAGAATACTGGGTGGATTGTGGTAATGGGGCCCCTTGGGTGCCCCTCTCTTGTAGAGGACGTGAGGCTGCAGAGCCAGTTTCCCTAAATCCACTCCTGTATATAAATATACATATTTGAACTTTCGGGGGAGGGTGTAGCTCCTCAAGTCTCCCCTTCCCTGGCTACCTGCCTGTCGAGGGGGAATTACAACAAGTGCTGCTGAAAAAAAAAATTATTATGCTCCTAGCTTGTGCTAACAAATTTCAGTTTATATATGAGTCAAAAGTAAAATGTGATTTTTTAAATGTGTTTAATTCACTGAAGTAAATTATTTTGTTTCTAGGTGTTTGCTTGGAATAAATCCTAACAGTGGATGCAAGAAGAATCCTGATGTGAAAAAACGCGAGGCCGTTAATATGAAAATTCTCAATTTACTTAATAAAATGTCGGCATATGAGCTAATTGACCACTAATTATATATTAAGTAATACCCATGAATACTGGGAAGGAAATCTATAAAATTATAAACAATAAAATTTGTAAATATTCCTTTGTTTGTACTTTATAAATACTGTACTTTTTTCTTAAAATAAATCTAATTTTTCAGAATTTTTCGTGACGTATTTGTTTGATTATTACATGGATATTACAAAAATCTAACCATGGATATATCATCCAAGAATAATTTTAAACTCCTGAAAACTATTTCTGAAAAATAAGATGCATATATGTATATACATTAAAACCTCTACTAACGGTCACCTCCGAAGACTGGTCATCTCTTAAAACAGACACTGTTAGAAGTTTACAGAATTGAGTTGAGACTATTGAATCAACATTATTGTAAACCTCCAAAGAACGCTTGTCTCATATAATGGCCATTATTTTATGGGACCAAACGTAGCTGATTTTCAGAGGTTTCTCTCTATATATGTAGTATTTACTTGAACGACGCCATCACTACATTAATCAATAGTTTACAAGCAAACATATATATTCTTTTAACTACAATGACGCGCTACAATCACCTAAAAGATAAGCGTTACAGTAAATACTTCCACTAACTTCATTTACTACAAATACCCCAACCATTTATTTAGGGACAATTGACATGACAAACTGATACGCTTCCCTACCCATGAACATAGAAATTGATGGATACTTGATAGATAATATCAAGAAATAATTTTGAAAGCATTAAAAAATAAACTTTAAACTATATGCTTGGAACATCTACACTCCCACCCCTGATCCATTGATTTGTGTATAAATTTTCGTGCTTTGAAGTGCATTGATTCATTTGAAATCAGCTTCTTTGATTACTGTTTTACTTGATTGATAGCAATCGTTCTTACAAATCTTTCTTTTTCAACATTAATATTTTATTTTGTACAGTTACTTAATTTTTAAGTATGCCCTTGGATGGAATTGATTGAAAATAATTAATGTCACCTATGATTTCAAAACATACTCAAGAATTTATGTTCATTAACATTTCGTAGCAGAATTTTTTTACCACTTAACAGGGCCAAGGTCGTCGAAAGAAGCTGTATATCATATAATTACTGAATTTTTTAAGTAATTGTAAGTAAGTAATTTTTTATGTAATTTTAAGTAAGGTATTGAATTATTTAAAACAAAAGAAAGTTGTTATAAATACAAAATATATTTCATAAATAAACTGGTTTTTTCTGTAAATTCCTTAAATCAAGCTGTAAAAAAATGGTTAAAGTCTGCTACATTGACAGAAATATACCATCGACAAAACACGGGGAATCTGGAAAAATTACAGATTTCTTGAGTATCTAAAAAAAAAAAAAAAATACAAAACATTTCTATAAAATAAATGGAGAATATGTAAAATTTTAAAAAATACAGAAGAAATCAACAAAACGCTTGGAAGATTTCTGTAAAAGAAACAGAGACTCTGTAAAAAATTACGGAAGACTTCTGTAAAACACACAAAATATTTCTGTAAAATTGATGAAGAATCTGTAAAAAATTACTGAAGACTTCTGTAAAACATACAGAAGATTTCTGTAAAATAAACGGAGAACCTGTAAAAAATTACAGAAGACTTCTGTAAAACACACAGACGTTTTCTGTAAAATAAACAGGGAATCTGTAAAAATTATGGAAGACTTCTGTAAAACATACAGAAGATTTCTGTAAAATAAACGGATAATCTGTAAAAAATTACAGAACATTTCTGTTAAATATACGGAAATAAACTGGCGTCCTGGCTGACAGTTTTTTTCTGTAAATTTGACAGACTTTTTTTTGCAGTGTGGCTTTAGAGAAAACCAACTTCTTTCAATTTGCAACTTTAGATCTTGAACTGTTGCAAATTGACGCCCATACGCATATACGTCTCTAGCTAATATTCCTCAAAGGTTCTTGTCACGTTGACACAACGTGCATATTTTTTAATGAAAAATTATTAATACAAATCCTAATTAATATTGTCTAAATTTAAACTAATAATCTATTCTAAATCTAATTTAAAAGTTTTTAACAATAACTATCTTTTAAAGCTTTCAATTTTCCTCTTGGCCTTCTCAATTACAGCGCATTAACGTATGCTAAAGCATTTCCCTTTCAGCTGCTTTGAAATAAAATAACAGTTGACGCCGGCTAAAAGAATAATAATCATAACATCCCTTCGCTCGCATATGTTTTCTCTGCTGCGCTGAAACAGATGTGTTTGCGGTTTTCCTCTCCTGCACAAGAAGCATATTGCTCGAAAAACACCTGTTAAAATTGCTCGAGAAAAATCGAGCTCCCTTTTTCTATAGTAGTAGGTCTAACGGTCATTCTTTAGAGTTGCGGAGTTGGTACTTGAGTGGCGAGGTCCTCACTTTTAAGTGGGGAACCTTCGCCACCGGAACGTAGGCACGAAATGCCATGTACGCCATAATAATTTTTAGAAGAATGCTTCCCCAGTTTTCCTTTTTTATTTGAGGGTGTATTATAAAGTTTCAAAATGTTGATCTTCAGATGGTGTAAAAATAAAAAGATATGACTAAAATGGAGATGAGTCCTGCCAATTATTTATAGTCGACTTACTGATTTTTGTTCGCAAAGTTTGTGCTTTGTGTTCCAGTTTTCTGCGTGCTCCCCTCAAAAGAAAAATGAAACGACGAGCGCTAGGAAGACAGATGTCTTTCTGTAACAACATTATGGGTCAACAATTAGTTGACCACCTCCTTCTCTTTTGTGAACCTCCTTTGATGTACCTCTATCTGTGATGATTCCCAGCATTCTCGTGAAATCGGATTTAGTTTGCTAGCGTTCAAAAAAATGAATGTCGTGTTGCTTTAACTGAAATTTTCTTTTTACAGTGCTACACTTCGCTGACGTATATCTTTAATACGCAATATGGATGTCGACACAATTTTTTTTATTTTTAATACAGTGACGCAATGCTCTTCACGATTGTTCATACCAAATGTGACAACGATCTACATACCACATACCTACCATCGTCTCCTTACGATCACCGCCTTCCACCGTATTATCTCCATTTGATAGTTCTCCACTGGGTTCAGATCATGACTTAGGTCTGGCCAGTCGAAAATAGCTACTTGGTTTCGTCTAAACCACTGCATTGTGGAGTTTGAGACGTGAATGGAGAAAATGTCTTGCTGATATATCCATTTGTGCTCCCCTAGAAACTTTCAGAATGGGAGTTACTGTACTTCAAGCATTTTCTGATAATCTTCGGAACACTGACGGCCTTTTAAAAAACAATATCGGTAGTTTCATTATAGGAAAATGCTCGCCATACCATGAGTGAACCCCCTCCTTACTGTCTGCTGAGAAAAGTTTGCGGTTCTTTTCGAATATCGTTCCAGTAATATGCCCATCCATTGGGGCCATCTAAATTGAACTTCTTTTCATCACTGAACAGGACACTCAACCATTCGTCTGTCCAGTTTTTATGCTTTCGAGCCCACTGAACACGAGCGTCCTTATGCCTTTTTGTCAAATTTGGTGAACGAAGCATTTTGCGATAAGCAAGCAATTTACTTACCTGCAGCCGTCGATACACTGTGGATTTTGATACTGGAATGGTCACTTCTCTAGAAATTGATCATACAGACAAGTTCTGTGTTGAAGCTTATCTGAAGATCTCTCTGCCTTGCCGTTTAGTTGTTTTCTTTGGTCGCATAGTGCGAGATTTTGCTTTCAAATTGTCACCTTTTGACAGAATTCGATAAATACCAACCCTACTGCGTCCAAGTTTTCTTGCAATATCTACAACTTTCATTCCACGAACATCCAAACGATAGATTTGGGCAATTTCAGTTTCGGAAAACTGCACGCCGTGAGGCATCTTTACAATCAGTCGAAGAAAAACAGACAGCTTCGCTTTTATCTCAAAATAATATTCAATGACTAGTACATGACCTTGAAACACGCAAATTTGGAGATCAGTACTCCAATCAACTTACACCGGTTGTCTACATATTTTTGGGACAGCATTATTTCGTTTTTATTTTTTTATATTAAATCTATGACTGTTTGAAGTACTTTAACCATTTTACTATTTCTGTTGCGTCAATACATATTTGCATAATTTCTTTCGTCTTTCTCACTTGTTTGATTAACTCTTAAATCCAAAAAAACGCTAGTCTATAAACTTTTGGGACGCGCTGTATTCAATTGGTAAAAACAGGGAAGTAAGCTTTGTCACATCGCGTTATATTTCAAAGCTATCTAAGGCTCCCACTAAATCTAACATGTACTATCCATTAAGTGGAAGCGATTGCGGATGCAAAATGATGCAAAATGCAAGATGTTCACAAAATGTACACAAACCATAAAAGGCTATATTTGGTAGTTGTGCAAACTAAATAAAGAGTAATATTTTACAACTTGAAAAAACTATAAATGCTCACCCACCAGAAACTCAACAAGCCAAAAGTGCACTCAATTGTCCAAAAAGATTCTAATTTCTTCACATTTGGATTCTTAACCCTCAAAACCGGAAGTATTCTTTTCTAAACCCACTATGTATTTTCAAACATGAATCTATTTCTGAAAATAATAGGGACTAATAAATAAAGACTTATGCAATCAGGAATGACCTTTTTTGTTCTACTTTATCTTGCTCTCATCAAATAAAAAACATCATTATTTCCACATCTCGTTGTTTTTCCAATCTCAAGTTTCAAGTTACAATGTATTTTAACATTATGATTGAAGTTACAAACTTAATTTCACATAAACAATACAGCATACGTGATTTTAATAAAACTCGAAAATTGCGAAATAATTTTACAGATTAATTTCCTAATATTTATTCATTTATTGCATGTTTTATCAAAATTTTAATTTGAAAACTATTGTCGTAAGACTTCATAATTACACATTTACAAGAATTAATTATATACGTCGCAGACTTGTACCCGAAAACCTCAATAATTAAACATTAATAGATTATGCCTCAATTTTGTGAGTGTTTACCCTTCAAAGTACTGTAAACTTGTGTTCTCTAAAGAGTAATCTAAATTGAGTAAAGTGGTGTTATTGAATTAATTGTATGATTCATTAATGCTTATAAGTCTTTATCAAAGATAAATAAAATGGTCACTAATTAAAATTGTACATTTTGAATCTTTTCAAAGAAATCTGTGTGTCACATCATTTCATGTTATTTTCAAAACATCTCATTAAAGATTTTAATTATTTATTGTCAATGAAGAGTTAATATTTGTTAAACAAAATGTAATTCAGTACCAGCGTTTGACTGGTGCTTTGTGACAAGGCTTTTATAAGATTTTCTACTCATTTCTCCACAGAAATGAAGAGTATTAATGTATTTAGTACGAAAATAAATTTAATAAAATTGAATTAAAAAAAACACCATTGAATCTATGCTTGTATAAGATTAGGTATGCGTGAATATTAACATTTCTGTAATCTATCAGTGTTTCTCAATAAATTTCAATATTGGTGGTTATGCCGGTTTAAAATCGTTTACATTATTTATTCAGCGAATTAAGTAAATAGACATAAAAATGAGTTTATGACAGGTGATGTACTTCCACATTATGAAAAGAAGGCCATTTTTCTTGTTAAAATCAAGTTTACAACAATGAATTTAAATTTTTAAACCTCAATAATGTCAAATTTTATTTTCTGTGGTTGTTTTTCTGCAAGCGCAAATTCGTGTAAACGGAGGCTGAATCTGAAGAGAAATGCAAGAGTGAAGGGTATACATTTTTTTATTAATTCTTATTGCAGCAATAATTTTAAGTAATTTTCGTAAGAAATATCTCTGTGAGTAGTAAGTTTTTGAAAAAAAAAATCTGGGTAATACATTCAATTCGTTTTAAAATATCACTTAAATTCAGAACGTTACATGTTCTACCCAAAACATACATGGTAAGTTAGAAAAAGTGACCATAACTTTATGGGGTGATAGAACGCATATACACGAGTAAATTTCATTATATAAAGTATTGGCGGAACGCAAACGGCGAGCCGCTAGGTGACGTTGTAAATGGTGTAAAAGGTTGGTCGGAACACGCGTGGGAGAAGTTAAAAGGTAGTTTTGCACTTTCACATTTAAAGAATTAGCATAAAAATGAGAGGAGATACTTCATAAAACAATGTATTAACAGTAATGGAACTGATGTACATGCTCAAAGAAATTGCTCAAAAAAGCGCCCGCAAGCTGTAACGCAGGCTTCACACCTACGGGATAGGGACCGAAGCACATTTGCGAAGATAACAGGCATTTCCTGAATATCGCAAGGCAACAACGGCCATCCTGGCGACTAGATCCATGTCGCTTTCAATGGGGCAGTCGTAGATTAGAGCTTTCACGTGGCCCCACAGAAAAAAGTCCAAACACGAGAAATCCGGCAATCTTGGTGGCCAAGCTATGCGATCACCTCGACTAACCCATCGCCCTGGGAAAGTTGCATGTAAAGTGTTCCGCACATTCAAGCTGAAATGTGCTGGCGCATCTCCATGCTAGAATTCCATTTTCGATCTGATGGAGGTTGGAATCGGTTGCATCAGCTCCGGCAACATCTCTCACGGGAATGTATGATACGATTCGCTGCCCAGATGGTGTGGCTGGAGGTATTGGCCAACCAAATGATCATGAAAGATCCCTGCCAAACATGAGAACCGCTGCTGGAACGAATGAGGAAGTGTAGCATGTGGGTTTGTAGATGCCCATGTGAGTGAGTTGAGGGTATTAAAAACGGCATCACTGTGAAAGTGCACTCGTCCTTAAATACAACATTTGCACCGAAATCCGGTTGCGCTGCATTCTGTTGGAAGCCCCAACATGCGAAATAGACAAGTGGCTGATAGTCCGCCAGTGACAATGCTTTTACCTTCTGTGTACGATAGGGTGCATTCGTTCCTCCCGTAGCACACGGCAAACCGTGTCTGGGATACGTTTTGAGCAAGGGAAACCGCTCTTGTGCTACATCTCGGTTGATCTTTCACCCTACGCAGAATGTCCTCTGCTGCTTGCGGCGTCTAGATACTTACTTCATGCACGCCCTGCATCTTGCTAAGATACGGTTTACAATCTCGTTTCACACAACCGTCAATGCAAGGATTGATTGTTTTTCGACCTGGAGTGCGTATCATCGGAAACCTATCCCGGTGAAGTCTCTGTGCCTCACTGGCATTCCCGTCCGTCGCACCGTACACGATGTACATATCCGCCATCTTGTGGTTGGTGTAACTAGCCATCCTCTCGGCGATCACCGAAAGAAAATGCCTTTGGATGCGAGGAACGACCCTTTCATACCATTTATAGCGCAACCTTTTGGTGCTCAAGTTTCAGTGGTCAGCGCCACCTAGCGGTTCGCCGTCTGCGTTAAGCCCATACTTTCTATGACGAAATTTGCTCGTGTAGATGCGATCTATCATCCCTTAAAGTTTTGGCCACATTTTTAGACTCACCGTGTATTTCTATATTAAACCAAATACATATAGGTATTTCTATACAGGTGTATAAGTACAATATACTCTTCTATAGAAATGTCTATGAGTATTTAGTTCAGTCTTAATATTAATAAAAAGCTAATTAATTTATTTTCAATACGTAATTGAATAAGAAAATATGTCCATTTGTATTGAAATTAATGGAAGTGAAATATAGCATACGGTCTGCACATTTAACGTTTGAGTTGGTGTATCGTACCAGGACACAGCAATGTATTTTAATCTTTTTTCTTTCTAATGACCGGGTCAACAATCTATTTGAGGTTGGTCCGCAACTAGGGTTGCATATGTTGGTCATTTTATTACGGAGGAACATATTAGGCAAACCAAAGTTACCCCCTATGTATGGTCTCCTAATTTTAAACCAGTCCCAGATGAGAAG
The DNA here is from genome assembly GCA_038373885.1 of Cheiracanthium punctorium. Classification (NCBI taxonomy): domain Eukaryota; kingdom Metazoa; phylum Arthropoda; class Arachnida; order Araneae; family Cheiracanthiidae; genus Cheiracanthium; species Cheiracanthium punctorium. The sequence goes on from JAWZYV010016048.1 coordinate 477,643, forward strand.
CCTAGCACCTCAAATCGGCACCCCCAGAAACGTATCGTTTGAACATGGATGATGTTGGAGCCACGAACAGACTTTACATGCACCAGCTCCCATTAGTGTGCACGGTCCCACAGTAATTCAGCCAAGAGATGCGTTCATCCTCCCCAAGCACTGACTTGGTCAGTACTGCTTCACTTTCCATGTTCATACGTGAACGGAGCTTAGTGACTAGGCCACCGAGGGTCCTCAGAACTAGCAGAAGTTTAGATTACGTTCAGAGAACTCTAGAGCCTGGGGTGTTTTACTGATTTAGAAAGGGATCAAAGATTCTGTAAAACATAAGCCATAAAACGTTGATTTCATCTTTCTGCAGTTTATGGTAGCTCTTTTCTAAAAAAACAAAACAAAACTGAATAATTAAATTTTTTAGCATAGTAACTACCTAGATTTTGTTTATATAATCACATGTTAAGTGCACAGTAAATACACATGAAATTTTAATTACGATTCATTGAATTTATGGTTAGTTATCAAATTATATTACATGTGAATCATATTGAAACAATTTAAATCTATTCATTATTACACTGGACGTATATTCTCATGCTTCTACTGCTGTGATTAACGAATTGAGACACCACGTGTCCTATAATTGACGTAGATACATCATTAGTTGAAATGCAAATTCTAATATTTAGTGGAACATTAACATAATGATATTGTATAGCGTAGATTTTGCTGCTTGAATGGTCTTTTCCCATAAAATAAATCTATAGAATAGAAGCGATGAGAGTATATACCAAACAAGTCATCAGCGTACTAATATTGCAGTATGTGGACCATATGCAATCTTTCCTTTATCCGTATTGGCTTACTACTTCATCTGCATGCAAAGACAACGTGAAGATAAATTCAGCTGAGGAATGTCTTAATTTTAACAGTGATTAATCGGGAACTTTCTTTAGTTTACATATTTAAAATGCTCATTAAAGCAGTACACCTCATTTACTACTGCCATTACAACGCAATCATAAAGATAGTTACAAGATTTTAAAAATACACGTGACAGTCTCTAAATAATTGAGTGACAAAGTTTGAATTCCATAAAGCAAAATATGATCAATACCAGTCTGTAGAAAAAAATGCGTTTTTTTCTTTCTTTACCTAAGGGATCAAACTTGAAACGCGAGGTCTCAAAAATTATAAAAACACTTTAAAAGATTTTTCTATTTGTTTCTTTTGATTGTGGTCCTTAAAGATGTTACAAACAAAAACTTGCAAGAATAATAATACTACGATTCTATTTACAAATTCTAAGAACAAATTTTTTACACTTAAAACAAGAAACTTTATAACGAAAACAATCTTATGTTGAGTATTTTTTTAAAAATTGATTGTTTTACAAATTAAAATAAATTGCTTTAAAAATTAATTGGTATTTGATATTAGTGTATTTTAGATTTTACGTGTAAAATTATACGCGCCTTTTATCAATACTTATTGTTTATGAAAGAACACACGAGTATGAAACCGCTTTTTCTTTATAAAACCTCAAGGCGTATTTAACTGTATATTCGAAGGCTGAAAAAGATGACTAATTTCTTGAAACTAGTGATACGGCATTACCTTTAGTATTTTCCAAACATACAACAAAAATGTTTTCAACATGAAGCCTTGGAGTGACTGAGATAAAACACTCTTTACACTTGTAAGCCGTCTTGGAAATGCAAAAATCTACGTATATTGTCTACTAAAACAAACACCGTAATTTTTAACTTTAAACGTAAATGAATAAAGACTTAATGAATTAAATTACATAATGAGAGACGTTTTATAATAAGTTCTTTTAAATAATTAACTGCTGAAGAGAAACTTTCCCAATGAGGTTGAGTCATATGGGGGAATTATGAGTTAAAAAAATTTATAATGCATGAAAGTTAAAACGATTTAATTTGGCATGGAGTAAGCTTAAATAATTCGGAAATTATTTATTTAGAAGTCTTTTTGAAGTTGTTTTTGTAGTAGTGTGAAATGTTTTTTTTTTCTCTTATTATATGAAATCTCTTATATTAATCTCTTTCATATATCTTTTATAGGAAACATAAAAGGATTTAATTTGGTATGAAGTAAGCCTAAATAATTTAGATATTACTTATTTAAAAATATTTTTTTGACGATGTTCTTGTAGTAGTGTAAAATGATTTTTTTCTCTTATTTGTTTTATAGTTACATGGTTTTTCAACTTGTTATACGAAAATAGAAAAATTAAGCAAGATTTGGAATAATTTAGATGTTTTGTAAAAAACAAACAAACAATTAATACTATAAATTGAGTGACCAGTATTTGCCAAAGAAAAAGAGTGACCCATAAATTCAGAGTGTTCCCGTTCCCCCATATGACCCTGCTTTCTTTTTTCTCATTTCTAATCTTTAAGGCAGGTTAAAAATGTTCGCTCACATCATAAAAGGATTCAATAATGAAGATACCACTGCTATGCTAATTGAGATTTAGTGATTTTACAATACCTAAACACCGTATAAAGATTAATCGCTTCCTCCTACCTCAAACTAAAATGGATGGAAAGACTTGTGTGAACGTCAAATATTGTTTTTGCATGCAAGACGACATATGTGTGTGGAGCAGTTGGATATCAGTGCTAAATGGGAATCAACTCTGGGCATAGAAAGGATAACTTCAACGTTGCACCTTTTTAGTGATAAAGACTACGTGAATTTCCTATGAAGAGAAAATAAATACGTCATATTTTACATGATTCTCTTCGAATTAAAAATAAATATTTAGAAATAGATCAGTAGTTAGTCCGTATTTTCTGGTAATGCGTTACTGTATCTTCTAAAAAACAGTGCAGAAAGTTACGTATGTTTCTAATTTGGGTGATGTGATAATCTTTTCTCCATAATCACACTTTTTCTGATCAATCCACAATAATGCACTAACGTTAAAATACATATTTTTTACTGTACACGTCAATAATCATAAAGCAAGATATATATACTGAAAACAGGAATTTTGAAAAATAAAATAACGAACCATTGAATCGTTAGGTTGTGCTTCTATTCATTTTGTTATATTTTTTTCGTTCAGGGATTTATGGATCCTACAGAATAAATTTGCATCATGAAACCTTAGAAGTAATAATATCTTCAGAGAATTTTAACGTGTGTATGCTCTTATTTCAAATAATTCAAGTGAAAGAACCATGCTTTTCTTAATTTACATTTCAGAAAGCAGCAGATGCTGGAGAATCTAGTCTTTTGTTAGGATTATTTTTACATTACCGCTATTGTCTTTTATGACGATGGTACTAATTACGGTTAATTAAATCTGAAAAGTACTGAATAAGACAACCTGATGTTACTCTAAAGTATATTTCAGATATCCAGATGTGAAGCAATATACAGTAATTTTTGTTATACTATTTATTTCCCAAAGCAGGGAAAAGATATATCGCATCTTTCAAATAAGTTTTATGGTAGAGATTATTGAATTCAAGTTAACATTTTTGTCTATTTTATCGTAATCAAAGTACAAAATCTTGCCAAGTATCACACACTGATGTATATGTGGTATCTGACTATCGTCCGACATCAGTTTTTGTGCACCAGCACAATTGGACGTCGAGAGTTGACGTCGGAAACAACTCTAGCGAAGTTCCGGATGTCTTCCAGAGTCCATGGTTTGTGGGGGCTTGAGCAGAGCGCCACCTCAGCCAATCGCCGCACAGTGGGAAAAACGGCAAATCTAGGTGGACATCGCTTATAACTTCTAAAGAAATAGTCAAAATCACTTGAAATTTCGTAAATATCTTTTTGAGATCCTTAACGGTATTTGGATAATCTGCGGTAGTGATCGGATATGGGGCAGTTGCTATTGCGACCGGTCGCAATGACCACTTGAGCACCTTGCGGCTGCGTTGTATTATTCAACGAAAAATTGCGCCTTTAATATGGTTCATGAGGTTTTTTGATGCGCTGAATTGAATGAAACTACTTTCAAAGCTCTATCTATAATCCTTAATGTTATATAAGAACAATTCAATGGCAAAAATTGAAAAACAACTAATAGTTTGTTCATTTACAAAATTAACATATGTTCTAAATAAACAACATAGATTACTAAAATATAAACGCAGAATACTTTATAAATAAATAATATAAAATGAACGAAGATTGTTCATATATCTTTAAACTTAAAATCATAAAACAAAAAAAAATCAAAATTATAGGTATCGACTACCGACAATTTTGTTCCTTTTATAGAAATTTGTAAGAATCATGGCTCTGATAGCAGAGCTAACAATTCATCTGTTAAACAATTATTTTTATGAGAAGATTGGAACAAAGCACTACCAACTTCATTAGCCAAAGTTGAAATGTATAGATCAGATGAATTAGGAAGGGTGTAGAACAAGTATTCCATCGTACTTTTTCTATTGATTTTTCTCTTGTTTTCTCCCCTAAATTGTCTCGGATCCACTTTTCTCGCTGCCATAGCTTTTGCGGACATCAAAACAATCGCTATTGAACATCAATCAATGATTTCATGTGCGTGGATTAGCAGCTTATGTACACTTGCTGGCATTGGGTACCAGTTATACAGGATACATATAGTTCTGCAGTCTGAATCTTGTATTTTGATAAATGCTCTGCATTAATGGCGAATCCGCTAGAAATAGCCCGAAGAATAATGTAGAATCTTTTCAGAAGTTCTTCGTTTATTCCAGTTACGGTTGCAACAAGATTCTTCAAAGAAAAAAGCTGCTGTGTTCCCCTCATTAGTTGACCCAACACCCTTTTTCACAACATCAATAAGCAATCCCATTTTTCCCCCCGCAAGCAATTCCATTTTTGTATCTCTACTTTACTCTTCGTTTTATGGAAAATTTCCATATCAGTTGTATCTTTTTTGTAAATCCGCGATTTCTGTATTTTTAAACGATACGAAATACTTAAAAGAAACAGGAGACAGCGAATGTAGGCGTGAAGTGAAGAAACTCCGAAGTTGTATTGTGTTGCATCTATCGGCCGACTAAATATTGATGAAAGATTATTCATTGACTTTGGAGTATCACCGCATATGTTGTACGTTTGAACTGATTTTCCTGTACATGCACTTATGGTTTTTCCGTCAAACATAGTCATCTGAAGGTGATAGTGTATTCTATGAGTGGAGTTTTCCTTATCTACATGAATCAATGTGGGCTGAAAATCCTCTATTTGAAATTCAATAGCTGAAATTTCCCTTCGCGTCTGAAGGGTGGTTTTCTCAAAGGCAATTTTAATTGGTCTACAAAACCGAGGTGATGACGATTTTCTGTGGTGGCAAATTACTTTGTAGTCGCTATTTGTTTTTAGTTGCAGAGGCACAAGACAAGTGGAATAGAGATCTGAATCGCTGAGGTAGAAACTCCGCCTGTGCCTTTCTCTTCCAGATTCTCGTCTTTTTGAGGGTTTAACTGAATCTGTACATCTTCTATATACCGCTGTTTATAATTGGAATGCCTGGAACTTCATATCAACCCCATTTACCATACAAGGTTAAGTCGGAAGGCACAGCATTGCTCTTCAGGACATCTTCTAAATCAAAGCTAACCCTTGACTGGTATGGTCCAAAAGACCTTACAAAGTGACTTGAACTGCTGTTTCTGTGAGAGTTATAGATTCAGCAGTTGGATAGCCTTCCTTTTTTGCCTCCAAAACTGAGGGGTAAGAAGGATATCTCGGCGGCGAATAAACTGGAGTCTTGTTGGGATAGTAATATTTTTTTTCTATATTATTAGTACAATATTACATTATATTATTAATAATACTGCGATAAATTTATTTATAATTTTCAGTGAAGAGGCTGTGCTAACACATATAGTATAGTAATATAGCCTCGTTTCAGCTAGTCTCGCTCTCAGATATTCCCTAGACTGCTTTCCAAACTTTTTTCAAGAGCAACGGAACTCGACTACGCAAGACAGTCTCCCTGAAAAAATGCGATCTCTTAGCCGTACGGCTCTAGACGGTTGTAAATCCAACTTTTACGTATTCAGTAGATGCTACTCTTCAAAATCATATCACTTGGAAGACGGAGGAACACGGAGAAAAAAGTAGCACCTTTCTAAAACTTAAGATTTATGATAATTTTGCGCGTAACTTGTCGTTAATGCACTCCAGAATATAATACGTTTGAAAATATTTTAACTGACTAAATATGTTAAATATGCTTCTGTTAAGTGCATTAAGAAAGAAGAAATGTAATATTGTCATTTTCATAGCCGTTGGAACAATATTACAAACGGTCTAATCTTTGGACAAAACTGAGACTCGCTGTTGCGTTGGAAAGAGTGATATGTTTTACCACATATTAATATATCAAATCCCATTCTAAATGCAGATTCTATCTGTTCAACTATCCTGGATGACAGTATGAAGTCGATAAGTCAATCTTTTGACATGAAATTTTTCCTAAATGTCCACCTAGATTGGCCGTTTTCCCACTGTGCGCCGCCTCGGGATCCCCTCAAATACTTCCGCTGTTGTTGTTTCTTATACACTCTGGCATTCGCGAAGCGATGTCAGATCCTCTTGATAGGATGGCGATGGGCGAAAGGGGACGGCTTCCATTTTAATGAACCCCCAGTGATAGAAAGTTCTACTACCTTGGGGTCTCCTAAATTTGAACCAGAATTCCAGATGAAACGCATAGAACCTGAAATCACCCCTATAGGTATCGTTTGAACGTGCAACAGAACGCGAACAGATTTTACGTGCACCAGCTCACATTAGCGTTAACGATTCCACAGCAGCCCCTCGGAGAGAGGTTTTGTCCCTCCCAAGCACTGGCCAAGCCTGTGCTGCTCTACTTTCTGTGTTCTGCTGGGAATTGAGCTTAGCAGCTAAGCCACAGGGACAAATGAATACTTCTTGCTATCTAAAGACAGGTCAAGATATATTCAATAGAATAATTGTTTTTCTTTTTTTCATGTATTACCTCTTTGAATACAAGAAATTGCGATATATCTCAAAATAATTAATATACCAGAAAATTATGTTCATTTATAAAGAATAATAAAATAGTACATTTCCCATGAATAATATCATATCCGTCGCTAGTTACCAACTTTTGCCAACATTATGCCAATTCGTAATTATTGATTTGGAAAATCAAATAGTCTGTAGATTCGAACTTGAGCAGTGCTTGACTATCAACATTGCCATCTTTTTCAGTTAAAATTTTCTTGTAAATAATTTTTCCAATAAAAGCAACGAGTTAAAACTAAAGTATTCTAGGCCAGGGAAGAACAGAGATTGTAGAATTTGACTATACATATGAGAGGGGTCTTTCATCATATGCCTCAATACAAATGGAGTGATAAGGACGGACTCTAACAATAAATCATCAAAATAGAATATATACAGTCATGTGCAAAAGTTTAAGAACAATAGCTGTTTTCCTGTATTTTAACAGAATACATCATTTTCGCTCGTGATTGCGTCATCACGAGCGAGCATGACGCCATTTGTCATGCATTGATTGCATCAGACACTTTCTACTGCTATAAACAAACGTACCTTTCTCGTTAATCAGTAGTTCGTTATTGGATTTTGCGTACACAGTGCTAATGCATGATTGTTGCAATGGGTAAAAAATCTTCACTTACTGTTGAAAAACGGGCAAAAATAGTGGCCCTGCATGAAGTTGGCTTTTCTGAACGTGAAATAAGTTTGAAGTTAAATTTCAGAAGACAGGTGTGCATCAATGTATCAGTAAATTCAAAATTTTGGGAAATTATACGGATCTTAAGAAAAGTGGTCGCCGAAGAAAAACTAGTGCACGTGATGATTATGCGATAAGAAGGATGGTCACTGGATCTCCCACAACCTCCTGCAATAAAATTTGAGATGCTGTGGCTGCAAAGGGCACTAACGTCAGTTCGAGTACTATTTCAAGACGTTATACTAAAGATTTTGATTTATTATCCTACAAGCCTGCAAGGAAACATTGACTTACTCAAAGTATGAAAAGGAAACGACTGACTTTCGTCAGACAATATCAGAATTGGACCGAACAACAGTGGAGTGCAGTGTTATTTTCCGATGAGTGAAGTGTGCAGCAATTTCCTTCACGTGGTAAATGTATTCGCCGTCCATTTGTAAAAAGATATGATGGCAGATATACAATTCCAACAATGATACGCCCTCCAAGACAGATGATATGGGGTGTATTGTCTGCGTCTGGTACTGCTGCTCTGTATTTCCTGCCACCTAAAACCGCGATGGACGGCAGTCGGTACCTTAATTTGTTACGTGACAATTTGGAGCTTTACATGGATGTTCACGGATGTTCAATTTTCATGCATGATGGGGCTCCGTGTCAGTGGGCAAGGATTGCTAAGAATTCTCTGACGGGCTACTCAAATCCAAGTGCTTGATTGTCTAGGTAACAGCCCAGATGTGAATCTCATAGAGAATCTGTCGTATATTGTGAAAAATAAAGACGCAGGGAAGCTAACATCCAGTGCTACAGAACTTGTTGAAGTAATAAAGCATGTGTGGTGTACAAGAGATTTTTCAAGCTTACTGCCATTCTCTTATTTATAGCATGCCTAAAAGGATTGCAGCAAAGATAAAAAATAAAGAAGGCCCGACAAAATACTGACTATACTTTAATAACCTTGTAAGTCTATTTTTTTCATTTGAAACAGATGTTTTTGTTTCGGAATTCCATTAAATCTGACTTTTCTATGTGTGGTCACAAACCTTTTCACACGACTGTAAAATCGAACTGAGAAAAAGGATACTGAGGAAGAAGCCTTGAGTTATACTGAGTTTTCCATTTACAGAGGACTTTGAATGAATTCCAATAATGCAATTATTATCACACTGTGCTTTTATACTACTAGTCAGGAGTTTAAGCTGGGCAAAATTTTTATCCCTTGAGTGAGTTGGTAAAATGAAGAACGAGCTGAGACCTAAGCGTCAAGTTGAATATACAAGAGCATATGTTTCCACCTCAGGGCCCATGGTCACGAACGTATGGATGTGCAAGGCAGGCCTGGGTCTTACGTGGGCTTTGCGCCAATGCTTAGTTTAGTTTAGATGATTTTGATTAGTGTCTAAGTTAGAATTAGTTTAATGAGAGAGCGGTAGAGCGGTACGGTAAGAGGTATTTAAGATTTGGCAAAAGTCATGGTTTGTTTCTTCCGGTTAGACTTAGGACGGTTTGAAGTAAAAATGTGTGCTAAATTTTACCCTTCACTATATAATCAAACAAAGAAGGTTCCGAACTTTTAATAAAATTGAGGGCTGGATTATGTCGCAAATGTTGATTAAAAAAATGAATAAATTTGTGCTTGGGTAAGTGTTTAATATTTGAGTATACATTTAAGGGTTGAAACATTGATATTTATTATATATATATCTTATCATATCCACCCTGATGTGTCGAAAAGTAAGTTTGTAGTTCTTTACACTGTTTTCATGATAAGACCATGCATGCAAGGCCTCAAATGTAGACGAAATTCTTTAAATAAACAATGGACAAGCTGAAGCTGAAACCGTGAAAAGATGTTTAAATGGATTTCTGCATTGCAGAAAATGTGAAAAAAAAAGTTATGCATGACACAAAAACTGAATTAGTTCAACTGATTTCATATTTTTTGATATTTTTAAAAAGGAGTAAGCGTTGTTACACCAATACTCAGGTTGAAAAAACTAGTTGCAATAAAAAGTTAAAGACTTAAGCTCTCGAAATAAACTATTTTATTGAGACGTCAGTTTAAATTAAGCATAGTACATAACGCAGTTGGGTGGTTCGCCAGCGTTGTAAAGAATTATGTCTGTATTTTACAATCCACAACTGGTGAAGTGAGTGCGAAAATTCAGATGCCAACAGGTCTTCACATTGGCAGGAACATTCACTAAGCCGAGATAACCAACGCCAATTACAAATTTAGAATAAATTTAGACCAATGAAGTTAAAGTAAACAAGCAGCGACTGGATAATCTTGAAAGCCGGTGCAAGGTATCAGAAGTAATTGAAATAAATTATGCCAAATTTGTAGGCAACAGTGGGGGGTGAGAAACACCCCCCACTGTCAGTTATAAATTACAAACTAACAAAATAAAATCTGTTTTTAGTCTAAGAGGTGCCTTCGAGACTGAAATAAATAACTCAAAACAGGCTTTTGCGGGAAAATGCGAAATACAAATTTTGAAAGTCGAAGTAAGAAAAAGCGAAGACAGAAACAAAAGTTAAAAGGTTTGATTTAAAATAGATTAAATTTAAGAAAATGAAAAAAATGATAGTGATATTAAATGTATGATCTACATCACAATATCAGAATGTTATAAATAATTTAAATTGTAAACGCCTTGCAATGAACACTGGAATGAAATTGACCATATGTTACGTCAGAGCCGTTTGGAAGTTTAAAATACGAAATTTTCATAACCTTTCAACAATGTTTCAAGTAGAGCTTAAGTTTTAGTATATAATTGTGCCACGAAAGCTTGATCCGCGGATACGGATATGAAAACGAATCATTTTATTTCTCATATCTGTGAATGCGATATGAAACTGATCATTTGTATCTCATATAAGCGGATACGGATACGGATCTTTTTGTTTGGATATTACTTTGAAGAATACGTTATGTTGAAGCGGTCATTTCATTCACAATGCGTGTAATATTTTGCCCACTGATAACTTTCAAATCTTGTGTAGTGCATGGGTGAGAAAAATATTTTAGTGGTTAAAATCACATTTTTAAAAATGTTAACATAATTTTTTGTGTATATTATATGCTACTATCAAGCCAAGTAGGTCTTAAAATCTACAGAACTTCTTGTTATATCTTATAAACATAGATTTTGTTGAGATTTTGTTACATAAATACAATGTAACCACTATGTCTTTAAGTCGAAGGGACATAGAAAAAATCGATATATCAAGTTTTGGATATTAAAAGGTGAAGTAAAAGGAGATCGGTTTATGATGGAAAACACATTTTTCGAGGTATGGAGGTTTTCGAGATGTCAGGGTTCGAGACATCCAGGTTACTTCGTACAACTACTTCGTGAGATACTTAAAAATCTCTAGGATGTCTTTTCATAAGCTGTATTAGACACTGTAATAATCGATAAACCTAAGCCAGCTAAGAAACTTTACAAGAAAATGTATCGAGATGTGTGGGAGTTCTCTTGTACTATAACATTAAAAACCACTGTCAATTATGTGTAAATACCATTGGCGTAACTAAGTAGGTGGGGGCTAATCCCTCCCTAGAAAGATTTTAGCTTCGGGTGATTTCTAATCCGGATACTTTCTTTTCGATCAGACGGATGCGGATATGGTACAGATCTTTTTTCTTAGAATATCCGCGGATACGGATATTCAGTCTCTATTTCTAAGTTCAACCCTTCACAACCTTTCACGACTGGGTGGACAGTAGTTTAACATTTTGAGGCTAACCCTTTCCCAATGCTGAAAAAGGGCAGCCGTAGCCATCGCTCGACTTAACTACCAGCAAGATGGCGGGCGATCGAAACGTTCATCGCGCGCCACAGATCTAGAGATCCTTTTTTTGAAGCAGCTGGCTGTGCCGGACACAGCCAGCTGTCTCGTCACGCATGCTAGCCAGCACGCGATGAACGTTTCGATCGTCCGCCATCTTGCTGGTAGTTAAGTCGAGCGATGGCAACGGCTGCCCTTTTTTCAGCATTGGGCAATTTATCCAGCTGTTCTCGCATTCTTCCACTGTTTAGCAGATGTCAGTGCTGTTAAAAATAATCTTGGCAATTCTTTTGCGGGAAATGACGTGCTAAAAAGTAAAGGATTCTCGTGGAGTTATGTCACCCTCAACTATTTTTATAGAAATCAAATCTATTCTTCGTGACTGGCAACAGTCAAAACATCAGAGTTTGGTGTTCCCAGAACGGGAACACTGCGCCTTACAGAAATGCAACGAGCTAAGTTGAAAGTTTAAAACAAAATTTCACACATCACATTTAATAAAGTTTACAAAAACCCTTATAAAGAAGTTTCCATTCTTTGAAATCTCTCCAAGAAAAAAGAAAATGGATTTATCACAAAAGCGTATCTTTCGAAATGCATCCATTTTTACGAGTAAAAATGAAAACAATGATAGAACACGTACGTAGTGTGAAAAATGTCCATAAATAATATTTATGGTTCTTTATGAAAAAAGAAACACTGTGATTTTTTAAAGCTTGATGTATAAAAATTTCACGCTAATCCAATGAGAAAATAATATATTATAAGGACATCTATTTATGTATTTCTTCATTATTACAAAGTATAACACAACTAACAATATCAAATAAATTTTTATTTACTTTAGAATAATGATTTTTTATACAGTTGAAATAAGATAATTTTTAATGTTTTTTTATTATTTTTTATACTGGAGTTTGTTTAAAAAGAGTAACTAGAAATGCACAGCAACAGTTTATGAGTATATAAGTATCACTTCTCAAAACTGCCTACCTTCTGAAATAATTAATTCAGTGTCTTTTAATTACAGATATGAAAAAAAATTAAAATACGTTGTAAATAATAAATAGATAAGACTGAAAAACATAAAGTGAATCTTTTTTATGAACTTTTATATTTAATTAATAAATAATTATTTTAAGCAGTCTTTTTGTTCGAATAAAAAGCATTTTTAGTAGGCTTATTTTTTAATTTCTTCTACAGATACAAATAGTATTAAAACTGTATGAAGAAAAAAATAAGTTATGCTTTACAGCAAAGGAATTTTTATTTAACATATTTTGAAAACAAACAAATAGTCTTTTGCTAGTATTAAATAGGAATTGGATGAGTTCACAATGGTTTTACAGCTCCCTTTATTAAATATAAATTAAAAGTAGACACTTATTAGCTGAATGTACATATTCATTGATACACAAATATTATGATCCATGTAAAAATAAAGTGTAGTATTTTAGTTTTAAAATAGATTTTCGGAGTAAGATTACTTTGTGTTATAGCTTGAAAGTATTTCTGAGAGAATTTCCAAGAGACACAAAAAACATAATGTTTCCGCATGATAATTTCAATTAGACTAACACTTACAATTTTGAAATCTATTATTAATTTATATTTAAAAGCATATAACCTCTTAAAACATATTTTATTTCTGATCACTCCTCAGAGGAAAGTTTTATTATAAATCTACATCTTCCTAAACTAGCAATATCCCTTAATGTGCATAAAGCATTATCATAATATGCAGTTCAATTTCTTAGATAAGTGCATTTTAAATTATCGGCAGACTATTTGATCCAAGCTTCATAAGTTTAACAGAGATTCAAGAATTGTTAGTGGACACTAACTAATTTTTTAAAGAGCTAAAATAATTTTACATTTTCATCTTCATGTTCTCCCTTTTCTTTTCTTTTTTTTTTTTTTTTGGTTGTTGTTGTTGACCAGCAAGACTCTTGTGCCGTACCTACCAGTTCCTTTGTATAAAATTTGCACTCCAACACAATCCATATTATGTCTATTTCTGATCCAACTCATCCATAATACATCCATGTCTATACATAGACAGGGGATTCTTCGGTTACCGGGTGTCGTCGCCAAGCGGTGATGAGTCGCCAAACTTGGAGTTTGGTCGAAAGTTTGTTTACTTTAGCGTTAGAGTCAGATGTCTGTTGTAACCTGTGTAGATTGAGTTGAGGTGTTGGATGATGCTGTATTTTGATGAAAATACGCTCGGTGGGTTCATTAAACGATACCAGGATGTTTGGTAAAGGAATTTTGTGATTGGTTTAGGCAATTTAACTGTAATCGGTAAACCGAAAAGCAGGTGAATTTGAATTCGATGTGTGAGTTCTTGTTTGGTGTTTGTTGAGTTATTTACGGGGAATACAAGATGTATTTGGAAATGTGTTGTGTTATTTGAAGTGTAGTGAATATTATGTTGTTGTTTAAAAAGGAAGTGTGTGTTTATTTGAAGGAGGGCGTGATTATAATGTTAAATAAAAGGAAGTGTTTTGGTGTTATGTTATTAGCTGATGTGTTATGGATATTTTTGAAGAGTTTCTTAAAATAAAGGTAAGTGTTTTTTTTTAAAAGAATTTTTGCAATTGCTTAAGGTTTTCAATGTGAATTGTAAATCGATATTTGATGTTGTTATGTTTTCATATAGTGACTTTATATGAGGTGTATAACTAGGTTATTTAATGCACCGATGTTGTTTTGAGTTGAAAACGGGCCAGTGTTTGACCAGTTTACATAGCTGTACAACTAGGTTGCTGAATCCACTGAGGTTTTTTTAGTTAAAAACGGACCACTGGTTGCCTAGTTTACATAGCTGTACAACTAGGTTGGTGAATCCACTGGGGTTTTTTTAGTTAAAAACGGACCACTGGTTGCCGAGTTTACATAGCTGTACAACTAGGTTTCTGAATCCACTGAGGTTTTTTTAGTTAAAAACGGTCCACTGGTTGCATAGTTTACATAGCTGTACAACTAGGTTGCTGAATCCACTGAGGTTTTTTTAGTTAAAAAGGGTCCACTGGTTGCATAGTTTACATAGCTGTAGAACTAGATTGCTGAATATTCTGAAATGTTTTTAGTTAAAAGTGGTTTACTGTTTGCTCATTTTTAATTGCCTGTTACTGAATTTGCTGACAATTTTTAGTGTTAAGTATGGATGGCGTATTTTGTTGTATTGTTTTTTTTTAAGTGGAATATCTGTGGAATTTTAATGTGTTAAAGTAATTTGTATTTCCTGACAGTGCTCAACATGTTGTATTATTTTATCGTATTCTAAAATGGTGTTTCACACGTGAAAAATTTGGCGACAAAAAAAAGCGCCAAGTAGCGGGTGTTGGCGAGAAAAAAAAGTCGCCAAAAATAGCCGACACCCGCTAACCGAATAATTCCCCATAGACATCCAAAAGACATCTATTCATGGACATAATCTGGAAAATCCAGAATATGTCCACGAATAGACCAAAACTAGAATAAAAATATCCGGAATATGTACATTTATGGACGTATTCCAGATGATCCACACTATGTCAGTGATATGACATAAACTGGATGTGTGTATAAGTCCAGAAATGGACAAAATATGGAAAAGTTACTTTTTGTCATTGATTTTCATTTTACCCAATACTGTACTTACGAAGCATGAATTTATAATACTTTATGTTTTTATTCATATTACATTTTACCCCAAAAAAGTTTAAAAACATTTTAAATTCTAGAGGGTTGTTTTTGTCGGGGAACTTTTGAAATTTAAAATACGTTTTATGTATTATTATTTCCTATAAAAGCGGTATTGTGTAAAAAGAAACTCGTATCCTCATACAAAAAAAGAAAATTCTCTAGCGACTCAACATCCAAAAACGAATAGTCCGAAACTAAAAAATCTTTACTTCAACATTTTGACGCATCAGAGCAAGTCCCGCTGCGAATAATGGCTAGCACACTCTACTGTGAAGTCCATGATTAAGGGTTCGAATCTGAAGCGGGGCAAGTACTTTAAGTTTGTTTTAAAAAAATTAAATTAGTTACGAATATTTTTACAAAATTCGTTATTAAGATGTAACGATAAATTTAAATTAATCATTACATAAAATTTGCTAAAACTTATTAAATGGTTTTTAGTGATGTCCAGGATTCGACCGTAAAAGGTCTATAATCAGACAAACACGTCCATATGCATGTCTATAAGACGTCATATGGGCGTCCTACAGTGCCATATTGACTTAAAATGGACACATTTAAAATATGTCTACTGAAAAACTGAAACTATAGATTTTTCTCGAAAGCGGATAGGTTCATATTGTTTGTATGGCACATGCACGATACATTTAGTTATCAATGTCATTGATACATTATTTGCTTTTCAGCATTTCTTTTCTTTTTTTTTTTCTTAACAGCCTTCTCATGAACCATTCCAAACTTATGATGTTCTTTTGATCTATAATGCAAAGTTTAAACAGTTTTTAAAGCAATCAAATTACACCATTAACTGAAAAAAATTTAAATCGTATGGGAGAAATTTGACATTTAATTTTTATGTTTACTGCTTTCCTATTGTTTGAAATAAATTTCTCTTTATTTCAAACTTTAAGTCAAGATTAAAATATTTTTTCTTTTCTAGATTCCACATCCCTGGAATTAATTCGAATTACACATGTGAGGAAAATTTCCGTTTCCTACTGTGCGAAGAATGGGCGGGCACGCAGCTAGTGTAATCATATAAGGTAAAAAGCTATTTTAAAATTTAAATTTATGTTCCATTACATGTATTTTTTAAATTTTTTATAACTGAATTTGTAACTTATTTTGATAGCTGATATTGTAACTAAGCTATTGTAATCAGGGGCGTAGCCAGAAATTTTTCATAGGGAGGGTTACAGCTACTACAACTCATATATATGTATACGTGTGTTTGATAATGTAACGAAGAATATACATTTTGTATGCCAAAAAATTCATCATGAGGGTTATGAACCCCCCCCCCAAAAAAAACCCCTAATGAATCAATTTATAACTGGTTTTGATAGCCGACACTCTAACTATGCTAATGTAATCATAAAATGTGCAAATTTATTAGGCAAGTTGGAGTGTTTAGGCTGATTTTATTTTTTACCAACTATGCGAAAAATTCGAGCTGGGAATCGAACCCACGACTGAAGCATTCCTGGGTTAGAGGCTCAATGCGGCGTGGGTTCGAGGCATGCATTGAGTCGTGTGTTCGAGGCTCAATGCGGCAGTCCAAAAATTCCAGAGCTAGGAATCGAACCCACGACTGCCGCATAACGTGCGGGTGCTCTACGACTGAGCTACTCTGGGACGATTCCCAGATGAAATTTCTCGCATTAGAACCATTGGCGTTTATCATCTTCCTCTGCAAACCACAGATGGAACAGATGAAACAATTAATTCGTGACAACTCCGTTACGCTGCAGAATTTATACATATTTTAGAAAGTGTTTCTATCAACCTTTCAAGTTATTAGGCAATATCGAGTGTTTAGGCTGATTTTATTTTTTACCAACTATGCGAAAAATTCGAGCTGGGAATCGAACCCACGACTGAAGCATTCCTGGGTTAGAGGCTCAATGCGGCGTGGGTTCGAGGCATGCATTGAGTCGTGTGTTCGAGACTCAATGCGGCAGTCCAAAAATTCCAGAGCTAGGAATCGAACCCACGACTGCCGCATAACGTGCGGGTGCTCTACGACTGAGCTACTCTGGGACGATTCCCAGATGAAATTTCTCGCATTAGAACCATTGACGTTTATCATCTTCCTCTGCAAACCACAGATGGAACAGATGAAACAATTAATTCGTGACAACTCCGTTACGCTGCAGAATTTATACATATTTTAGAACGTGTTTCTATCAACCTTTCAAGTTATTAGGCAATATCGAGTGTTTAGGCTGATTTTATTTTTTACCATCTATGCGAAAAATTAAATGTTATTCATTTTTAGAAGAACGCATGAACATTGTTGAGTTTTTTTTTTTTTTTTTTCCCACTGGAATTTAGATTTTGATGTGTGATGTGTGGATGTATTTTTTGTCCTTAGCCGTACCCCCATTAAAATTTAATGTACAATGTAAACAGTTTTACCATATTAAATGTTATTCATTTTTGGAAGAACGCATGAACATTGTTGAGTTTTTTTTTTTTTTTTTTCCACTGTAATTTAGATTTTGATGAGTGATGTGTGGATGTATTTTTTGTCCTTCGCCGTACCCCCATTAAAATTTAATGTACATTAAAATGTAATGTACATTAAAATTTAATGTACAATGTAAACAGTTTTACCATATTAAATGTTATTCATTTTTGGAAGAACGCATGAAATTTTTTTTTTTTTTTCCACTGGAATTTAAATTTTGATGAGTGATGTGTGGATGTATTTTTTGTCCTTAATAATCAAAGTAGGCGCAAGC
Organism: Cheiracanthium punctorium; assembly: GCA_038373885.1. NCBI lineage: Eukaryota > Metazoa > Arthropoda > Arachnida > Araneae > Cheiracanthiidae > Cheiracanthium > Cheiracanthium punctorium. The sequence goes on from JAWZYV010016048.1 coordinate 495,580, forward strand.
AGGGGATCCAGGGGGGGCACACGGCTGGGTATGGGAGCCCCCCCGCCTTACGCCATGCCACTGCGAACAGCCACCACTTCCGACTTGATTTTTTTTCCCTCCGGAGGATGGTGGTTTTGACGAGTGGCATGTGAACGCATGCTTTTAGAATTGCCTGACATAAGTACGCCGGTGTTTTTTCTGCGTTCGGGGATGGTGCGAGACGAAAGGAAGGTAACTATACTCGTATGTTCGCGTTATTTTATTTCTCGGAGTTTGCAAGGCAGCGAAGCTCACTCTGCTGACTGTGAATGGTTCCGTGAATTTAAATTGTCGAGATGAATGAATTTCACATTTCCGAGGAGATGACTGATCGACATGTATGAACGTTGTCGAGTTTCTGGTGATTGTTTTTCCTGTATTAATAGGTTTTGGTTTAGTATACCCATGGCAAGGGTAAATTGTAATCTTGTGTTTTAACGAATTATTCTAATAATCAAAGTAGGCGCAAGCAGCGGATCCAGGGGGGGCACACGGTTGGGCATGGGAGCCCCGCCCCACTGCAGGCCATTTAAGAGGGTGGGAGGGTTTTGGGGGGTGGGGAGCGAGCAAATATCTTTGGAAGGTTTTCTTCCAAAGATATTTGCTCTTTTAAAACTGTGTTTAAATTGTATATTAGCCCTCCTCTTGAGCTTTCGAAGGTTTTCGAAGGTTTCGAAGGACATCTGTCAAAAGGTAACGCAGGTGTCCTAAGGCGAGCTCAGCGAGGACAGAAACCTCGCGTAGAGTAAAAGGGCAAAAGCTGGCTTGATCTTGATTTTCAGTACGAATACGGACCGCGAAAGCGGGGCCTATCGATCCTTTTGTTTTTACGAGTTTTATGCAAGAGGTGTCAGAAAAGTTACCACAGGGATAACTGGCTTGTGGCGGCCAAGCGTTCATAGCGACTTCGCTTTTTGATCCTTCGATGTCGGCTCTTCCTATCATTATGAAGCAGAATTCATAAAGCGTTGGATTGTTCACCCACTAATAGGGAACGTGAGCTGGATTTAGACCGTCGTGACCGTAGCGGAAGTGGAAAACTTCTGCGACAGTCTCCCCGGCATGCCCGCGCGGTATGTAAAGGAGGAGATTGAGAGGCTAAGGGCCAGAGAGTTATTGCTACTTGTAGCAATAGACCTGCAGGGACCCCTGAAGTCCGTTGACCGAAAAGCCGTCATGAGGCGGTTCATGGACATGTATGAGCTGTTCGTTAGGAATAGCCTTACACAGGCGAAACTGCGGGATCAGATTGCGGCTCTCCGTGCTGAGAAACCCACGTACGCTCAGGTGGCGAGCGTTGTGGGGCCGCCCATTTCAGTTGCCATCACCCCACCACCCACAGAAGCGCAGGTGGCAAGCGCTAGTGGGTGTAGTCAAAATGCCACAGATCCCCCCATCCAAACGTCAGAGGCGGACGTGGATGGGACAATCTCAGACGCCCCAACTCAACCCTCCACAGATGCGCAGGTGACAGGCGCCAGTGGTTGTACATCACATGTCACGATAGCGACCCCGCCTAGGAATAGCACCGCGTCCGAACACGTGATGTTCGTCGACGCAGCCAAGGAAGGTGTGTGCGTAAGGGACTTAGTATGCAGGGAGGTGAACCCAGTGAAACTGGGCGCCAAAGTCCTGTGGACCCGTAAGGCGAAGAATGGGGGTATGAAAATACGGACTGAGACCGAGGAAGACCTAGATATCTTAATCAGGCAGATCTCGGCCAGCGATAAGCTGAAAGATAAGGTTACCGTAAGGAAACCGGTCCGCAGAAACCCCCAACTTTGCTTGGTAGATGTTCCGTGGGAACTCGACGACCGAGCTGTTGTCGATGCCATTCGGGGCCAAGAGGAGGGCTTGGCAAGTGATGAGATTACCATCAGGTACTCCATCAAAAAGAGGGATACACGCCACGTTATAGTGGAGGTACCCCCTAAAGTCTTCCATGCAATATTGAGTCAGGAACGCATAACCATGGACTGGCATAAGATAAGGGTGGTGGAAAACCTAAGGGCTACTCAGTGTTTCCGTTGTGGAGAGTACGGTCACTTAAGCACTACTTGTAAAGCCCGGAAACGCTGTATGAACTGCGGAGCTAAAGGGCACGTGAGCAAGGACTGTATAGCCAGCTCTAGATGCCATATCTGCGAGTCTCGTAACAGGCGGAATCCCGGGAGAAACGTAGTGAGTGTAGACCACTCTGCAAAAGCAGAGAGTTGCCCAACGAGGATCTATGAAGTGTCGATGCTTAAAAAGAAGACTAACTATGGGTAGTCTCACCATTGCGCAACAGAATGTCGGGAGAAGTCTCGCGGCTTCTGCCATCCTCCAAGGAGACCTAGATCAATACGATCTAGTCTGTGTCCAAGAACCCTACCTCCTGAAAGACGGGGGAAGAGTGGGCGGGATGCCCAACTCACGTCCGGTGGTTCATAGTCCAAATGGACGAGCAGCGATAATCGTAAGCAACCCCAGATTGCAATTTATCGTAAAGCTGCTAACCAAGGACATCGTAGCAATAGGTCTGGACACGGACAGTGGCTCATTAACGGTAGCAACATGCTATCTGTCTCCCAACGAGGATGTTACCGAGCAGATGGATTGTCTGCAAGCTTTGGTCAATGCTAACCCTTCTCTGATCCAACTGGGCGATTTCAATGCGAAACATACAGCATGGGGTAACCCATGTAACACCGAGGACACCCGGGGTGACACCATCTTTGAGTTCCTCTTGGCAAATGACTTGAACTTGCTAAATGATCCAGAATCGGACCCGACGTTCCAGAGCGTACGAGGCTCCAGTTGGATAGACCTGTCAGTAGCCCGCCTACAGGGTGAACTTCAGGTAGAGAAATGGGAATTGGTCGACCTCGAGTCAGGTACAGACTATCTCAGAATTGTCACAACCCTTCCCATAGGTGAAGAAAGGTTGGAACAGTCAAAGAGAATAAGGCTTAACAAGCTCTACATTCCCAAAGTAAGACAGCTGCTTGACCGCAAGCTCTCTGAATATTCTGTTGACTGGGTTCGAGAGAACAGAGTCGACTACTGTGTGGAAAAGGTGACTGAGGCCATGTGGGCGAGTTGTGCTTCGAGGAGCCAGCCCAATGGCAGCGAAGTCCACCGGCCCAGACGTGCGAATTCGTGGTGGACGCTCGAGCTAGCGATCCACCGGAGGAAGGTGACAGCGAAAAGGAGGAGGTTCCAACGCTGCACTGATGACCCCAACTGTAGAAAGGTCCTGGAGGTGGCCTATAGGAAAGAAAAAGCTCAATTTAATAGAGCTGTAAGACGAGCAAAATGGGACTACTGGAAACAGTATCTCGATGCCGTCGATCCTAGGCAACCCTTCGGAGCCCACTACGGTTGGATAAAGGGGAAACGTAATTCTCCTTTCCTCCTAGGTGCCATCACAGGGGATGGTACCGCGAACACGCACGCAGAAGCCGTAGGCAAGCTACTCAGACACCACTTCCCGCAGGACGTGCCGGAAGATGACACTCCGGAACAGAGGGAAATAAGAGCGTCAAAGCCGGATCTCGGAGACGACGATCCACCGTTCAACATGAAGGAACTCGAAGCAGCTCTGAGCGCTCTTAATAAGGGCAAAGCTCCGGGACTGGACGGCATACCTCTAGAAATTGTTCAGTCGGCCATTGAGACCAACAAGGAACTATTCTTGGAAATTTTTAACAAGTGCCTCGAACTAGGCACATTCCCTCCAGTATGGAAAAGGGCAAGTTTGGTTCTTTTTAACAAGGAAGGAAAAGACAGTTCGGACCCATCGAGCTATCGACCGATTTGTCTCCTGTCGGCATGGAGCAAAATTCTAGACAGGCTTGTGGTAGAACGCCTCCAGCACCACCTCCATACAGGTGGTCACCTGGCGAAGACCCAATACGGGTTCACGCCGGGGACGGGTGCGGAGGAAGCCATCTCTGCCATTTATAAGTCAGTCGAGGTCAACGCAGCTCTGGGGAACGACACATGTCTGATTTCCTTAGACGTTAAAAGTGCCTTCAATAATGTATGGTGGCCTTCCATACTATACCTGTTGGGTCAGACAGGGTGCCCGAGGAATCTGTACAGGATGGTGAGTAGTTTCCTAACAATGAGGGAGGTAGTCTATCGTTCAGGAGGATCGGAGGTTGTCCACAGCTACAATAGAGGATGTCCGCAGGGATCCAACTCCGGACCCCTGCTGTGGAACATCGTAGCGAACTCGGCTCTTAAGCTCAAGCTTCCTGTTGGAGTCTATCTGCAGGCTTATGCGGACGACTTCGTTGTGGTAATTGATGCTCCCAATGCGCATCAGTGCAGCCGCAAGGCGACTGAAGCCCTCGCTATCCTTCAGAAATGGAGCGAGCTCCACAAATTGGAGTTCAGCCCAGCCAAAACGGTCGGGCTTCACGTACGACCCCTGCGTCGAATGGGGCGAGTGCGGTCTCCCCTCACTGCCCCGGTAATCCGTTTCGGGGGTAGTATAGTAAAGTTTCAGTCAGAGCTGAAGGTGCTGGGAGTGGTGCTCAATCAAAAGATGAATTCCATGGCACACGTCGCACACCTCAAGCAACTGCTGGCGAGATACGTGGTAAGACTCCACAGCCTAACAAGGCCCGGCAACGGACTTAGCGGGACTGTGTTGAAGAACCTCTATAAACGTGGAATGGAGCGTGTAGCTCTTTATGCCTGCGGAGCCTGGTGGCATGGAGGAACAGAGCGATTGCAGACGCACCTAATGCAGGTGCAGAGGATTATACTGCTAGCGATAACAAAGTGTTACCGCACAACAAGCAGTGCCGCGCTCTGTGTCCTTGCAGGCCTCCTACCACTAGACCTACAGGTGGAGAAAGAAGCGCTCATCTCGAGACTTCGAAAGCAGGGTCAATCGATCCAGTTCGGAGATACGAGAATAGAACCCTCCGAAGTAGAGGGCGAACTTCCACGATGGGGGACACACCCGAGTAGGAGCCCGTTCATCAGCTGGGACACCCTGGGCCCACGGAGGAAGGGACTAGAGCTCTTCACGGATGGGTCCAGGCTCAATGGCAAAGTGGGATCAGGATACGTCCTGTACAGTGGTCAGAAGAGAATCTCGGACGGCCACTACAGGTTGTCGGACAACGGAAGTGTATTCCAGGCCGAACTCGTCGCGATCCTGAAAGGTCTGCAGGACCCACTCTGTCGTAGCACAGAAACCCTGGACGTCTATACGGACAGCCAGTCCTCGCTCCAAGCTCTCTCAAGGCTGAATTGCAGAAATGCAATGGTTGCAGCTATCCACTCCGAGATCGGAGACAGGCGGATCCGCTTCCACTGGGTGAAGGCACATGTCGGAACCTGGGGGAACGAGGAAGCCGATGCTCTGGCGAAGAGTGGAACACAGAAGCCAGCAGTAGACGAGAGAGTGAAGAGCTCGATAAGGAGCGTGAAGTACTCCATGAGGACTGAAGCCAGGAAACTGTGGCAGAAAAGGTGGGAAGAAGCAGAAGTCGGACGTTTTACACGTACGATCTTTCCAACGGTGAGCGAAAAGAGAACTTGGAAAAGTAGGAAGGTGTACTGGGTCGTGACGGACCACGGTCCCTTCCCGGCCTATTTTCGACGGTTCTTCGTTAAGGAGACAAGGAATTGCAACTTCTGCCCCCCGACAAGTCCAGCCGACAGTCTGCACATCGTAGCCCAGTGCCCTGGGCTACAGGAACTGAGAAATCTGTTCTGCCCGAAATTGGATGCCTCGACATTCAATAACTACGTGCGGAGCGAAAAAGGGCGCGAGGCCCTGTCCCGCTTCCTCGATGCGCTAGGAGACTCACTAAGTTAACGGGCAACTTAGAGAAAAGAGTGAGCGCTTCCCCAAACCAGAGTTAGCTGGTGGGGGGATAGATACTTGGTGGTGCATGTATCGAACAAAGTAAATACTGGTGGTGCATGTGTTTGCTTCTCGAATTTGTTAGGGAATACTGGTGGTGCATGTATCTCCCGAAGATGCCCGGCCAAGAGGCCGGCATCAAGTACTAGGTGCTTATAATGAAATACTGGTGTATTTCAAGAAAGGACTATTGAGTCCTTTGGTGGTGCATAAAGTTCGAAATACTGGTGGTGCATGTATTTCAGGAAACCACGGTTCTCGCGGTATTCCAATCCGCAAAAGGGTTCTTGCAGGCCATGCACAAGCATGGAGCAAAGAACTAACAGGTGAACCATGTCGAACGGAGGGCGAGCCCCTCCGACCGTGGTTGTGACCTCCTTCCTGTCAATGGACAGAGGAAACCTGGTGTCTATGCTGCACGAGTATCGTGCTCTCTGGTGTCCTGAGTTCTCCTATTGGTGCGACGGTCGTTGTAGTGATGACGGGTGGACAGTGGGCCGGGTTCGTCCTGCCCCGCTGGTCTGGGTCCCAGCACTGCCTCCTCTAATGTGGGGAGACGGGCAAGGGTTACCGTTTACCACCCGCTAGGCAAGCCCCGCGGAACCTGATGAGGGCCTCTTTGAGACTCCTCGAGAAGGTCTGCTGTCAATGCGGCGGCCCATTGGTGTCCTTTTAGGAGGGCTACCAATCGTGTAATGCTCAACATAGAGCGGGTGCACGTATTGAAATAGTCTCCTTACCCTACTGATGACTGGTCGTTGCGATAGTAATCCTGCTCAGTACGAGAGGAACCGCAGGTTCGGACACTTGGTACATGTCCTTGGCCGAGTGGCCAGTGGGGCGAAGCTACCATCCGTGGGATTACGGCTGAACGCCTCTAAGTCGGAATCCCGTCTAGTCACCGCAACGATACCGTTCGTGCCGCGCATGTCGTTGGGCAGCGTTAGCAGGGTCGTACATCCTTCGGGACTAGCCCTGCGACGAGGCCTATACGAATGGAGGCATCCAGGAGCCGCCTAGACTCGTGCGGCTCCCGTCTCTTATTGCCTACCCTGTAGGTGTGACGTGCAGGCGCCAAATCGTCTGTAGACGACTTAGGTACTTGTCTGGGTGTCGTACGTAGAAGAGCAGCCACCATACTGCGATCTATTGAGACTCATCCTTTGACAGGAAGGTTTGTGCGGCTTCGCTGCACTCATCTCCTGTCGCAATTTTTTTTTTACTTTTCGTTCCTGTTCCCGTGTTCTGTGACCTGGGAGTTATTTTTTTTTGCATGTGTTTTGTTCGCGAGTTCAGAATTTGCGCTTTTAAAGGTTGCCAATCTCTGTTCCCGGGGATTCGATTTCTCTTGCAATGTGCCTCGTTCGCGCGTTCTGAGATTTTTTTTTCCTTCTTGCATTCTTTTTTCTTTGAAATGCTCTAACATTTCCTTTTAATTATTTGCTAGGTTTAATCCTTTTTCTTCCTCTGCTTTCTTTGCACGAAAAGGCGATTCCCGATATTGCAGAAGAAAAACGGAAAAAGAAGAGGCGATAAGTTACGCAAAGTCGCAGGTACCTTTAGTTCACGTGTTCAAAAATAATTCTGCGAATAGTCTTAGTGTGCTTCGTTCGCGTGTTCAAAGTACGCGGATTCGAATTTCCTTAACATGTCTCTGTTTGGCGCGTTCTCATTTTTTTTCTTTCCTTTCTTCCTTCTCCGATTCTGCAATAATAGAATATATGGTATTTTCGAAGTTTCTTCCCTTGGGTTTCTCCACTTTTTTTTAAATAAGTATATTGACTTCAAAGAAAACCTTCGAAAGCTCAAGAGGAGGGCTAATATACAATTTAAACACAGTTTTAAAACAGCAAATATCTTTGGAAGCAAACCTTCCAAAGATATTTCCTCGCCCACCCCCAATCCTCCCACCCTCTTAAACGGCCTGCAGCGGCAATCTAACTGTCGGTTTCGAAGCGCACAAACATTAAACTTTAGTATACAATTTCAACAGCTTGCCATATTAAATGTTATTCGAAGAAAACCTTCCAAAACACAACTCACTCACCGAATCAACACATTATCACGTAATGAATTCTGAATTATCACATAATGCATTCTTAGATGGCATACATTAAAATTTAATATACAATTTAAACACAGTTTTAAAATAGCAAATGTCTCTTGAAGAAAACCTTCCAAAACTCATGGCACGAACAAAGACAAATTATTCTCGCATACGGGGCAGATAATGAAATGTAGTATGAATGTTATTGAAAAGAAGGAAATATTATTCAAAGAAAACCTTCGAAAGCTCAAGAGGATGGCTAATATACAATTCAAACACAGTTTTAAAACAGCAAATATCTTTGGAAGAAAACCTTCCAAAGATATTTCCTCGCCCACGCCCAATTCTCCCACCCTCTTAAACGGCCTGCAGTGGCAATCGACCTGTCGGTTTCGAAGCGCACAAACATTAAACTTTAGTATACAAGGAGCACCTTCGATATACCCTTACCTTGATTTTTGGCGACTTTTTTTGGCGCCAAGGCCGTTTTCGACGGCGCCAAAAACGAAAGAGAAGTGGCCAAAAATGCCGTTTTCGACGGCGCAATAAATAAAAAAATGGCCGTGAAACCACTTCCGAAAGCGGAAAAAAAATAAGAATTAGAAGATTTCGTCAAAAAAATTTAGGGTTAAAATGTAAAAATGTCTAGAAATCTTGGCTAGTAGCAACGTTTTCATAACCGAAAAAAACTATGAGAATTAGAAAAATTCTACAAAAAATTTAGGGTTAAGAATGTAAACAATAAAATCAAGAAAATTTAAGAATTCATGAACGTAGGATTCGCGTTTTCGAACAAGAAATTTGAAATAGAAAAATTGTAGAAATAATTAAGGGTTAGGAATCTAAACACGAATAAATTCAAGGAAATTTAACAATTGATGGACACAGAAATCGCGTTTTCTAGCAAGAATTTAGGGTTAAAAATTTGAAAAAACCTAAATTTCACAAATAATGGGATTTTTATGTGAGGGGGGCTCTGCCTCCCCTCAACCCCCCCCCCATTTTTTTTTTACGAAAAAGGTAGTCGGTAAAACTGGAAAAATAAGAAATCGAGTAGAGCGTTTAAAAAAAAAAGCCAAAAACTGTGAAGCCATTCGCCTGTACAAATAGTGCAGTTACCACGATGTATAACGCGAAACAATATTATACGTTAGCAAAAATATCTCGGAAAGGTTAAGCTCACATTCCGAAAGGATGTCTCCCTCAAAAAATCCAAAAACTCTTCCTGGTCCACTAACAAATAGCTCATAACAAAAATTATATTAGCTACACCTTTCTTCCCACACGTGGGATTTTTATCAGACCACTTTAACGTTAAATTTTGTTCAAAAACACCCTGCTAATTTTCAATTACATTAGCGACGGAGGTTCTTAAAAAATCATAAAATCCTAACCAAAAGTATAAAAAAAAGTACAGTAAAATATCAAAAGATCACAGTACCTTTGCAGAAGTGCTTTAGGTCAACTCACTACCTCTCTCTAAAAATGTGAAAAAAAAATTTTCTCACAAGCTTCCACGTGCAGGAGCTATTGCATCACGGCGCTCTGTCATTGGCCGGCCGGCCTAGGTTGCCAGAAATAATCTCCCCCCATTCTCGCCAACGAAATTCGTTTGGGAAACCAGAAAATCCCTTTTATCGCCAAGCTTGACGCAAAAAAAAGGTAGGGGGTATATCGAAGCTAAGCCGTATACAATTTAAACAGTTTGCCATATTAAATGTTATTCGAAGAAAACCTTCCAAAACACAACTCACTCACCGAATCAAAACATAATCATGTAATGAATTCTGAATTATCACATAGTGCATTCTTAGATGGCATACATTAAAATTTAATATACAATATAAACACAGTTTTAAAATGTCAAATGTCTTTGGAAGAAAACCTTCCAAAACTCATGGCACGAAAAAGACAAAATATTCTCGCATACGGGGCAGATAATGAAATGTAGTATGAATGTTATTGAAAAGAAGGAAATATTATTCAAAGAAAACCTTCGAAAGCTCAAGAGGAGGGCTAATATACAATTTAAACACAGTTTTAAAAGAGCAAATATCTTTGGAAGAAAACCTTCCAAAGATATTTGCTCGCTCCCCACCCCCCAAAACCCTCCCACCCTCTTAAATGGCCTGCAGTGGGGCGGGGCTCCCATGCCCAACCGTGTGCCCCCCCTGGATCCGCTGCTTGCGCCTACTTTGATTATTAGAATAATTCGTTAAAACACAAGATTACAATTTACCCTTGCCATGGGTATACTAAACCAAAACCTATTAATACAGGAAAAACAATCACCAGAAACTCGACAACGTTCATACATGTCGATCACTCATCTCCTCGGAAATGTGAAATTCATTCATCTCGACAATTTAAATTCACGGAACCATTCACAGTCAGCAGAGTGAGCTTCGCTGCCTTGCAAACTCCGAGAAATAAAATAACGCGAACATACGAGTATAGTTACCTTCCTTTCGTCTCGCACCATCCCCAAGCGCAGAAAAAACACCGGCGCACTAATGTCAGGCAATTCTAAAAGCATGCGTTCACATGCCACTCGTCAAAACCACCATCCTCCAGAGGGAAAAAAAATCAAGTCGGAAGTGGTGGCTGTTCGCAGTGGCATGGCGTAAGGCGGGGGGGCTCCCATACCCAGCCGTGTGTTTTTTCAGATATCTGATATAATATTCAGATATCTGATATAATAAGCAATATATAGATATCTGATAATATATAGATATCTGATATAATAAGCAATACATTTGATTATTAGAATAATTCGTTAAAACACAAGATTACAATTTACCCTTGCCATGGGTATACTAAACCAAAACCTATTAATACATAAAATAACGTAAAATAACGCGAACATACGAGTATAGTTACCTTCCTTTCGTCTCGCACCATCCCCAAGCGCAGAAAAAACACCGGCGCACTAATGTCAGGCAATTCTAAAAGCATGCGTTCACATGCCACTCGTCAAAACCACCATCCTCCAGAGGGAAAAAAAATCAAGTCGGAAGTGGTGGCTGTTCGCAGTGGCATGGCGTAAGGCGGGGGGGCTCCCATACCCAGCCGTGTGTTTTTTCAGATATCTGATATAATAAGATATCTGATATAATATCTGAGTTATCTGAGATATCTGATAACTAAACCAAAACCTATTAATACAGGAAAAACAATCACCAGAAACTCGACAACGTTCATACATGTCGATCACTCATCTCCTCGGAAATGTGAAATTCATTCATCTCGACAATTTAAATTCACGGAACCATTCACAGTCAGCAGAGTGAGCTTCGCTGCCTTGCAAACTCCGAGAAATAAAATAACGCGAACATACGAGTATAGTTACCTTCCTTTCGTCTCGCACCATCCCCAAGCGCAGAAAAAACACCGGCGCACTTATGTCAGGCAATTCTAAAAGCATGCGTTCACATGCCACTCGTCAAAACCACCATCCTCCGGAGGGAAAAAAAATCAAGTCGGAAGTGGGGGCTGTTCGCAGTGGCATGGCGTAAGGCAGGGGGCTCCCATGCCCAACCGTGTGCCCCCCCTGGATCCGCTGCTTGCGCCTACTTTGATTATTAGAATAATTCGTTAAAACACAAGATTACAATTTACCCTTGCCATGGGTATACTAAACCAAAACCTATTAATACAGGAAAAACAATCACCAGAAACTCGACAACGTTCATACATGTCGATCACTCATCTCCTCGGAAATGTGAAATTCATTCATCTCGACAATTTAAATTCACGGAACCATTCACAGTCAGCAGAGTGAGCTTCGCTGCCTTGCAAACTCCGAGAAATAAAATAACGCGAACATACGAGTATAGTTACCTTCCTTTCGTCTCGCACCATCCCCGAACGCAGAAAAAACACCGGCGTACTTATGTCAGGCAATTCTAAAAGCATGCGTTCACATGCCACTCGTCAAAACCACCATCCTACGGAGGGAAAAAAAATCAAGTCGGAAGTGGTGGCTGTTCGCAGTGGCATGGCGTAAGGCGGGGGGGGCTCCCATACCCAGCCGTGTGCCCCCCCTGGATCCCCTGCTTGCGCCTACTTTGATTATTAGAATAATTCGTTAAAACACAAGATTACAATTTACCCTTGCCATGGGTATACTAAACCAAAACCTATTAATACAGGAAAAACAATCACCAGAAACTGGACGAATCCTGGATGTTTAATGGACACATCAGCTTGTCTATATGACGTCTTCCAGGCGTGTTCTGGACAAGTTTGTGCTATCTGGGGTAAGTTTTATGTTGTTCAGTTTGTTGTTATTAGGGCATTTCAATAGATCCACAAGGCTAAATTCTTGCATAGTCCGAGAGCGATCTTCAGATGAACATGGAAGATTAAATAAAAGTGATTAGAATCGCAAAGGAGGCCCAAGAATGATAACTGAAAAGATAAGTCATGAGCAAAACCCCAAAAGGAAAACGATGATTCCTATCCCCTGGAAAGCTGAAACACTTAGAATGAGATGCGGCCGAGAACCAGCAAATCCATACTACGAGAGCAATGATGGATCCTGTGAGCGGTATTCTAAATTAACTTCTACTAGACTATAATAATAGAAAGGTGATTCTGCAAGACTGATGATTCTTCGGGACTAGTATGCCAGTTATATCCCAAAACAGAATGTCTAATGTAATAATTCAAACAGCCACCTCTCCCAGATGTTACCATTTTGTATTTTGAAGTGGTAATGTGTTTAAATATATGTTTTGTTATGCCATGTAGGAAATCTGTTATTTTATATACAGATTTTAGAAAATGTTCTCTTTCATATTTTAGAACAGCTTGTTTTAATTTTTGTAATGTGGAGTGTGAGCTATTAAATAAGTACAAAGCAGGTTGTTGTGGATCATAATTATGATGCAGATGACATATTATTTGCGCATTAATATAGGGTAATTCCGTGCTGCACATTTTTTTGAATTTGTGTGAAAAATCGCAGGGCGCTGCACATACAATAAAAAAATCGTGCTATGCTATTTAATTTAGAATATAAAACATGTACCCTGCAACAAAAAATATTTAAAAAAAATTTGCCATTATCCCCCCCCCCCGTCATGAGAACAGAATGACATAATAAATAAAAAAAAATAAAATAAATATTCATATCTGGACTAACAAAAAGAAACTAAATGAATACAAAGAGACGTACTAGTAGGTTTAAATCCATATGAGTCTGCCAACTCAGTTCACTAGTAAAGTTAAGTACTTACTTTTTAATTGAATTTTAATTGCTATTTCATCAACAACGTAACACCAGTGTATTTCGGAGGGGTAAAAAGAGTAAATTGACGTTCATTTTGTTTTGTTTGTTTTAACATTGTTTTATTCTTTTTTAAAATGTGAGTGTTTTTAATGAAATCTGTATACAAACTTAAAATTAATCTCGTATAATATATACATATATAGATATCTGATATAATAAGATATCTGATATAATAAGCAATATATAGATATCTGATAATATATAGATATCTGATATAATAAGCAATACATTTTCTGCTCTATTAAATCCAACCGTTATCCGCTAATATATCCGCTAATATATAGATCCGCTAATATATAGATATATAGATAATCCGCTAATATATAGATATCTGATATAATAAGCAATACATTTTCTGCTCTATTAAATCCAACCGTTCCAGCCTGTATAATGAGAAAGCTTCCGGGGAAAAAAAGGAACTCACTATTGAATAAATCAACTAGTATTTCCAGTTCTCTGCCTTGAGAGCAGTCGGCGCTGCCTGTTTTAGACTTGCCACGGAACTTGACTATTTACGGAGTCATCTGTATAAATTGAGGCTGACAGATACAGATATTTGCCCCCTTTGTGAGCTTGGCATACTTATGACTGGAGAGTACCACAGTAATTGTCTTGGTGTTTTCTTTACCATTTTATGTTATTGAAAAATCCTTTGGTGATTGTTTTTATCATTCTATTTTGTATTGGGCTGCTCGTCGACTTATGACCGAGAGGTCGGAGAAGGGCATAGGAGAAAACAACGTAAAAAGTGAAGGTATTGTTGGCTCTTACTTGGGCGTTCTTTTGATATACCAAGTTGAACTTTTCGCCAACTTCCTTCGATTTGATTTCACACTTTTCACTAGTGACTCATCTTCCGACCCTTCTATAATTCTCACAGGTACCACCAGTCTGTAACTATGCATCGTTTAAGACGTAAAAAATAAGGTTTATTCATCTCTACATGGTGTTGAACATCTACATCTCTATAGTTGTGCCGCAAAGGGACATTTCTGGATGTTTGCAATACAACACTCCCATTATACATCATAAACTTTTAAATGAAACTTTCAAAATCTTGAAATCATCCGAAAATAAATTAATTTCTTCTTCCTATTGATTACGGTCGTGTAACTATTATTTATTTTCCAGGACGAGAGGTGAAAGAGAGCGGACACTTTTCCTAACAGGAAACCCCAAGAGATTGAAAAAAAAAAACCTTATTCAATCGTTTAAGTAAGATTAAAATTAATTATCCATTCTTTTCTTTTCAGTATATCCCGCTTATCTCATTTAACCTCTGTATTCAAATGCAGGATTTTTGCGAGCTATATACAGCAGATCTTATTTTCTGAATTTTAAATGTCGTATAAATTGAAAATAGAAAAGTAAGGTGACCCCTCCCACTCTCTTGTCAAAATGTAATCTAATTATTAAAGTATTATTAAAAGTTCCTCAAACTGATTTAAAGTTAGGTGATACGTATTATTGAAAAGTAAAATAATCAGTAATCCTAGATTCATATCACACAAACATGATAAAACTGGATCATTTTTCGTGTAGAAATATACAGGTTTAGTGAAATTTTTAGTTCAGAAAATTTATACATAGCTTTTTTTCTTTTCTTTAACTAATGAATTCAGCTGTACATTTTTTCATATTACACTTTACGGTAGGAAATCGGAGTTATTTATTTTTTTACGTAGTTAGTGATTATATTTATAAACTTCATATTTTACATTTTAAAAATAAATACTTTTCTCGGTGATCTATCGTAATATACAGAAATGTGACGCAGCGTGCTCCTTAGCGACAAGCTCGGAGTATAAAAGTGTTATACATCAATATTTCTTCTCACAATGTACAGCAATAGTGCTGTTACATTGAAAAGCATGAAAAATATAAACTTTTTTTGGTGTATAGCTATTTATAAAGTGCATTTTCACTTTCATATGAGAAAAGAGAAATGCATGAAATGGAGTATTTAAACTTTGCCCATTGAACTCCGTTTTATGTAATAAATAAATGGGACTTTCATATTTTCTATTTTATAGGAATAAGCAGTTTCACTTCCTGTAGTTGAAGAAGTGCAGTTATGTTAAAATCGCAGTTTAGTATATAATTGAAAAATAAGAGATTGCTCTCCTGTTTCTTGTTTTCTTTTATAAATTGAGTTTAAAATAGTTTACAGAAAAGCAGTTAATAAACACTGTGTACTTTTCTTTGGATTAGTCAATTATATTTTTTATTTAAAATGAATTAGTAGTTTTTAATAAAAAAAGTTCATAACAGTTGTGTGAAATTGTCCAGCTCTGTCAATAATCCCACTCATCAGTATAGGGAAAACTGTCGGTTACTGGCCAATATGCATAACAATGAACGATTTTTGTGAACTTTTTATGAACGCATTATTTAAAACACACAGTTTAGAAGAACATAACACATTTTTTGGAAATTTAACACTGAGTTTGCTTTGCACATTTGATTAAATTTATAAAGTCTATACAATAAACTGTTGAATTTATCAAAAAATTGAAACAGTTACTTGAAATCCACAAATTAATGCAATAAAATTTTTAAAGGAATATTTTTATGATCCTACGCTTCATATTTTAATTTTGTAAAAAAATCTTATTTTACACGACTGTTTGTTTTCTATGAGATATTTAGTGCTTAATTCTAAAAAACAGATTTGTATATTCATAAATTGAACCTTAATAAAAGTGTATCTTTATTTATGACGAAATATCAGGTTCTTTATATTTAAAAACTATTTTTAAAACTTCCAACTTGAATAAATACATAAACATTTCCGAAAATAATAATAAATTTATAGCATTTCTGTTTGTCAAAAGTTGATTAACGTTGTACATCAGAAGAAAGAATACAAACCTGATATAATTTTCAAGGATAAGCAAAACTTGCTAAATTTTATTATTGTAACAATTTTTTGACGTTTTATTGTCTGACCTTTTTTGGTACTGAAATTATAAAGGAAAAGTATTAATTAGATAAGGTTAAAGCTAAAAATTCAGACCGGTTAAGACGTCCACTGTCTGAAGTTAAAGAATTGCTGCTTTCTTTCTTTAACATTACCATATCTTTAATTTACTGATATATTTTCCTGCTTAAACTCGAAAACTTTAGTTTATATTCAATACTAGTTAAACTAAAATATAGTCTTTAGCCTCAGGCTAAACGGATATCATAGGTGTTCTAGATCTATATCTATTTATTGAAAATTTCTTTTTCATACTTACAACTTTAAGTTTTCCGTCCAGAGCAACTGAAAGCCTGTATAACATTATAAATGAAACATTGTTGAAGATCATCTCTTATTCTAGAGAAACGTGTCACTGCAATAAATACTGTTTGCCCTCAAATTTATCAGCATTATATACGATCCAAGATACGAATAATTTTAACTAGTTACAATGAATTCAGTTTGAGAATAATTAGGAAGCTACATTTGATCTAGACCACTTCAGCTTTAAGAAAGCCTTTAAAACATAATTTGGTAAACATTTAAGATTTCGTATTAATTATAATACATCCATATTGTTTTCTATAGAACACCTATATACAACGCGTTTCATAAAAAATGTACAAATCTTTATATATAAGAGGTAATAGTACCCATTCAAACAAATAACTTCCATGAAAGAATGCATGCAAAGTGGCCTAAGTGGATGTTTTTATGCAAATCGAAATTGCACAAGAAACGATTAAGTTACAAAAGTGACATGTGATTAGTGGCGAAAAAGTAACCAGCAGCGAGTATGCACGAAGTAGAACGGTGAAAAAACGATTGGGAAAACAACAGATACATCACCTTCTGTGCACTTTTCTCCGCAGCGGCCGAAATTTTCGTGAACAGTTCCTCTGCAGATTCAGCGAGATTCATGTGCATAAGACCTTTCAGCCATCGCTGCAACAAATAATCGAGAAGTGAAAGATCTGGCGAGCGCGGTGGTCCAACTACAGGACAACCTTTCCAAGTCCATTATATTGGATATGTTACGTCCGAATACTTTCACACCTCTCATGCATAATTGACTGGTGCCCCAAACTGCTCAAATCACATTACACACCGGGAGTGTTAGGAATGGTTTTCAGCATATCTGGTAGCAGGAACGCGGGTTATTTTACCCCGTCAAGCATTCTGGCAATAGATGAGGGCCTAGTCGGGAGTCGCCGATTATTACTTACTAAAAACTGATAGAAATACGTCGTTAAAATGCATTTTAACTTCCATTTCTCATTTAGTCATTCTTTGTGTGTTACTGCCTCTCACAACATCACCTTTGGAGCCCTCTGGTGTCTATGCATTTAAATTCTGATCATACATTATTCGAGGAAAGTTGTTTATTTGGGTTGTAATTACCACATGTTAATTTTTGTCCATATTTTATGAAA
This sequence comes from Cheiracanthium punctorium, assembly GCA_038373885.1. NCBI lineage: Eukaryota > Metazoa > Arthropoda > Arachnida > Araneae > Cheiracanthiidae > Cheiracanthium > Cheiracanthium punctorium. The sequence continues at coordinate 513,205 of JAWZYV010016048.1, forward strand.
CACACTGTAAATATTTTATATGTCGAGTGCAGCGGACGATTTAATTTTGGTTGTGCTTCTTTGGTTAGTACGCTTAATTACTTAAAGAACTCAAACAATAAAGTTGATATTTTATTTTAGCAAATTTTTTATATTTAGGAATAATTACAAGCTATTATCGCTTTATAACTGGGTCTAAAATCTTTTAAAATTGAAACATTGTTTTTTACCAATTTATGCATCATATAAATTCGAGATTATTTCCAGACACAAACGTAACTTTTGCAAAACAATTATCATTATTCCATCAGATAGATCAATTAAGTTCCTAAAATTGTTACAAAATTTAACTTATTGTTTTCTTATCTTACTTATCAAACTAAGTACATTTAATATTTTTTATTGACATATTATAATAAAAAATGTTGTGAGTGTTTGGAAGTCCGAGAACGTTCACATTTGGAAACTGACAACTTATTTAAAATTTAACATCGTAATCTGCATAATATTTGTTATGGTTACAGATTAAAATAAGTTGAGTATAAATAAGTCTTGGGGAAACAGAATGACATTTTCACTTCTCCAAAATTTTTGTATTATAATTTTTGAAAATTCGAAATTATAATACTAATTTAAATATTTTTAAGTAAAAAATGTAAGTAAGTGACAAAAATATATGATATGAATCAGAGATCTCGATCAATGACCCCTTAGTGCATATGTCACATAAAACGATTCTTTTAATTCCTACAGACTGCAATGTATGCTGCTTGATCGTGAAAAATGTTGACTAGAATGGTTTGTTTCTACTTTCTTCACTCTTTGCTGCAGTAAAAATAATAAACTCTAAATTGTTTAACCATACTTCCGTTATATTTTGTACTACTAATAAAGAGAATATTTTTAATTGCTTGAAACAGTTTTATTACTTTTTCTTGTTTTGAAAGTCAATATACGTCCTGAAGAATAGTGATACGATTGACCAAATTGGAATGAACAACCTTTGCAAGCAAACAAAATGAGCTTACGAGTTCAATCCTACTTCTTTAAATAAAAAAAATATATTATTATTAAAATTTTATTTTGAATTTAGATTAAAATATACTAATAATGAGACGATATTTTTTAATTTAATGTATGTACCTCTATAAATATATATTTTCGTGAAAAAAGAAATGTTTCTTCATATAAGATTACAATAATTATTTTGAATATTTAACACAAAACTGAAATTTCTAAACATAAGCTAAAAGCGTTTTATTTTTCGAAGCATGTATTTCAATTTATTATTTTAAATGCTAATATTCTTCGAGCTTATAAAATAGATTGAATATTTTTTAATTTAAATTTCTCTCTATAGCAAAAACAAGTAAATTAATTTTTCCATTTCAATATTTTGAATACAATCCTTAAGAGTGACGTCGAAAATTGCTTTTTTTATTAGGAGGTATTTTTATTATTAGAAGCTGTTTTGCCTCGAATGTTATGAAAAGAAATAAGTTAATGTTATTTCAGTATCATGACACTTTCAATTTTAACGGTTCTATTCCCTCAAAACAATGCATTTTCTTTTTGTGGGTGTATGTGTTTGCGTATTTTTTTAATTCAAACTACATTTTATATATTGTGAGTGACTGAAATGGAAATATTAATTTAAATCTGACAAAATCCTGAGACAATATCAAAAATATGTCAATGCATCAGTATGAATATTTAAAGGGACATTTTAGAACTTTTAACAACCCATTATGTAGCAGAAAAGAGTGATTGTAGTAATTGACACAAGGAAAACAATTAAAAAGATTCAGAAGAGGAAATTTGAGGTCATAGGTTTAATTGAAAGAGTTTGGCTTTTATGTCCAAAATTATAACCCGACAGTCAGAATTTTTCGGCGAAATATCAAGGCAAATAATGCCACATTTGCATTTATGCAAACTCCATGGATTGGGAATTCAAGCATGTGTTATTCGAGTAATTTTTTATCACCTTCATAAACAAAAAATTGTTTTAAAAGGTTTAATGCTATTTAAATATTAAATTTAAATAGCATTTAAATATTGAATTTTTTAAATATTAATAATGCTATTTAAATGAAAATTTTCGTCTTTCTTATTTAAAATGTGCTAAAATTATTTATGTAGCTTCTTATTCTTTCAGTAGTTTTACTCAAGACTTTTTTTTAAACTTACGTGTGATTTTAATACTGCATCCAAACTGAATTCTACACAAGAAAAGTTATTTCATGCAGATTGATACAAAGAACAATAACTATGATATTTCAATACGAAATTTGATTCTCGTTGTACATAATTTATTTATGGGAATCAAATATAAGTCAGCAGCTAAGTATCATATGTGATAAAGACCTCTCTCAGCTGATGGTACGGCTTCGGTTCAAGCCTCATTAAATGATCATTAAAGCCACCCGTTCTCTAAATGGCTATCAGTTGTTTATTATTGTTACCACTGGCGGCTCGTGGATTATTTAAATGGAGGTTCAAAAATTAAAGTTCAAAAATTAAGTATGCAGATACGACACAGCTTGCACGTTAAAATATATTTACATTTGCAGCAGTAAAAGCAAAACAATGCATGCAACTGAAAGAACACAAGTCATCTTCGGTCTTACATTTTGTCACCAAGATGAGTTTCAGCAAAGGTGTTGTCTTAATTTTATTTCAATTATTTTTCAAAGGATAATATTGAAAAATTGCATTGCTTTAGCTCCAGAATACTTATTTCACTCCTATTTTAATTATTTACACTAGTTTGTAAGAAATATTGTAGTGAAAAATGATAAAAATAAAGAAAATAATAAGAAAATGAACGTACAAAAACATAACAAACTAAGGGAGAATCCAGAAGAGATGACCACAAGAAAAATTCTCCTTGTGCACACTCAAAATGTGCAAACGGAATGATATCAGCAGCACATTACTTCTGCCAGGACTGCCCACTTCTGTTCTCAGAGACCAGTTTGGAAGGGAATTATTTCTGCTTGCACCTGCAAGCAAAGGAATCTTCTAATCGAAGTGAGTAAGTTATTGGGGTATATAGTTCTTTTAGATACAAGTTGACTCACTCTCCACGTTTTGCCTGTGTTGCCACATTTCAGGCCCTGTAACTAGGAGTGCTAGACCACATGTGATCAAAGTAGCAATGGATATCATTGAAACAAAAGTGTGAAATAATGTATATATGACAATTATAGAAAGTTTCTCGATACTTCTGATGAGGAATTTAAATTCTGGAAGGATACCTGATTCTAAATTCTGCAGAGGTATCTCATAACAGTTTCCTAGGGAAGAAGCACTTTGGCTCATATATCAACAATTAATGGAACATCAAATTGTTCATCAATACGTGTGTATTGTGTTAAGGGAAAGCTACGCAAAATCCATCAGCCTAAAGGAGTGAGTTGCCATGGGTGGAGGACTTTTCAGGGATTTCAACGCGAACTCAGGTAATAACTGAAGAAAACATCTATCAATATGTAAGAATTCAAATCAATTGCGACTTTCCCGCGTGGTGTAACAATCTGTGCTGTCACCTTGACACATTTTAAAATGCAAGACATTTTTATCAGTTATATTAACTGATAAAAAGAGCGCAATTAAGCGGAATTTGATGGCACTGTAGAGTGGTTCAAATGACTCAGATTTATCAAACAGCAATTCTTCATTTGAAAACTAAGACTAAAATTTTGATTTGCAGAAGATCTCATTTTTCATTTTTTTTTTTGAGAAGAAATGTGCATACTACAAAATACCTTGCTGGCATAAACGTAATATATCCTATCTTGTCAGTTGGAAAAAGATATGTGAGAAATACTTTCACTTGGTTGCAGCAGGTGTTTGCCTTGCGTGCTACTTTAAGAAATCCATAAAGATACCATTTATAAAAAAACGTACGAAAGAGAATTTATTTTCATGATGGTCATAATAATACTTCCAAGAAAGAGAAAGAGAAAGCTGAAATGTTCTGTTTGTTGTGTTATAGTTCTTAAACTACAATTTTTTTGTCCATGTAATGTTGAAAATATTATTTATCTTTCCTAAGTATATGTGGTGAAAATGAATAGTTATATGAGTTACATATTTATTTTTAAATATTTTTAGACTTTTGCTTGATACTGAACTAATTAACGTACGTAAATTAGTAGATGATTATATTTTTCCTTTCAATTTAGATTTAGGAAATTAAATAAACTTAGAAATCCTAGCATATAAAATAATATTGAAAAACGTGCAAATGTTAGTAGGTTTTTTAAGATTAGTGAAATGTAAATTATTTTTTTAATGCTAATTAAGATCGAATGATATTTTAAAATTTTACTTTTTTCTAAATATAGAATATTACTTCAGCAAGCTTCTCCAGCGTACAATATATTTATTAAATCTAAGCTGAGATTTTACCGAAGAAATTGTTTTCTTTAAATTATTAATCTGGAAACATGTAATGCTTTCGTCTTTGTATGAACACACTTAAACGTTCGAAAAATGTTACGCATTTCAGTGTGTTGATATATTTGTAATATACACCGAAGAGCGATTACATTATGACCAGTCCCACAGTTTTCAATGAACAAGTCTGGATGACATGGAAAACACGCAATTAAGTGGGAATGGTATTTAACTGTTGTTGGAGAAGGTAAGAAATTATTCTTCCATTTACGTTAGTGAGTGATGGGAAAGGCTGTTGGTCTAAGCGAATTTGATAGAGGGCAGATTGTAATGGCCCAAAGATTCGGAACGAGTATCTCCGAAACTGCACGGCTAGTCGGTTGCTCACTATCTGCTGCTATTAGTATTCATAAAAAGTGAATTAATGACGGTGAAACCAGCAATAGACGGCAAGATGTTGGGCGTTCACGCATCATCAAAGAAAGAGGACGTCGGAGACTGCCCCGCCAAGTACAGCAAAATTGGCGGCAGACAGTGGCTCAGCTGACAGCCCAATACAATGCAGGTCCAAGTACAAGTGTTTCGGAACACACAATTCAGCGGATAATGTTGGATATGGGACAGCGGAGCATACGTCCCACTCGAGTGCCTCTGCTTACCGAACGTCTTTCATTGTCAAGTACGTCTTTAGTGGACTGGAACATCGAGGTTGGACCACAGGTATGTAGAGGAGAGTTGTGTGGTAGGACGAATACCGTCCACGACACTACTTCATCATGTCGATGGTCGTGTCAGGGTAAGCCGTCTTCCTGGAGAACAGTTGCTCCCCTCTCCCCGGCAGCTCAGAGCTCAAACACCACTATGTTTCAATATCTCGACTCCGTGTGGCCACTGCTGAAATATCTGGTACAACCTGTCTCCAGTATCTACCAAGAACTCGTGTAATCCATGTCCAGTCGAGTTGCAGCTGTTTTGATGACCAAAGGAGGCGGAACGTGATATTGAGTAGGTGGTCAGAATGTAAGGGCTTTTTGTATATAGACCACGGCAATACATAGCCAAAAGATACTCTGCACTTGAAATTTTAAGAATTTTTGAAAAATTTAAAATAAAAACTAAAAAATTGCACTATGGTAGCTGGCATGCAGAGAAAACATTAGTATCTCCTTGTATCTTAGAAAACCAAGAAATATTCTTTAAATTTTGCAAAGCATTTTACCTTCAACAACTAACTATACGAGCATACATTGTTGTAGATATAAAACTTACACTGAACAAATTATAACAGAAGAATTTTTTATGAAACTAAAAATAAGGTGATTCGGTGAAAGACGCCATATATAGGGATGTTTTGCTTTGTAGAAACAAAATTTGAAATGATAAGATATTAAAAAAATATACATATCAATGCTCCAAGTCTATTTGATTAAATATATTTATTAATTCCTCTACAAGTATGTATGTACATGATTGAGAAATTGAATGTTATATAAACTCATGTAATTTTGGCATGTTCTCCCATATATGTACGGGGAAGATGCCACCAGTTATGAGGAAAGATGCAACATCACATCAAATAAGAAATATAAGGCAAACATTGGAACATTGTCCGTGAATTGACAATAATTGTGGAGAAACAAAAGAATCTGTAAACTGATTTCTTTAAATTACTTTGCTAAAACTAATACGGGTACAGGTTTGAATGTTAGCTTGCACGACATTTTATTTAGTGCAAATGATCATCGTTGCTGTTTTCGTGCAACCATTTCCTGCATTCGATGCACTGAATCCAGTTACACTTGAAACTCTTTTTAGCGTAAAAAAAATATCCTTTAAATGCAGCAAAATTCAATTTTTATACTGAATGAAATTTATCGAAAAATACGTCGACGAAGGAAGACTTAGATGTTTTCCTTTTCTAGTTTCGATGTATTGCCTGTTTTATAATACAATGTGAATTGCATTTTTAAACTTAATAATATCTATAAAAAAGCATGAGGAAATATGTAAAATTTTAATACACAAATATTATAGGAAATGTAAAACATAATATAAAAATATTAACTACTGTTTTCATTAAAATAATATCTAATGATAATTATTATAATGGTATAATTATGAATATTAATAATATTTGAAGGGTCCACGGGAAGAATGATGAGAGTCCAATACAGCTGATTTTCCAAAAATCGAAAAATAAACTTTCAAGTCTATTAGTGTTAACATTTTTATTACCAATAAAAAATTAAAATTAAATTTTAATTCCTGCTATTAAAATGGCGCACTGAAGCATTCCATACCAATTACATATTTCAATATAATTCCTTGTGAAGGCAGGAACCCAGACAAGTTGTTAACTTCTTCAAAAACAGTGTACAAAAACAGTAACTTCAGTGTATTCTCATCGTTCTTTCCCCTTATGGGCTCGGATATTAATAGTGCCACTAATGAACAACAGAATGCAGTAGAAACCTCAACATTGACGAAAAGTGGACTCCCATCGTTCTTCCCGTGGACCCTTCATTTATATTCTACATTTTAATGTACCGTACTTAAGGTATAAAATAAAATTTAAAGTTTTTTATATCTTAACCATGTTGCGTCTTATCCTATTTATAAGGTGAAGATACCCTGTACTTGGGGTACGACGCTCAAGATTATTTTCCTATTGTTGCAATGTTATGGCGTCTTCTGCTTGACTTGCGTGTGTAGCAAAAAGCGCAACCCCACTCTATTGATAATGTTTCACTTAAAACATCGGCTTATAAACTTTAAACATTTTAATTGTGATAAATCCACAATCCATAGGTACACTGAAACAAAACTCCTCACTCAATTCTGTGCTATTGCTGTCAGTGGAACTTAAAACTATCAGCAACAAGAGTCTTCTCTCAACTTGGGTCTTCCTCCAATTTACTATATATTTACTTGCTATTTACTTGTCTATGAAAAAAAAAATGCATGAAAAATAATAATAAGTTATTATTGCTACCAAATAATTTGTTTTATTATTAATCTGCTAAACAGTTGATCGAAAAACCTTCTAAAACATAGTTCAATTATTTATAGTTAAATGATAAAAATAAATTATCTTGTACAGTACCTTAATTAACATTCAACGCTGTTTTAATTTACTGCTGACTTTTTGCTTTTAAAGAATGTGCTTGGTAACATGCGGTAAAAATATCAGGAAATTCACGATATGGCAAGATCTCAGAGACGATTTAACATCTATAGACTGTAAAATATTAATTCTCAAGGGATTTTAAAATTTCCGTTTAGTGCAACGTGCGTGTCAGGTTTGGAAAGTGAGGTGCTAGAAGCAATTTAATTATCTCTACATGTCAGATAGACGAAAATTTCTAGATTAGTTTTATGTTCATGAATCATGCTAAATGCGGGTATAAGATGTAATGGAAAGACTCTCACCAAAAAGTATTTTAATTGAGTCGAGAGACATTTGCATTTTTTAAAATAAATAATTTGAGAATCTATGTTCTTTATTATGATCAAATAAAATGTGTAGGTGTTTATGATTGTTCATACTACTTTTAGTTATAACTTACAGTAAATCTCAAATAAAGAAATAACGCAAGCAGCCTTATAGTGCAAGTTAGCTTACTGAAATGTTGCCAAAACTTATATATGTTTATTTTCTTTACTTTAGCAATGAAAAATAAAAATTCAAGCATTAGTGTTGATTTCAACCTCTAAATTCAACCACCACAAAAATATTATATTATAACTGAAGGTGAAAAATGTTATATCAACACATTTGCAAAGTCTTAATTTTCTCTTTTCTCTCAACGTAATTGGAGTGTATAAGACAATAAACTAAGTAGACGGCTGTGGTGTGAAGGTCTAGCATTCTGGTCTACCGCGCTGCTGTCGATTTAACGGTCTAGATTCTGTCTGCAGATGTAACGTGAACATTCGTTAGAACCCTTTAAAAATTCCTCATATAGAAGCACCACCTAGGCAGACTCCTTGAGTAGCTTTGCTTTAACACTACACAATTGGAAATAAATCATTTTAAACATTACGGAATTTTTTTACTTAGTACTTTAAAATCAGAGTCATGTGACTATTTAAAATGTTAAAAGAATGCTTTCTATATACACTTAAAACCGAAAAAAAAATTAGTAACTTCTCTTAAGGTAGAATTTCATCAAAAACCTCTTAATTATAGGAGAAAAGACGCGACCTTTTGTAAACAGCAATACATTTTTTGTTCCATTATCATTACACGTATTCTTGGAATTTAATATGTGTTAAACATTATCTTAAAATTTTCAGTTAGGTCAGTTTAATGTGTGAACAACCGGTTTTTTCCCCATTTCTTACGTCATATAAATTTCTATTACGTCAAATAAATAACTTATTTATAAGAAAAACGTTTAATTTAATTATTATGTAATAGATTTAGAGGCAAGATATATCCTGAAAATATTACTGCACTATCTTTCAAGTTGAGCAGATTTATTTTATTAACAGACAAAATATGAAAATACCTTTTTATAACATATATTTTTATGATTAAAAATATATAAAAATCTCATTTTAATTTACGCAGATACCGAATGACGGTTGTTGAAATTAATAAACACGGCATGGCATAGACATGAAAAATTGAAGACTTTTCCGACGCAGCACAAAGTTTCATCGTCAAACCGAAGTTCCACATGCAGAAAATTGACTGAAAGAAAATCTTCAACTACGATGTTTCTGAGCAGAGCAATAGACGTTTTGCAATAAATGAATATTTTTAGGTGAGCAATGCAGTTTTTAAATAGTGATATATTTTTAATTAAGCAATGTGCGAAATTTTCATAAAGAATGTCATGATATTTAATTTTATAATAGATCAAAATGCTGTGCGGCACAGCCAGCTGCGTTAAAAAAGGTTCTCTAGATCTGTGGCACGCGATGAACGTTTCGATCGTCCGCCATCTTGCTGGTAGTTAAGTCGAGCGATGGCAACAGCTGCCCTTTTTTTCAGAATTGGGCAATCTATCCAGCTGTTCTCGCATTCTTCCATTTTTCAGCAGATGTCAGTGTTGTTAAAAATAATCGTGACAATTTTTTTACGGGAAATGACGTGCTAAAAAGTAAAGGATTCTCGTGGAGCCATGCCACCCTCAACTATTTTTATAGAAATCAAATCTATTCTTCGTGACTGGCAACAGTCAAAACGTCAGAGTTTGGTGTTCCCAGAGCGGGGATACTGCGCGTCAAAGGGTTAAAATATGTGTATGATGCAAAATAAAGTGTAAAATATTTTGGCAAAAGGCAAGTTTTATTTAACATTTATGTTGTTTTATGCAAGTTTTTCGGTTAAGGGATCACTTTGAGCCACCTTCCCCCTATATTATAAAATGATTAACAGCTACATTATTGAGAAATAAAAATAAGATTTTGCAAGTTTTTGATAATGAAGTGCATTGCAAAAGTAACGACTTTTGGAAGTAAATAAAAATTATTACTAGTTTAAAGTACCAATTATTTCATCTGAATTTTACTATGTAGCCATAAAATAATTTTTTTCTTTCAAGGCATCTGAAATTACAGAAATGAACGGAATGAAACCACCTTCTACATACAGACTGAGGAAGAAATGGAGAGAGGATTTCCGGGAAAATAATAGAACGAAAAGTTTCCAATGGGTTAATTTAACACTGATGCCATATAAAAAAAAGAATGAAATTATAATTGAGGCATTATACAAATGTCATAGTACTTACATGACAGCACCCTCCTTAGCATAAAAATAAAAGGGTTTTGCTGCATTATTAATCCAGTTGTACTTTGTGTGCCTAATGTGGTTTCAATTTAATGAATTATGCTGCTTTAATAAAATTTCTCAATAACATCGAAATGATGTAAGCATAGTAAAGCTTCATGTTTACTTACTTTTATTTTAAAAATAATTCCTCAAAATTTACAATATTTTAAGAAATGTTTTATAGAACACATAAAAAAATTGCGCTAAAGCACGCTTTATTAAAACTTTTGTATACTTTACTAAAATGTAAGCTTTTTCCATTGAAATTGTCTTAAGAGACAAGAGTGAAGTCACGTTTACATATGTAGAATCACAGTAAAAGTTTAATAGAAAAACAAATGTTTAACATTAAGTATATAGAAACGATAAATTACTAAAATAATGAATGAACAATACTATACAACAAAACACACAAAAGAAAACCTTTAAAGTATACCTTAAAGGGAAAAAATATATTTTCGAATTTATTTCCTTAGTAATGAGTCAATATTAATTTGAATGATTAAACATATTTTTTCTTTAACGATTTGCATAAGAATAGGTCAAATCTCACAGCAGTATTTTTTACATAATATTTCATTTTATCTCTCGCTTTTTTAATTAAGGTTTGCCGTCAAAAGTATTTTGTAAATAAATTGTAAGTACGTGATTGATATGATAATATACTTTAATTAGTGTTAGAAAATGAAGCACGAAAGTTTTGGGCAATCTTTTTTATTTATTCATCGAACAAAGCTGACGTTTTCTCACTAAGCTTTTGTGAAAACTGTCTGAAATGCTTTTTTTTATAATAAATTTGCATAATAAATTTGCAGAATAAATTTATAAAAAATATATTTCTATGATTTCAAAAATATTTTCTTCTGGTGGTACGGTTAAGTTTATTTATATTTCATGGACTTATTATTTTACAAAATTATAAGGCAGTAAAAATACTTTTTATAAAATAAATTTTAGACGAATTCCAGACATTTACGTTATTAAAATTTTTATGTTTTAAACTAGGTCTGGCAGCTATTACTCATGTTCCTTGTCCTACACTGCAAAAAAAAGTCTGTCAAATTTACAGAAAAAAACTGTCAGCCAGGACGCCAGTTTATTTCCGTATATTTAACAGAAATGTTCTGTAATTTTTTACAGATTCTCCGTTTATTTTACAGAAAATTTCTGTGTGTTTTACAGAAGTCTTCTGTAGGTTTTTACAGATTCTCCGTTTATTTTACAGAAAATTTCTGTGTGTTTTACAGAAGTCTTCTGTAGGTTTTTACAGATTCTCCGTTTATTTTACAAAAATCTTCTGTATGTTTTACAGAAGTCTTCCGTAATTTTTACATATTCTCTGTTTATTTTACAGAAAACGTCTGTGTGTTTTACAGAAGTCTTCTGTAGTTTTTTACAGATTCTCTGTTTATTTTACAGAAATCTTCTGTATGTTTTACAGAAGTTTCCCATAATTTTTTACAGATTCTCTGTTTATTTTACTTAAATCTTCTGTATGTTTTACAGAAGTCTTCCGTAATTTTTTACAGATTCTCCATCAATCTTACAGAAATCCTCTGTGTGTTTTACAGAAGTCCTCTGTAATTTTTTACAGATTCTTAATCAATTTTACGTTCTTTGGAGGTTCACAATAATGTTAATTCAATAGTCTCAATTCAATTCTGTAAACTTCTAACAGTGTCTGTTTTAAGAGATGACCAGTCTTCGGAGGTGACCGTTAGTAGAGGTTTTAATGTATATACATATATGCATCTTATTTTTCAGAAATAGTTTTTAGGAGTTTAAAATTACTCCTGCATGATATATCTATGCTTAGATTTGTGTAATACCCATTAATAATCAAAGAAATACGCCAGGAAAAATTGTGAAAAATTAGATTTATTTAAAAAAAAAAATACAGTAATTATAAAGTATTTACAAAGCACAAACAGAGGAATATTTACAAAGTTTATTGTTTATAATTTTATAGATTTGCTCTCCAGTATTCATGGGTATTTCTTAATATGTAATTAGTGGTCAATTAGCTCATATGCCGACATTTTATTAAGTAAATTGAGAATTTTCATATTAACGGCTTCACGTCTTTTCACATCAGGATTCTTCTTGCATCCTCTGTTAGGATTTATTCCAAGCAAACACTTAGAAACAAAATAATTTACTTCAGTGAATTAAACACATTTTAAAAATCACATTTTACTTTTGACTCATCTATAAACTGAAATTTGTTAGCACAAGCTAGGAGCATAATAATTTTACTTTCCAGCAGCACTTATTGTAATTCCCCCTCGACAAGCACGTAGCCAGGGAAGGGGGAGGCTAGAGGAGCTACACCCACCGAAAGTTCAAATATGTATGTTTATATACAGGGACGGATTTAGGGAAACAGGCTCTGCAGCCCCGCGTCCCCTACAAGAGAGGGGCAACCAAGGGGCCCCATTACCACAATCCACCCAGTATTCTAGGGAAGGTTTATATTCTAGGGAAGACCCTTATTCTAGAGAAGGCTTATTTCAGTATTTCAGACACTTCAGTACTAAAATACAAAAAGAACCAGTGTATTTTAAAAATGATCACTATGCCGCGCCTATGTCGGAGGGTGGGGGGCTCTTTTTTGCACCTTTCGTAGGACCCCATGATACCTATGTTTAACTTATGGTATTTGAATATTTGAGCCTCCCCGAATAAAAATCCTGACCATGGGCCTGCCCTTCCAAATTAAAATGTCAAAATTACCATCTTGTTTTAAAATAGAAGACTGTATGCATCATTGCTATTGAACATTCGAAATAAAAATGCATGATAAAATATTTTTACTACATTTAACAATATGCTTAATTTTCGTCAAATCTTTTTGAAAAAATAATGAATAAGAAAAAGGAATCAAATTTTCAACTTTTTAAAAGCGGAAAACCCAAATATTTAAGAGTTTCTCTCTTTTTAAATGCAAAACTTTTATAAAGAACTGCTTACAGAGCAATCAGATCTGCGCTAATTTTTAATAACTTTCTTACATATTTCAACTTCGAAAAGTATTGAATAAAAAATTGCTATTTATGTTTAGTGTTCCTTATTCAGGATATTGGCCACTGACTACACTTATGATTCGAGATTTTGAAATTTAAAACGTTGATGATCAGACTGTATAATAAGCAAAATATTAAAAAAATACTTTTATAACTAGGCACTGATATGAAATGGTTTTAAAATTTATGCATTAAAATAAATAAACAATTTATCTTGCACAAAGCCTCACCATGGCACAGTGGTTATATCACTGAAAATGGAAGACGGCCGAAGTGTGAAGGTCCCGGGTTCGGGTTCCATCGCACATCCGTCGACCTAACCGTTTGGTGTTTCTCCGAAACTTAGGGTAAATGCGGGTTAGGACCCCTTACAAAGACCCCCACTGATGGTAACTCCCTTGTTTTGTCATTCGGACGAGGATTTACAAGTGGACTTCGAGCCAAGCACTCAAATCCGATATACATGTTCACAACAGCAGCAGCTAGTAACTATAGCGCAAGCGGGTTGCACAGATGTGTGCTTCGAATGCATATACACAAGTTCATATACGCAATATGTATTCAGTTATCACGAGCAGGCACGTATTCAGAAACCATTTTGGGAGAGGGGGGAGGGAGTCCAAACCGTAAAAAAAGCAGTATTTTTCACAAAAAGACTATCATTATAGTGATGAAAATTAAAATTTCAGGGAGGGGGGGAGTGTCCGAACTCCCAGGACCCCCCCCCTCTTTCCCCTCTCCTCCTTAAATACGTCATATGAGTTTGCAGATAGTTTTGGGAATATGTGCGTAGATAGCTTTTTCTTTTATCTGACTATGGTTGTTAGTAAACTGAAATTGTATTTATTTAAAAGAAAGAAACGGGGTTTGAGGGGGTGGAATCCCCCTCACAGAGTAAATGTTAACTTAAAATATAGTGAATAAGAACTATAAAAAAATCTATACATCCCTGTTTAAGAATCTAAAATATGAATACATAATATTTAAATAAAATATTAATGCCATTGAAAATTTCACAAAGTTATGACAAAGACTGCCAATAATGACCAATACTAAAGCTGTTCCGATCACCAGAAGCCAAAACTACCACGTTTACTCACGTAATAGTCGCACTTTTTTGCCAATTTTTCATGTTGAAAGTCCAGGTGCGACTATTATGCGGGTAAAATCTACTATATAATATTGTAACTCTAAAGAGCTTTTTTTTCTGCTTCAAAACGGGGGTGCGACTATTACGCGAGTAAACACGGTATTCTGCATCAAATGACGATAAACATTGTAAAGAGTTTTAAATCTCCCTGATTTAGAAGAGATTTTTTGCAGAATTCCCTGACTTTTCCAGACATAAAATTTCCCAAATCCCTGAATTCCAAGTCTCCCCTGAATATACAAAAAACTAGAAAATTCCCACTGTAAAATTACTTCAAATCAAAATCTAGCTGTTTATCTCATACAAATGAAATATTACTTTTAAAACTGAAGAAAATTATTATTGTTTTTGATAATGACATAATTTGTAGAAAAAAGAAAATCACAATGTTATGAAGCTAGAAATATTTCTTTGATAAAATATACTACTCGACATTAAAATTGCTGCAATGTGTGTAGCATTTCACCTTCTTGGTGTTGCTATTTTAATTACCAGTTGTGTATTAATAAAATAAAAAAACAGTTATATGCTGTATACATATAAATTTCACACTTTTTAAAATATTGCTATGTGGTTTGATTTATTTATATGTTTACAAAATGGTAGTTAAAAGTGTTTCATTAACTTTGAAAAAAAGTGTATAACTATGCTTCTTTGATTCATTTTTACTAGGATTAAGAAATAATAGTATGCAATATGCAAAAAGAATTGCAAAGTGTGTACAAATTTAAAACTACATAACAAATATTACAAGGAAATTATAAATAATTTGTAGATACAATTCTTCTGTTCTTTTATACGTTAAAAGGTGAAATATATCATTTCTTTAATTTGGTTTACCTCATAAACTTGATTGAGATATATCCATTGATTTAAATTATTGACGGCACTTACGCGTTAGGAAACTTTAAGATACTCCTAGAAAATCAGAATTCTTATTGTAAGTATAGAAGATAGAAATTTATAAGTATGGGAAGAGTATATATTATATTTGATGTGAAATCCCCGAGAGCGCACATGCAGGGGCGTAGCCAGGGGGGATATCGGGATATATCCCCCCCCCGAAATTTTTGGATTAGTGATGAAATTCCGTCTATTTATACACATATCAGTTCATATCCCCCCCCAAAAAAATTTCCTGGCTACGTGCCTGCACACATACACACTAAAAACATCATAAATTGTTCGGTGTTAGACGACTATTCAAGTAGAAACACTGAAAATAAACAATATATTTATCACAGTGCCAGGATGTTTAAGTTCAGCGATATTCTTTCACTTACTGGAGCACTGCAAACAAAATGACTGCGAACAAAAACACTCATTCCAAAATATTTAACATATCCATAACTATATAATAAGAAATGCTAACTACAGTTCTAGGACCAATTAGCAAGTGCAATGAATATAAACAAACACTATAATAAGGAAATAACTTATGAGAAACAGTTTATGAGTAGTACTTAACTTGCTACATGGAGTTGCTATTGTTCATTTCCCCCAAAACCAAGAACAATTGCGATACGTAGTTGTTGTGAACAAGTATATCGGATTTGTGTGGTTAGCTCGAAACCCGCTTATAAATCCTCGTCAGAAGGACAACACAAACAAGAAAACCTCCCCGAAGCTCACTCACCAAACGTAACGAATTTAATCCAGTCATAAGTACACACTTAAAGAAACCTAATGTGTAAAAATTAGTTGCTATCTCCTAAATTAAAGCTAAAATTAATTAATAAAAAATGCGTATGAGCCGACAGAATAGAGCCTCTATCGCTACTTGGCGCTTTCTATTTTCTTTTATAAATGCTTTTACAAAAAGATGCTTATTTAATAAGCATTTTAAGTAAGCACAGGTCAGGATTCATCTACAGGAATGATTCACTGCGCGCAGAATATATGGTGGGAAAAAAATCAGGCCGGTAACTGGTTCCGTTTTGGAGAGGGGGGGAGGGGATGGAGGAAATTAGCCAAATATATTTTTTAAACATAATTTTCTATGCATGCATAGGAGGTTAAACGTAGCTTTTTAGAAGAAGCTTAGCTTTTTAGCGAAATAAGAATTGAAATAAACAATGGTATTAAAAAAATAATTTTTTAAATTGTAAGGTAATTTTTTTGGAGGGGAGGGGTTCACCCTATAATTCCCTCCCCCACCCCTTTGATTTGACCCTGAAAGAAATATATTATTAAGTTGTTTCATTAACACAATGTCAGAAAACTGTTGCACTTAATTTTTTCCGAATTCCTCAGTTTTATCGGGATGTTCAATATGTAATGGTTATAACAATCTATTGTTTTTACTTAAAATCGGCATTGTAGTGTAGGAATGTGTCACAGCATTTTGTGATTGAATCTCACTTTCTACTTGCTTCGATCCTCTATGTTCCAGGGTTCGTCTAGAAGGATTTCTAAATTAAAACCTGACTGATCAGCATAAAAATTTGATCGTCTTTTAACAACGAATCCTTTATAAAGACATTTACATCATTTACGAACGCCTGCGTTAATTTCTTAATGATTTCCTTTGACCGAGAGTTTTTCAGCAAAACAAATTTTGTAACTTTCCTGCTCACAATCTTATTCTTTTTTAAAAATCTGTACTGCCATCCTTTAGATGCGCGGAATTTCAGTCCTAATTCGAATGCCTTTTCTGAAGCCCAAGTTTGTAAATCACAATTATGTACATTTTTCTGTAATTTTCTTGCGTGTTAGAAGTGTTAAAACGTATATTTTTTAATTTGATTTAGTTTATATTTATAATCGCCATTCTTCTGAATTTGCTTTTCCCACAGATATAACTGAGTTTTATTTGTAACAAATTTAAAATAATTTTGAACACTCTGTAAACTGCCGGATTTTGCCACTGCTGTATCCCGCTAGTATTTTACTACAGTCTCCTTATCTTTTCAAGAAATAAATTGCTTATTTTGCAATGTCCTCACTGGACATGAAGTCAATGCTTTCGTTAATATAGGATCTAGAACTAGAAAATATAGGATCTTCAGGGGTATCGAGTAATAAGCATTGCTCATTTGCTACCAAATCTGTTGCATTTACTTTCTGATAATTTTGCAAGCTTTCAACAATTTGATTTTGCAGACTTTTTCTTCGTCTGTGCATGGAGACAATGTCATATTTTTCGAAGAAAATTGCGCGTAAAGCATAAAAACAACATTAAGTATATTTGCTCCATAGTATCATCATGTGGATAAAAAGAATAGAATTAAAATAAATGCCTCACTTATGTGTAAACTGAATTTGAAGCTTGCAATGTGTTAATACAAATAAAAAGAAATTACTTTCTTCAGGGACTTTCAGAACTAAAATAAAAATATTATAGGACTTCAGTTTAACTAGTAGAACACGAGATTAAGCTACTTAAAAACCCAGTACGTTGAAATATAACACGGTATAGCAAACTCTGATTTATAAATATTTCGAGTACGTACTCGGGTGAGCGTTTCAACTTTTCGACCAATTATCCCTGTCGCCAAATACTAGCTAAAGGGTTACAATTGACGCGATTTTAACTAATTTTTAACTTTTAATTTCTCAAATTCTATGAGGAGAGAGCAGCTAATTTTCACGCAGTACGTTCCTTTTAGTGTGTACTTGAGATTGTGTGAAATTCGTTCCATTTGGTGAGTGAGCTTTGGGGAGGTTTCCTTGAAAGTGGGGAGCCCTCCGTGGGGGTCTTTCGAAGGGGTCCTAATCCGTATTTACGCTAACTTCCGGAGAAAACCACGGAAAACTGAACGGTTAACGGTCGACGGACGCGCGATAGGACCCGAACACGGGACTTTCACACTTCGCCCGTCTACTATTTCCAGTGACAAAATTCACAGGTGATCTTTTTTCGTTTCTTTTTCTAGGTAAAAAGTCTCGAATTCACAATCAAGTTCCATAACTGTTCTATTTCCTATCATTCAACGCCAAGGACGGATTAAAAGGGAAGACGGAGGGGTAACTGCCCCCCCCCCAAAAAAAAGAATTCAACCTTTTTGGAAAATTTTTCTACAAAAGAAACCATTTTCCCCCTCCCCTCAATGTTACATGCCACTTTTTACGAAAGAAGGCCGATATTGTTGCTTACAATGAGAGTAAATGCCAATTTAAATGTCCATTTTATGGAAATAAGAATTCTTACATTTTTTCATGTAACTCCTTTTATTCTTGTAGTGGGGGTTTCCCTCCAGTTAAATATTACTGTATTAACAATTAATTAATAGTAGTCAATCTAATTAATTAGCTTATTGCTTTATATCTCGCTAATTACTTATTGATTTAACATTGTGTCAATTAATTAATCTAATTAATTACGCGGCGTCAACATTATCG
Organism: Cheiracanthium punctorium; assembly: GCA_038373885.1. Lineage (NCBI taxonomy): Eukaryota > Metazoa > Arthropoda > Arachnida > Araneae > Cheiracanthiidae > Cheiracanthium > Cheiracanthium punctorium. Next base: position 531,884 of record JAWZYV010016048.1, read on the forward strand.
ACAAACACTAAAGTAGTTAAAAATGTTCTAAGTCCAAACGAGCCGGGTTACGCCAAAATCCGTACATAACATCAAACACTCACCCGAACCTACGTATGCAGTTGTAACTAAATATACCGTTGCTTTTCTCCAGCTCCAACTAACGACGCGTAGTACAATGTCTTGCTGTTTTAATTGCGCCGGAGGCGAAATGAGCCTCAAGGTTGAGCAATGATGTCTTCGTCTAGTACGCATCCGCGGGTGAAGATAAAACAGAAAAAAACTGTTTTTTCTTACGAACAGACTTATTCTGTAAATAATACGAGTAATTTCTGTACGTTTTACAGACTTTTTTTGCAGTGTCTGTATTATAATTTAAATATTTGTATGAAGTATGGTATTTTTTTTCAATTATAATTGTTAAAGATCATTTAGAATGCATTCTTATTAATTCTTTTTCACCCAGTTAATTACTTCCTTAGAAATGTGTGTGACTGTATTAAGTGAAAATGAACATTTAAATTGATATCCATTACCGTAATAGTAAGCTAAGTGTACTGTTTTAACACAGGTCTAAGTTTCAATCCCCCGTCTCGGCAACGCTGACTCATCTTTTAATACCAATAATGAAGAAAAATTGAGGATTATGCTTCGTTGCAGAAGTAAGCACTGGGGATACAGAGCCATGCTGATTGTATGGCTGGACACCACAGACCTTGAGATTTATATGGGTGTCGTGCCAATAAGTTAAGCTAAAATAATTATTACATATTTACTCAGCAGAGGAATATACAGGGATAAAGAAAATAAATTTCCTTCAACAAACATTATTGAATGAAATGAAACCCAATTTCATAAGTGAGTGTGGGAAGCGAAGACATAAAGGGTTCTTCAAAAGCTAAATTCGAACAAACGGTAAGATAACATTTTGGTGCTGTTGGATTCAAAACTAAAAAATGAGCATTCCACAATATGACATAAAGTATTAAATTTACTGAAAATTATATTTTATCTATGCAGACCAGATTGTAAGGTGGGGAAAGCGCCGTGTTTCGGGTTCAACTCCCGGCGGCTGGGGTTCGATCCTGGACTAGGCGTTAGGGTGGAGCGAAAAATTAAATTTTGCCAAATTGTTTTTTAATAGCTATAAGAATGTGACCCAACCTTTCAAAAAGCGAATCCTAAAATATTTTTTATTTATTTTGAGTCTATCTACCTCCGCATTTGATTTGAATTTTGCAACATTCGCCAATGCAAATGCCCAAAAGAAAGAGGAGTTGCGAAAGAAGAACAGCTTTTTCTGGCGGATCAGAGGACTCGCAGGAAAATGGTTATTGGTGGTATAGACAACAATAGGTGGTTTCACAAACGAAATAAAATAAAAAAGAGAAATGATAGAAATCAAAATCTAGAACAATATTACGTTTCTGTGACATATGAGTAGGCTTGCCAGACGTCCCGGTTTGCAGACAAAATCCCGGTGTCCCGGCCGGTTTACTTCACGTCCCGGTAAAAATTAAATTTGTTTATAGATGACAAAAAAATAATCAGCTGTGAAGGATTATTTGGGATATTTATTCCTTTGTCATTTATTTGACTGTACTGTATAAAAAGTGAAGAAGAGTGATGGTCTGCTAAGAATTATTGTTCAAATTTTTATTCCTGATTCAAAGTGTTTCTTCTTACTTAATTAACTTATAAATATTAACATATAAGAAATAAAATGTTTAAATGTATATGCTTGTGTCATTTATTAATACCCCTGTTTTATGTTCCGAATCAGTAACCATTTATTCATAGCATTGAGAATAAAGTACCCTCTAAAACGCTCCAGAAACCTCCAAGGGTGTGTAGTGTCGGGGTCGTCGCCTTCCCCGGGGTTCCGGTAATGTACCCTCGTGGAAAAAATGTAAATGTGGTGTTCTGGCCAATTATCTGCTAGAGCGATCTAGGCCGAGAGGGGATTGACCTACATGGGGGTCTTTCTAAGGTATCCTAACCCGTACTTACGCGAAATTTCGGAGAAAACCACGGAAAACTCCTAACGGTTAGGTCGGCGAACGAGGCCGGGTTTTGAACCTGCCACCTTCCTGGCACGCGTTCCGAGCATAAACGCGTTTAGTCATTGGTCGGGCAAATGTATCTTTGATCTTGAATACCCGGGAGGCTGGGGGCATTCCGGTGTCCCGGTTGAACATTTCATAAATCTGGAAAGCCTACATATGAGGATAAACAGGGGAATAGAGTTGAACTTTCCCCACTCTTATATTGGATGAGTCAGAAGATACTGAAGAAATAGAAGATGGCTTAGAACTGTGCTTTTTTCAAAGCACCAAGGGTCCAAGAAAAAGCCAAAACTCAGCTTGCCATCTTTGTCAAAAACATGTGACCGATATGGCGTATCTGATAGAGCTGCTGCAGCAATCGCATCAGCAGTTCTTCATGACATTAAGTCAGATGTGTAAGTAATAGGTAGATCAAAATTACGCCGTGAAAGATCAAAAGGACGCAAAGAAATATTAGCTAAAAATAGTGTTGTCAGTGTTACAGCTATATACTTTGACGGCAGAAAAGATAAAAGTTTTAAATGTAGTAAAAAAGGGGGTCAAAAAATACCGCCAAGTTATTGTAGAAGATCACATTTCTGTTATCAAGGAAGCTGACTCTGTTTATGTCAGCTACGCTGTCCCAAGTACTGGGACGGCCAAGAGCATAGAACGTGCTATGTATGACTTGTTCTCTTCTGAAAACGTTTCATTGAGAGAAACTGTAGCTGTTGGTTGTGATGGAACAGCAACAAACACAGGGAAAAATGGTGGTGTAATACGGTTGTTAGAAAAACGTTTGAATCAACCTTTACAATGGATCATATGCCTTTTACACACGATTGAATTGCCTTTAAAACACCTTTTTTCATTCTTAGATGGGGCAACTACTGGGCCAAGTTCCTATTCTGGTACTATTGGAAGATTGCTAGAAAAATGCGAAGAAAATCCTATTGTACGGTATGAAAAGATGGAAAGCGTGTTGCCGGATATTTTGGCCGATATCATCAAAGACCTAAGTTCTGACCAACGTTACTTGTACGATATTACATCAGCTGTAATTAGTGGCGATTGTCCTCCCGATCTAGCACACAGAGCTCCAAGGAAAATGTCGCATGCTCGATGGTCAACAAAAGCCAACAGGATATTAAGGCTATATATTTCCACAAGTAAACCATCTGAAAACCTCAATCATCTTGCCATGTTTATTTTTAGAGTTTACGCTTCTTTTGGTTCCAAATTAAAACTCATCCGTCATGCAAAGATGGATCTTGAAATTTTTGGAAATTGATTTCGAATTCTCGATACCTTCCAATTAAACTAAAAAAAGTAGTCGACCCTGTCATTGAGCGGAACAGTTTCTTTGCGCATCCTGAGAATCTTCTGTTGTCGATGCTCTCAGATCCAGAGAAACACATTCATGAACTTATTGCTAGAAGGATTATAAAAGCAAGAGAAGCGGCTAATTCTGAAAAGGTCTCTCGTATTTTTGAGGTCTCTAAAATTAAGCTTAATGCCAAATCATACACAGACCTTATAGAGTGGCAACAAAAATATTTTCAATCTCCCATCCTTAGAGACGTCAAGAATGAAGATTTGCTTTCGATGGTGGAAACAAAAGGAAGTACAAAAATACCTTTTCTAAGACTGCCATGCCATAGCCAGGCTGTAGAACGTTCAGTAAAGATACTAACAGAGGTTTCTATGCAGGAATGTGATAAGAAGGCTAGAGAAGGTAGCATAAAATCAAAAAATTGAGTCAAGAAAGCTCATGCCCAAATTCGACACCAAACGTGATTTTAATGTCTCTTTTGACTATTTTTATGTATGCTTATGTAATATTTTATGATTTAAGTGGCTCACATTTTTACTAAATTAACATTAATTTGTTCTACATGACTTGTTTTTTTCATACCAATAAATAGTTTAATAGAATTTATAAACAATATGCTCCTTCAAGTTTTATCAGTATGGTAGTACAAATGTAAATTTTCAAAATAAATGCGCGGGTAGAAGGAAAATACTAATTTAAAAAAAGTAATGCTTTTTAAAATCCTCTAATCTTGGGTCACAATTTGATCACTATTATAAATGAAATTTTAACAAAATTTTTTTCCCATATAAGAGTGCTCCACCCTACTAGGCGTGGCTGTCATTGTGGTCGTCCCTTCATAGGGGGCAGCAATAACGGTCTTAGTAATGGCCAATGCCTCCAAAGCAGAGGCCTGCTATTGGAAAAAAAAGTATCTTATCGATCAACATCTGCGTCTCTTAACCTCGTACTATATTTTTGAAGAGCCCTAATTTCTGCTTAAAAAATGTGACATGAATTGCATGATTTTCCATTCTGTACCTTTTAAGCAACACGGAACTGTGCAAATTTTGCAGATAAAAAGCATTTTGATAGTGAAAAATTGACAAACCCTAGAAAACATTCAAAACCTTAGAAAAATCCAAGCGCGCTTAAATATTTAGTAAACACAAACATTATATAGAGTGGAATCATTTATAAGAGTACGAGTTTTTTAGCTTCCTTTCAACAAAAGGCAAAGCAATTTATGGGACTTACATAAAAACCTTTATTACTCTAACATAAATCATACATTTCCAACGCCAGTTTTATCAGGCGTCCAAAACAAAAACAGTCCCAACAAAATTTTATATAAAACTAAATTAAATCTTTAGAATCCTCGCACCTCTCATTATTGTAACGTGCCCTCATTCTCAAGTACATGTTTTATACTTCAGCTCGAGTAAAATTTCCCAGTTTTATTACCATGGAGTTTCGTGCATTCGTTAGTTCACCATCACATAATCCGTTCATAATATCGACGGAACTTTACTATATGTAAATTAAAGAAGTAGTGGAAGGAGGCCATTGTAAGCATTTTAAACTCAGAAGCCACCAATTCTGGAGCTATACCAGTTTAAATGTTAAACATCTGCACAACAAATATAAATATAATAATATATAATTTGATGGGGCCTTACATTATACCATACAAGCTAGTCGGTCAGAATGAATTATTATTTATACAAAAAGTGGGTCGGAAGATTTTAGGGAATGTGCTACTTGTTACCATATTTTTAGTGTAGCTCTAACTTGATTGTGTCCCAACCCTTTAGATATTACATCAGCAGTCCATTTGTTCCTTCTTAACTTTTAACTGTGGTATCACATTAAAGAAATAGTGCACAAAATTCCAACTTAATCGCATGGATCGCTGATGTTACCCATCGTTTCGAAGAAACAAGAATTTCCCTGAGAATACGAGATTTAAAAAAGAATTTTACCAAACTAATTTGAACAGAAACTTGAAAGGACAAATTTCGAGCATCTGTCCTCAAGGGTGCAACTGTAACTTTTTTGTGTATTTTATTATTGCAAGAAATGCTTAAACATGTTGGGGAATCTTCTTTTCAAATTAAATAATTGATTGATTGTTTCCTTGAAGTTTGTACGTTTTTAATTTCTTCTGCAAAATGTGAGAAAAAATGATAATAAACAGTGTAGCACGTTTTGCACTTGAGCATCAGACGATCTTCGAACTGTAAATACGTATACTTCCGAAACATACTACCACACGTTTTATTTATTCAAATTAATTGTAATATAACCCTTTGCCCCACGTATAATTTACTAATCAAAGGAGGTTTTTACATGCTGCAGATGCACCTAACTTGAAGTAGATAAGGACACATTTTATGTTAGCCTTCTGACCATTCAGAAAATACGTATAGGGGAAGTCGAGGTATAATGAAACACCGGGTACACTGTTATAAAAAATCTTAATTTCACAGACAATGGGGTTTTCAACCGGGTTTTCGCAGGAAAATCTCCCTTATTGGTGAATAAAGGATTTTTATTGTTTTTTTAACGGAAGTTCTGTTAAAAAAAGAAAAGTATCTATTGATCTTCCTCTTGAAATCTTCTGAAGTCTAGTTCTAAAAGGGCATTTTCCGCCCTGTTTCTGGCACCTGCGCGCTTGGACTAATGAAATGTCTCCGAGTCACTTCCGCTCGTCATCAAAGTAATACCCACAAAGCTGATTTTAGTAATTTTGAATGCAAGATGTTTGTTGCTCATTTTGCCTGCAGTTCAAGTTGAAGTTAAGATCCCTTAAACGTACAAAAATATCTTCGCATTATGCATGTAACAGACGACTGCAGATAATGCGAGTATAGTATTTTACTTAATGCTAAGTCCTTTTGCTGTGGGTGCTACGTTAATTCAGTGGACACGATGAAGCTTACTTCTCGGTGTATTCGCTTGAGATAATTTTATTTTATATTCGAATACCAAATGCATCGTTTTCATATTCAGAGTTGTGAAATAAATTCAACCTAAATATAAAGGGATGATTTCGGTAAACCTGTTGCTTTAATGGCCATAGTTACTGACGATTGGATTATAAAAATCTCGTAGCTGTAGTAAAACAAAAATGAAGTTATATCTTCAGTCAAAGAAGCGAACCCTAAGTACTGTTTTACCTGTTCATTTAAATAAATTTGGTTGCTTCTTTAATTATATCTCATAGCTTGTTTAACTATGATTACATTTCTGTATTCTGACTATACTGTGAATTCGTTTTATAACTAGAGACTATAGTGAAATTATATTCTATTTATTAAAAACATGTTTTTTGTATAGTGTATTAAGATATATGTAATGTATTTGCCTTGACTTAAAATTTATTTTCTCGTGCTAATAAGCATAAATACAGCTCTGATAATAAAAAATGAAGGCAACGAAAAATTCAAACATTTTTTTTAATTGTGCACTATTTATAACATTATATGTACAGCTGCGGAAAAAAAAAGGTCCCACTTGTACTTTTTTCGGCCGTCAATCATCGTACAGCAAAGTTACAGATACCAATCGTTTACGATTGACGTACACTTTAATTTGCTAAGCATAAAAATTGCATAAGGGGCCATCTACATATTAAAATTCGCACCAACTTTTTTTTTCTCAATAGCAACCCCTAGATTTCACTTCATATATCAAAAATTTAGCTCATTTCAACCCCGGAAACCAATTTTCAATAAATTTGGACAGAAAATGAGGGAGTTATGAGCACCCAAAATCCCCCCCTCCATGTTAAAATAATTTTTCATACTTCAATTCATATCTCATATAATATTGATAGTAAGAAGCTGATTTTTATTCGTACTATTAGAACTAAACGACCCAAACATAATTTAATGTTATTATGATTTTTAATAAATTATTAATATGAATTATGAATTATTAAATTAATATTAAAAAAAATATGAATAGAGACCTAGCCAAATTTCGATGGAAATAGATGCAGAAATTAATATTACATGGCTGTGCAAAATTTCAAATTTTTACGTTCAGTAGTTTAATTTATATTAAATAAAATGTGTTATTTTCATGAGTTAAGGGACCATATATAAATTTATTAAGTGAAATTTTTTGAAAATTGCATAAAATAAACGTAAATTAGATTTGTTTTGTGCAAAAACACAATAAAAGATACCAGTAATAAAAATATCAAATTTTGAAAGCAAATAAATTTGAGGTTTTTACAGTTTGATAGGGATTCTATAAGGCATGTATTGTTGCGTCTGCTACCATATTCCCCCAAATAAAATATTTTCCAGCTGTAGAATTAGATGCAGTAGATGTATGTCTTCTAATACAACGTCCTATTTCTGAAAAATTAACATCCTCAACTTTCCGGGTGTGAATGTGACCTATTTTAATATCGGAAACATTAGGTCTTTGGACTTCCCCCAAACTTTATCAAAACATTCAAAATCACGTTTTTCTGTCTAAATTTTCATCTAACTATAAATTAAAATACCGCCAAAAGTCTTAAGAATATCGCACATTGCAGACAATATAGTATTAAATGAAAAAAGTGAAATAACAAACACAGTGATAATATTGGGTCGGCAAAAAAGTAATTGCGTTTTTTACATGAATTTCAAACAAATTTTCTATCAGGAAATCATTCTTCAAGTTCGACCATAGCTGAGTAATATTCAAGCTTGTAGTCAGAAGAGCAGCCTCTAACTCCTACCAACATTTCACCTGTCTAAGAGAACCATCAACGGAAATACTCAATAACAATTTCAAAATTACAAAGATTTTCAAAATCCTTAGCAGTCATTTTGCATTTTCCCCTTAAATCATGTGTACGAACCAAGGAAGTTATGAAATCACGGGTCATTTGGACCACAGACTAAGTATTCTATTCTACCTTTGATATTCTCAGTACAAAAAACTTTAAAAGAGATAGAAACAATATTTTCCTTGAAAATAACATTAATTTCTTTTAACTCTCGAGCGAAATTAATGAAAGGCGAAAAGTTCGGAACCTGCAAATAGCGTTTTTCAATTTGCAGAAAGTCCCTTAAAAACGCGCAAAAATTAATTCGCAATATCTCCGGAAATTATCGTAGAAAATTGGTGAAAATTTATATTTAGGGTAATTTGAAGGTTTTCTTTCGTTTAATAAAGTCAAAATATGGGGTTGCCATTCAGAAAAACGAAGCTGATGCAGAATTAAATATGAAGACGGCCCCTGATGCAAATTAAATTAATAGTAAATTAAAGTACGCATTATTTGCAAACGAATGATATATATAACTTTACTGTACGACGAATGACGGCGAAATAAAGAGCAAGTGGGACTTCTTTTTTTCCGCAGCTGTACATGTATGTACGCATTTTAAAACAACTCTGGTGTTTCAGCACTAGACCACCAGAAAAAAATTATTATTATTGAAGCTGGTGGTGCACTTACAAAAAACTAATTCTATATTTTATCAACTAAGAATGCGTAAAAACTTTAACGTTGTGTATGCATCTGCCTACACACATATATGTATGGAAAAGTTGGAATAGGACAGATTTTTCTCACGTGTAAAATAACTACATCAATAAAGTGCTTCAATTTCTGTTTGAATGTATTACAATTTATCTGAATGAATTAGAACGTTGGTTTCAAAAATGACTATTTTTAATGTATAAAAACTATATTCTAGGGTAAATAAATTATTTTTTGGAAGTATGTAGGTACCCGGTTTTGTCCAATAATGGGGGTTATTAGAAAATAAGGCATAATATCTTTCAAATAAGATACAATACCTGATTCCATAATTTTAAATAAGGCTTAAAATCCTTGTTTGGGATAGAGGGTAAAAATACCTTTCTCTAATAGACGGGAAAAAGAATTTCCTGTCTGAAAATAGCAGAGAGAAACCGTTTCATAAGATAACATGTTAACGGAAATTAACGTTTTCTCCGACACCGGAAATAGGAAAACGGTTATTGTCCTGCAGCATTGATATCAGACAATGACCACTGAAAGACTATCAGACAATGACCACCAATTCACCGCTGAAAGTAAATTTCGTTACCAAAAGTAATTTTTTTTTACCTCCATGTTTACATGCATATAATTATTTAGTTTTCAAATATTGTGATCACTGTGGTGTGGTCCTCATACTCTCAAAGCTAGAATGCAAAACAATAAATATTGGGAATTAGTTAAAATTTATTTATTTAGTCTCAATTTGGGGTACAATGAAACACTTGTGGATGGGGTACAATGAAACATGCTCCATGGTACTACCGGTGAATACATTCATTTAAAATGAAGAGGTCACTGTTAAATATTTCGATTGAGATCTCAATAGAGCACATAAAGCTAACAAAGAATTTTTCAAATAGTACTCTATCTTCATCAGATTCTCAAGTTGGTGACAATCCCGATTGTCTCTCAACTGAGAATCCAAACAGTACAGATTATGAGCTATTCTCTCATAACATTTTTGACACACGCAGTATCGCTCTAAGTGATTATGTTTTAATCAAGGAAGGTGAACTTAAATGTAAAGAACACTCTGCTGACAATATAATAAACAAAAATCACACGGAATGCGAAGTTCTGTCCGTGAAACTACCAGGTCCGAATTTCAAATCTGTACGTTCTTAGGAAATATATTTTGAAAAAATTCAAATCGAATTCAAGTCAAAATTCAAATCGATCAAAATTCAAACCGAGAAAATTCAAATCGATCTTTCCTGAAGATTGTACAGAAAAGTAACCTAAAATGTTAATTTTTGAGTTTGATTTAAGTAAATTTAATATAAAATGAAAGGCTATAGACTAATTTCTTATAAAAGTAATTATTTTTCATCTCAAGCTATATCAGTTTAGTTACATTTATTTTTTCCATTTAAATTTCATATTTGTGTCTATTAATGTTTATTATAAATGAACGTAAACATAAATGCTAAAATTTGAATTTTGGCTCATTTTATTTGAGTGTTAGTGAAGTTTTATTAAGTGTTTCATCGTACCCCGGTATTTGTGGTACAATGAAATACTGACAGATATTTACCTTTTTACAATTTTTTAAATATGAAAAAGTTATTTACAAACTCAAAAAACTTCATTTAGGTGGGGAAAAGAGTAGGTTAAAAGTGTACGTTAATTTTATTTTTATACACGCAAGTTTGTGAACAGGAAAAATATAAATAAATCTTGTTTCATTGTACCCCAAATTCCCCTAACTCATGCTACCACATGTTTTTCTAAATAACCCTTTGTCTAATAGCCCTCTAATAATAATTTCTAATAACCCTCTGTCACGGATAATTTACTATTCAAAGGGGATTTTTTTAGACACTATGCAACTAATTTGAAGTAGATATGGAGACTTTCCATGTTAACGGCCACTCGGAAAAATCCAGGATGCAGAGATGTTAATATTGAACTCTTCTTTAAGGGATAAACACAAGAGGAGAATGCTTTACTTCCAGGGGTTCATATTGCAATAGAAACAATACGTCAATATATTATCTCTATATTTCCAGCACAAGTTGCAAACTCTTAATAGCCCATATTTACAAGGACAAATTACAGACTTCATGATATATTTCCTCTTTTGAATAATTGTGATTTTAAAAAAAAGTAGTATTCATAAAAATCTTAAATAATAAATACAAATGCGGCAAAGACATTCCAATTAATACTTAATGCTTCTTTCAAGCAGACATACTTATGCTTCTTTCAAGTTTCAGTGCCTTCTGCCATATTAAAAGCTCATCATGGTATTTAATACTTAATGAGCATTCAATATTTCTCTTTCTTTTTACTTGCTTTTTTAATTGAATGTACATCCACTTTATCTAGACATTACAGTTCCTTATAGAGTTAATTTATAGAAATTTCCGAATTCCTTTAAATTGTTAAAAATTTTGAAATTAGAATAAATCACCTAATTAAATATTCTATATTCTTGACAAATGTAAAAATTCTAGGAAACTGTGACTTTATATTTGAAAATAAAATGACATATTTTTACAAATATATAGCACTGATTAAGATGATCTAAATTTCATTAAGTAACACTAATTATCACGTACAGTAAAATTCTCAGCTAAATTAAGATTTGAATTGCATACGCAAAGAAAATTTAAAGCCTGAAGTTTCTTGAGGAACTGTAGAGATACTACTAAACTTCAGACATTAAACATTAATACTTCTGTGGATTCATTTTAATAAACTCTTAATTTATGAGTTTCATATACTTACGTGATGCATGCATGCTGGAATTAGGAAAATATATACCAGTATGAATTTTTAACAGAAGTAAACAAGACTTTTATTTCTAAAATTCAAACTGTGTGAATATTTAATGTATTGTTGATCGCGTTCACGAGAGGAGAATATTTCCTTCATTAATAATTTAATTTTATAAAAGCTGAAATACATGTATTTCACGACTTTTTTAGACTTTAAGTAATGGCTTCAAATGTTTCTTTAAGCAATTTAAAAAAAAAAAGTAGTATTTCTGAAAATAAATTATACAAGTTTGAAAAATTTCCAAGGGTACTTCAAAGCGAAGTACCAATAACGCTGAGCGACTTGATAAATTTATATTTATCTAATGAATTCGAGTTTTCAAGTCAAAATATTCCTTATTTTGATGTTGATTAATAGGTATTGAGAAGATTTGGCGTTAAATTTTCGCCTAGTTTTTAATTCAATGCAATTCCTATAAGACTTGTTTTGATGTATTTGAGTATAATATTTACATCTTGTACTATTGCATTTTATATATTATGTCAGATTAAAATCTATAATTCTTCTCATTGGTAAAAGCATTTTTTAGTATTCTAAATTTCTCATCGCATGAATATCCCTCTTGCGATCTCGTGCGCTTAGTCATTTTCTTCATCATTCTGATTTATCAGATTTTTAAAGGATCTAAATTCTCCATATATATGTGCCTTAGGTTAAACTAATTTTTTCAATTTGCCGTTTCTTAACAAATGATCAGTGTTTGTCTCTTCCATTCTTCACTCTGTTATTCACTTTCTTGGCTTGCAAGATTTCTTTATATATACAGTGTGCCAAAAAAGTCCGTTGTCACTCGAATAATTTTTGAATGGCATTAGCTATAGTCATAAAAGTGGGGTCTAGGTACAGGAAAGTTGCCATGAGCTATGCAAACAAAACCGCTTACAGCACCATCTGGTGGCTAAATTCGGAGTTAGCCTTCTTATCTCTAAAACAATCAGAGGCACGGGAAAAAAGCCAATTACATTACATAAGTTGTTCATTATCATCGATTTAGTAAGAAGAAGGACCTTAATTTCCATATAGTGCTCATTAATTTGCACAATTTGCTAGATGGAAAGCAAAAATCACATTTTTTTTTTTTTGCATGTGTTTTGAATTTTCCAAAACTGCACTCACCTGAAATTAAGCTCATGCATTTTTTATGCTAAAAGTGTTTACCGTCAGCAACAATGGGCATCTAGATGCTGGTCTGCAATTCCCTGCAGTTGTACAATATGGCTGGTGGTACGCCGGCAAAACTATCTGTAATACGTTTTGACGCCTTTAATTTTACGACTTCAATTTTTAACATTAATGTGCTTAAGATGTGTTTTCTTAATAAATCGGTGATGCTGAATAACTTTGTAATACACTTTCTTACCGCTTCTCGTACCATTTTTTAAATAAGACCACTAACTCCAAATTTAGCCCCCAATTGGCACTGTAATCGGTTTTCTTGTGAAGTGCATGGCAACGTTACTATACCTAGACGCCACTTTCATGGTTATAGAGCAGTTTCAACCACGTGACCGGCATTAGACTCAACCAATAAAAGCTCGTATTTGAAGTGACGTCTGTCCACCAGGAACTTGAATAAACCAATAGGAACCTCATATTATTCCACCAGGATAGAATAGTGACGTAATCTGAAACTGCCCTATAGCTCTTACCGCTCAGTAATTATTGGAGTGACAACGGACTTTAGAGGGCACATTGCATATTTGACTTGTATGAAGAAACGGAATCACAAAACAAAAGATTTAATTGCTAGAAATTATGCATTCTATAAGAGTTACTGTTAATAACTTTTTTAAAACAAAAGCATTTCAATTAAAACTACAGGGATATAGCAATAGAGAGGGGGTAAAATCTGTCACATTATAGTTTCTTCTGACAGCCTGTTTTGAAAAATGACACATTTTGTTACGGTTTTAATGCTCAGAAAAATCTATTTATTATAACTATACGTTTTCAAATAATCTGTATACAACCAATTTTTATGCCGAAATTTAAAATAATTAGCCTTGGAACCAAAAATAATATTTACTGCTTCAAGAAAAATGTCGGATAAACCTTTCAAGGTTTAGTAATGAATAGTTGAAGTGAAGTTTTGAGTAATCAATTTAGAAGTAGAATATTCTATCATGTTTGCAATGTAACAAATAGCAGAATGCATTCTTACTTATAGTTTCTTAATAACAGCATTAAACATCTCATAAACATTTATGAGCTACCATATTATCTGCCATAATAGGCAATGTATAGTGCATAAATCAAATTTTAAGTTTCGTAATATTTGATCATTAATTTTGGTAACTCGTAGAGTTAATTGTCTCCTACAACGTCAAATAAATGATTTTGAAGTGAAATGTTGTCATTGATGAAGCTATTAAAGAAAGTTGTTTATAGCAATACATTATTCGGAAACGATACCACTTTAATGTCATTTAAGTGCATGAACAAAGGAGAATTATGCTTAAATTCTCAATTCTATCGCAAGAATTAAAATGCATTAAATAAAAATTTATGAAAGAGATATTTCAGTCGTAAACATACAATATAATAATGATTAGACTGAAATATAATTAAGTTTGAAACAATAAAAATTAGTACTTTTTCCGATATTTTTTTTAATAAACCACATTAAAACATTTTATTCAGCTCATGCCATTTTATAGCTGTCGCCCTGAAAACTAAAAGCGCTTTTTTAATTTATGTATAAATACCTTACTTTTTATATATATATATATATATATATATATAAAGAATATTAAGGTATGGAAATGTGTGAATACTAATGTCATTTCAAAATTTCGATTATAAATTAAAAAGAACACAGAATTAGCCTATTTTTTTTTTTGAAGAATGTTGTTTGTATATTGGAATAAGGTGTTATCACTGCGCTTAAAAGTTTGCACAATAAAAGTATAGGTGTAAAACAATATACTTTATAGTATTTTGGAGGGAAAGAAAATTGTTAGTGGCATCTCTCTCTACCTCAAAAGCACCTATAGTGCGTAAACCATCTCACTTATTGAAACTATTTTCATAAAAATTTGGGCATTAATACTACTATTAATAAATAATTTTATAAGAAATGAATAACAAGTTATTTTTAAGCTGTTTTAATCTACTGGAAAGGTCATAAAATTGTGAGCACTATTTGAAAGGAATCGAAATGTGCACAAATTTTTTGTTGGATACTCTATAAAAGCATTAAAGTTCGTACCCTTAAAGATTCAAGTGCATATTTACTCTTATAAACCAAGACACAAATCAAAATTGGATTGAATGACAAAAGTATTAAGGATGTTGTAAACAAATGTTTCCAACATAATTGAGGGCAACTGAAATTTTACACATTCTAAGAAAAAGGGAGATGGAATAAATTATGAACATTATTCACTCCAACTCAAGACGCTTCCAGAACTGCAAAGACGAGAGTATGCCACAGAATGAAAAAAAAAACTCAAGTACATTAACACAGTTTACTATATTTAGAAATGAGTCCATTTCGAATATTCAAGACTTTGATTAAACTGTGGGCCTTTGAGCACCACCGACTTGAATAGTGATTATTACATTACGACTAGAGAATACCACTAGAGAATACACTTTTATATTTACATTTACAGTGTTGTGAGGTGAGTGTTACAACCGCACAGGTCGGCTTTACCTCAAATAATCCGGATGCCAAGCATCCCCCGGAGCCGAGGGTTGGTCGGAAGCCTACCCTTTAAGGATTACGAATGCAGGGAGCAGGAGAAGGCCACCAGAGCAGCAAACCCTTCCCGGCAGGGCAAGGCCTTACTCAGAACAAGCTCCTAAGAGCCGCAGAAAGCTGCAACTTAGAGAAAAGCGAGAACCTGGGAGAATCATATTTAATGCAATTAAGCAGAATATGCTCAGAGGAGTCAGTAACGTGGGACTTCGGACACGAACGTCCGTACTACGATCTACTACTACTTCGGACGTCCGAACTACGATCCCAAGCCCAAAGACCTCTGTTGGGAATACCAAGGAGATGTCCGTACTTGCTATTCAGCCAAGATTCGGCATCCTGGTGCCACATGTGTTTTCAAATATGCTGGATAACATCCTCAGAGGCCACCCAGTTGTATGTTGCAGCCCTTAAAGGATCACACCTAGCCAACTGATACGCTTGCTCGTTCGCAGAGATCCCGGCGTGACCAGGCGTTCAAAGGAGGACGACTTCCTCTGCTACTAAGAAAACTTTACGAAGTTTCCCCATGAGGAAACCTATAACTACAGTATATTTCCTGTTGAGGCTAAGAGGGCCGTAAGAATGGACCGACTATCCGATAGAATGAGATAGGAATTGCTCTCTTTTACGAAAGACTAACGCCAACCAAATCCCCAGAGCTTCCGCAGTGAACAAAAAATTAATGACTGGAACCAGAGCCGCATCCCAAACTGACGTCAACATGGTGACAGCGGCAATAGCCGTTTATGAATCATCCTTAGATGCATCAGTAGCCACAATAGTGTAACCCTGGAAGTTCTCCTGTGGACACTGAAAGAATCCAGCGTTGATGATAGAAGGATGAAGGTATTTGTCTTGAAGCGCCCAATTATTCAAGGAGACCCACAAGTTGGAGATGGAAAAAGAGTTTGTAAACCAGCCAGGAATGAGAATTTGGTTCACCGAAAGATGCAGGCTCCCAATAATAGGTTTTAGTCTATCACTAAGTTCCCAATACTGAGAGTTCATACTCAGACCAGAAGCCAGCTGGGAACGGAGAACCCTCTCCACCGTGTTAAAATCACTAACCGAAATTTGGCAAAGGCCAAAAGCAGTGCCAAGATAGTGTATCCTCTGAGAGACAGACAGCTGGCCCGCCTCCCGACCAACCAAACAGAGGCAACCAAAGAACAACCAAAGGGGTGCATTTGAGAGCGACCTTAGCGAAACGAAGCCAAGCATTATAAACAACTTCCAGAGACCGCGTGAGGGAAGGAGACAGATTTACCACAACCGGACTGGCAAATTCATAGCGGCTCCGAAGGTAGGCGTTTACTATAGACAGAAGCTGGGAGCTAGTAGCTTCCAGTGTCTTACTTGCAATGCCCTTTAGCATACCGAGAAGCGTGGCGGATTTCAGTTTGATGTCCCAAATATGTTCCTTGAGCGAAAGGTTTTTAGAAAGCCGAACACCAAGGATGCAGATAGAGTCTACCCACTCTATGCCGCGGCCGTTGACGTGAAGTTCTGCATTTACAGTCCGGGGCTTCGGACTAAGGTTAATCGCTTTGCATTTAGCTGCAGAAATGTGAAGCCGCCAGTAATGACTTTACTGGTTAATGTTAGAAAGGCTAGATTGGAGCTTCCTCCATACAGCTTCTTCTTTCTGGTCAGAGGCGTAGATAAAGATGTCATCAGCATACTCTATGGTTTCAGGCCCCGTAACCGGAGTGTCGAAGATCTCATACATGTAACACATGAATAGAAAGGAGATCATCATATTGGACCATTCAAAGATGTCATCAGACCATTTTGGAATCACAGAGCCATGTGTCCATTAATACCCAGGCTAGCAATTTTGTACACCAAGCCATCCCTCCAAACCGAATCATATGTCATCTGGATATCAATAGCGAGAGCCTTTATCCAGACTCTTTGGCGTGTCGTCTTTATCCAGAGTCTTTGGCATGTCGTCGTTATCCAGAGTCTTTGGCGTTTGAAAGCTTTCATATAAATGTACAATAACCAAGGAACGATCCCGATACGGGACGAAACCATAGTGGTTAATATTGAAGATCATGTGCCTATGGTCCCAGGTGCTAAGTCGGTTAACCAACATATGATACATGACCTTGCAGAGGATGGAGGTCAGAGCAATAGGCCTATAAGAATCCACGTCGGAATACTGCCGGCCCGGTTTCCGAATGTGTAAATTTGGCTGGGCAGCCAGCCATCAGGGAAATAACTAGAACTGAAGCATTCGTTGAAAAGTTATAGAAGAACGTTTTTACTGTATGGGTTAAGGAGTTTCAGCAACTTCATAGAGATGCCATCTTCCACAGGGTGGGGCCATCGTGATTCTACCGGGCCTGCTTGTGCACGTTTCCTTATTGGTTAGATTCAGCCGTTAGATGACGTATATAAGGGCTGGAACCAATAAGTGAGCACCCGTAGGCCTCTTTGGATGACTCATCGGAGTGCTCAATCAGGACCAGTAGAATCACGATGGGCCCCCTCCCAGAGGTAGAAATTTTAGAAAGCCGGATAGCATAATTGAGCTCAAGCAGGGACAAAGGAGCATCCAAAAGAGGATCCTCTCCACTGAGGTCAACAGGAATGTGCAGGTTCTCGGCATAAGAGAACGGCAAAATAGCCTCTGCTAGGGGGTAATTTCCGTCACCGTTTCCCCATTCACTTGTAAGGCAAGATCGTCGAGTCCATCTTGTTTAGCTTGCAAATCCCCTTAGGATGGATTATATTCCTTTCCCGGAGATAGCCCTTATACAAACTGATTCCAGTACCAATTAGAACGAAGTTTCATACGACGCCGAGGACCACTATCAGTAACTTTGTATTTGAGCCATAGTTCGCGACTGCACTGAGTCCGAGCCAAATGAAGAAACTCCTTTTACAGCGCAAAAATACGCACACCCAGGGTCCCTCCAAGGAGGGTCCTGAGAGGCAAGGACCTGCCTTCTGCTCCGATTTAAGCATATAGACCTCTTATATATGAAAACTCCGTGAAATCAGCAGGGAGAGGGAACTAAGAACTTCAGCATCAAGATCCCCAATTGCGCGCTTCCAGTTAGTAAAAAGAGACCACTGACGGCTAGCCATCGGACTGAAAACTCCCTGGAGGATTAGTACGACAGGTAGAAGGTCCGAATCAAGGGGGTCAATGTGTACATAGTAATTTATATCCCGATAAATATAACAGGAAGCAAAAATTAAGTCAATGAGGGAATCCTGAACTAGGGGGTTTAACCTGGTGGGGTCACAAGAGTTCAATTTCATCGAAGACAGGAGAGTAATCTGCTGGAAGGGAGGATCGAAGATTCCTTGAACAGCCCTCAAGGTGACTAATCTCACGACGCTGTCCGGCCTACGTTGATTGGTGAGGATATGGGCGTGCAGATAGGTTGTTTGCCATCTCTGCCAGAATTGCAGTCTTCTTAAAAAGTTCCACTTGCAATAGAGACTAAGAGTGGGGTTAAGGCTTTATTTGGTAGAAGATGAATGGAGTTGGAGTAATGGAGCCCCGATTATTTAGTGCCACGAGAGGTGCAGTTTGAATGTCCCACTTTTCGCAATCTTGTGCGCAACCTTGTGCGTCAAGATCTTACGGTGCATTGTTTGCCATGAACACATTTTTCGACGAAGGTGGATCTGATGATTCGTAGAACCATTTCGGATCAGACCACTAAGTCTCTCAGGACTTTAATTGGTGCAGAGAGAGGGCGCGAGTTGCGCAGTCAGCGAGATTAAATCTACCGGGAAGGTGATTCCATTCTGTATTGATTGTTCATGTTCGGATTTGGCTTGTTCGATGGAATACCAACTGGTTTCCTTTAACTGGGGAGTTTTGAATCCATCTAAGAGTAATTGCCGAATAGGTCCACACACAAAAAATTATACATCGTGAATAGTAGGGTATCTTTAAACACACTGACTAATTCCGCAACCTGAAGAGCTGAATAAATTTCTAGCCTTGGCAATGTAACAGGCGTGAAGGGCTTGAATTTGGTTTTCGCAGCGAATAATGGAACTTTAACTGGATCGCTTAACACTTTGAAAAATTGACGCAGTGGTTGTTAAATAAAGCGACACCAGTCAACTGCTTTAAACTAAAAAGAACATATTTTAATGAACAATATACAGGTACACAACGGCAACCGTTCTGTTGCACTGAACCGAACAACACATGAAGTTTAAACGTCCTTATATACAGCCACGCCATCTCTAGGGCGTACATTTGCATATACCTGGTTTCTTCTCTTGGACGTCGGAACGAAACCTTGTGACTCTGACAATCCGGCCCCATCGTACCGACGGTCGAAGAAACTTGAATCCATCATCCAATTACAATAAAAATTAAACTTTTCATATGGCAAAGCTTTTGTCAATATGTCTGCTAAATTTTGATTACCAGATACATACAATAAATTAAATTTTTCCATTTCCAACAGTTCCTTTATATAAAAATACCTTGTATCAATATGTTTAGTTCTTTGACTCATTACAATTTTTAGAAAAATGTATGGCACTTTGATTATCGCAATAAACTTTCGGTAAAGACTGGGGTAAATTTAAATTCGAACAACTTTCGAGTATTTTAGTCAACCAAATAATTTCTTTTACAGTCTCCGAAAGGGCAATAACTTCAGCTTCCATGCTGGAAAGTGCGACACATTTGTTTACACGTTTTCCCATGAGATTGGAACATTTCCAATTAAAACAATGTAACCACTTATTGATTTTCTATCATCCCTATCGGATGCCCAACTAGCATCGGAAAATGCAATTATATCATAATTTGTACATTTACTTAAATTTATACAGTAATCGATAGTTCCTATTACATATTGAAGTACTTGACACAATAATCTCCTGTGAGTCTCTGTTGTTTTACTAGAATATTGGGACAGTAAAATAACTGGAAAACTTATATCTGGTCTTGTCCTACTTGCCAAAAAGAGGAGGGATCCGATTAAATTTCTATACGGATTTTCAGAAATACCCTCATCTTCTCCGGACTTTTTAATAACTACCCCAGAACTCATAGGTACTTTAACTTTATTATTATCTGGAATGTCCGGATAGGTTTCTTTCAATTTTGATATATAGGTTTTCTGGTGCATAATTAAATCACCATTAAGATATTCAAACTGAACACCCAAAAATGTTGAAATTATACCTAAATTTTTAAATTCAAACTTCAATCTAATCAACCTAAATACTTTTTTGCATAATGTCCTCATTTTTAACAAATACAGCAAAATCATCAACATATACAAGTATAAGAACAATCCATTTAAATTGATACACACTGTTACAATTTTCTAACTTTTGAAATCCTAATTCCAGGAAAGTTTTGTCTAGTTTTATGAACCATTCTTTACCAGACTGACGCAGGCCATATAAAGCCTTTTTCAATTTAAATACATGATTAGGAAACATTTTATTTTGAAAACCTGGTGGTTGATTTATATACACCTCTTCATTTAATGTACTATATAAATATGCATTCTTTATATCTAAATGTCGTGAAATCCATCCTTTTCGAACAACAAGAATTGACATAAATAACCTTACTAAGGTAAAATTTACAACGGGAGAAAATACTTCTTTATAATCAATACCTTCAATCTGCCGATATCCCTGAGCTACTAAACGGGCTTTGAAACGTTTAATTTTTCCCTCAAAATCTTTTTTCAACGTATATACCCATTTACTTCCCAATACTTTAATTCCACTTGGTTTGGGAACTATGCTATAAGCATCTCTATCTTGTAAAGTTTTTAATTCATTTTGCATTGCCTCAAACCATTTTTGTTTCTCGGGCAATTGTTGAGATTCTTCGTAATTACATGGAATTTTAACTTCAACTAAATTTATTTCGGTTTCTGAAAATGAATCCATAGAGTCACTATCAGTTTGATCTCCCTCCTCTTTTTCTTGAGGGGAGGGCATACTAGAAAAGTTAAAATTTTCAGGTTTAAATACAATTCCGTTTTCTGAACAATATTTTTAACATCATTTAAACTTCTAAGACGAATTGACTTGTCTGGAAATTTTGGGTAGTAATAAACATATGTACGTCCCCATTTATTTGTTTTAATGTCACGTTTCCAGTCAAGAGGTTCGTCTAACTCACGCTCTTTTGAATTAAAATTTAACGTATTTTCTGGATCTATTATTGGAATTTCTATTGTTAAATTCTTTTCATGAGGGAATGTTTCAATTTGTGTTGGTGTGTTATTTAATTATCCCAAAACATCCATAGCAATCTTCGTTTCATCGAATTTTACATGAACCGTTTCAATTACCTTTTGAGTGGAGGGGATGTAGATTCTATAACCTCTTGTGTTAATTGCATACCCTATCATAATAACCGGGATTGATCTTGCAGACAGTTTATCACGCTTTTGCTTCGGTAAATGTGCGTATGCTAAACAGCCAAATACTCGTAAATGTTTCACCGAGGGTTTTGAGCCATACCAAAGCTCTAAGGGACTTTTACATTTCTTCCCTACAGTACAGCGATTTCTAACATGAATGTAGAACACACACACAAGGCTTCAAGCCAAAATGTTTTCTTGAGTTTTGATTCTAATAGTGCTCTTACTGCATCAAATGCATAACCATTAAATCGCTCAGCTATACCACCCATTTCTGGTGTATATATAACAGTCCTTTCATGTTTTATTCCGCGAGACATTAAGAATTGCGTAAAATTATCATGACAAAACTCTAAACCATTATCTGTTCTAATACTTTTCAACTCCCTTTCCGTTTGCTTTTCAACCATCGTTAAAAATAATTTAAACTTTTCAAATACATCCGATTTTTGTTTCAGAGGATAAATCCAAACTCTACCGGAGTACTCATCAATCATGGAAACAAAATATTTAAATCCACTTTTGGTTTTAACAGGGGAAGGTCCCCATACATCCATATGTACTCGTTGCAATTGACAGTCTATTTGCGTTCTTTCCAATTCAGGAAAAGATGCCCGCTTTGATTTAGCTTCCTGACAAATATTGCAAATTTCTTTAGAAAGGGGAATTTTCGGTAAATCCCGTACGGCTCCATGTCTAGACATATCTGATAGCTTTTTAAAATTACAATGTGCTAATCTACGATGCCATGTCCAAATTTCATCGTGAGATGTCTGGCTTACGCTAACATTTTCCACTTCGACTTTTTCATCACACTTAATTACTTTTTCTAATTCGCTATCCCAAATCACATTTACTTCATAAAATTGATCAGATAATTTAAATGAAATCCACTTAACCCCCATCAGGAAAGAATACATCGGCTCTACCTCTACCGCAAATAGTTTTATAACCGCACTTATCAAGCCTTATTCCTGAAAGGAGATTTCTTTTTAAATCAGGAGCATAAAGTACATTATATAAAGTTACGACATTGAACTGACCATCGCAATTTACCTTAAACTTCATATTCCCTATTCCTTTAATAGGCGCGCTTCCATTCCGAATAGCTACAGATAAACTTTGATTTTCCATTACTTTAAAGTTCATTAAATGTGTTCGGTCGTTTGTAAAATGATTTGTTGCACCTGTATCTAAAGTAAAAGTGAATGGTGAATTAAATGAAGGGGAGGGAGTAGCAATATTTGATGCAATACCAACATTATTCCCGAAATGTGCTTCAGTTATATTGCACGACCCATCTTTAAATTTTTGATCTTGTTTACGAAACTTGGGTTTTACTTTACAATTGAATTTTAAATGTCCGAATTCGTGGCAGGAAAAACAAGGGCCCAATTTTAGCGGAATTCCGTTTCCCTACCAAATTTTGTAATTTACAACTATCGTCATACTTATTCCGCTTAGTTAAAAGTACATTCATATTTTCACTTTTCACTTTATCGTATTGCGTTAAACTTAAACGACTGTTCTCTAAAAGTAATGCTTCTGTAATTTTTTCGACAGTAAATTCCTCATCTTTTACAGTATACAAATTCTGAACAACACCATTATATTCATCTGGTATATTTCTAATTAATTGAAAACTTATGTACAAATCGTCTAACTTGTGTTTACTTTCATTACACCTGGACGCTGCTTGCTTTACTCTTTCAATAAACATACCAATAGTTTCATTATCTGAATCAAACTTTATGCAAAAAAATTCATCTAAAAGTCTTACTAGTTTAGCACGACTGTCCATATCGAAATTGTCCTTCATGATCTTCCAGGCAATTTTACAGGAACTTACATCATCCAGTAGAAGTTGATACCTTTCTTCTAAACTGCCGTAAATGAGAGCAAAACCCTTCTCGTTGAGACGTAAGTAACCCTAGTAGCAATAACCCATCGGTCGATGAGAGGCGGGTGAGTTAAATCCGAGGAGAAGGAGCAATGGCCGATCACGGCTTTTCATCCAAAAAAGGGGAAATTTCATAGGCAACTGGTACAAAATGTCCGCTCGGGGAGCCATAAAGCCGATCATCGTTTCCCGATGACTCCGATGAAATAACGAAAAGAAACCGATAAACTGTGAAAAATATATTTGTTAATAAAAAATAAACGACTGGCAGCAAAATTTTCAAAAAATGTCCGTTCTGTTTATTATGTTTTCGTTTTTTGTATGCTAAATTTCCGATTTTCTGAAAAAAAAAAAAAATTCTTCCTCCCTCAGGCCCGAACCCTCACCCTGAGCGTACAGATTACGAGATAAGTGCGCTACCTCTAGACCATCGAATCTTGTCATGTGAAAGGCAAAGTGTGAAGTACAGCTTATTTTAGTCTCAGATTGGGACTTTGCGTGAAATTTTGACGAAGTTTTGTTCAGCTATTATTAATAATATTCAAATTATTCGATTGGAAAGAAATTAATTTCACTTTTTACCAATGTATGTAAGTAGCAACAAAATTCATAATTAATAATTAAAAAACAATATTGCCAATTGTATAGGAATTTTAGTGCGATTTTAACTTTCATATTTCTTTTATAACTTTTAAAAATTAACTGATTTCTCTTCTTGCTGTTTACACTAAAGAGGTTTCAAAAGAGTTGCTAATTGTAATGAAGTTTCCGTTTTTCTTATAATGCAGCTGACGCTCAATTGAGCGTCAGCTGAAGAAAATCTATTTAAATAGATTTTCTTATTAGACTTTCTAGTTTCTTTTTTTTAAACACATTTTAAAAAAATTATTTAAATATTACAAACGATTTTTATATAATAAACACTTACATTTTTTGGTAAATATTTCTTTTCAAATTTATATTTTGTGGGGGGGAAGGGGGGGATACCACCCCTGCCCCCTCCCAACCCCAATACAAGAAATTTGAAGTAAATTATGCGATTAATTCAAGAATTGTTCAAAGTTTCCCTTAGATTATGCAAAGGCAGATCTAAATTACGCAAATATTTATAGGAATTTGGGAAAAGTGTAAACCACTGGGGACACCTGCAAGGCCCGTTGACTATAGAGCTGCAGTTTCAGATAAGATATTGTTTTTCGGTTTCCCATCGGCGAAACTGCTCGTCTAGATCACTTCTATCCATGAATAAAAATTCATCTATTGCAGATAAACAAAAGTGCACTTGCCGATGACTGAATTCGACGAGTCGATGAGTTAACGATGAGTCGATGAACGACCGAGCAGAAAACAAGCAGTCATTGCTACTAGGGAAAGGTCGCGCTCCTTGCTGTCGATGCCGGTGATTGAACTTCCATCCTTTCCGTCAGCGAGACCTGTAGATCTTTCCCCGTCGTCAGCTGCAGGAATTTCACCGGTGACAATCCGCCAGGCTCCAACTCCCATTAACGCTGCACGCATATTTGATGACCATCGACGATAATTCGTCCCGTCAAACTTTAGGACCGGGAACTTTAAATAGTCTGACGTGATATCAGTCATTCTTTAAACTTTTCACTTTTTATTCTTTTAAATTAATCTTTTTATTCTTTTAAATCTTTTACAGTTAACAGGGCACCTGGGCCCATAACCACTTGACGCAGTGGTTGTTAAATAAAGCGACACCAGTCAACTGCTTTAAACTAAAAAGAACATATTTTAATGAACAATATACAGGTACACAACGGCAACCGTTCTGTTGCACTGAACCGAACAACACATGAAGTTTAAACGTCGTTATATACAGCCACGCCATCTCTAGGGCGTACATTTGCATATACCTGGTTTCTTCTTCTCTTGGACGTCGGAACGAAACCTTGTGACTCTGACAAAAATATAACGGCTTCAAAGGCTTTGTTCGACGCATCACAGAAAACATGAAATTGAATGCTTTCAGCATTGTAAACGTTTACAAAACGAGAATGGAAATATTTTTGAAAGACTGCATTTCAGAGAAGAATTGTTTCCAACATGTAAAGATTGTTGCAGGGAGAGGATCGACCCATGTTTTTAAAGTTACTGTCGAAGGTGAAATCAAACCCAATGGGTCTAAAACACGCGCGATTAAAGAAATTTTCCGACTGATTGTTTTAACACCTTTGCCCTCATAAACTTGAACATTCAGTGTGTCGGCGTCCAACTTCCATTCAAGACCTAAAATTCGCTGGGAAGAATCGGAGTTGAACAAATAAGAGACTGTCTGCATCTTTAATGAGCCAGGTATGGGAAATTTAAGGTCGTATTCACCAAATACTTGACACGAGGATTAATCCAAATATACGTGTTAAAGTCATCGGCAAGATATCTAACCCATGACCTTAATACGCGTGTTAAGATTAATTCACGTGTCAAGTGTTTGGTGAATACGGCCGATAGAGTCTGGGCAGTTCGACACCCATTTTTTTAAACGAAATCCTCCCGATTTAAACGAATTTTGGAATGTAAGAACCCAGAGCTTTCGCGGAATAAACTGACACTAAATCGACATGTTGTCTTGAATGTACTGATGTGTTGTCATGTTGTACTTGTACTGATTTGACAGCAGACGGAAAATTGTTTTCATCCTAGGGTATCCAGAACTGGCAGGTTCACAGTGGGCTACCTATTTTATTTAAACGACTTCTTGTGCGCTTAAAGCATGACAACTGACTGACAGCTGATTATTAGATGATGGCTCTTGACAGTAAGTACTGATGTTACCCGTCAGCATGTATCACAAACTAGTTAGGATGACGCACCAGGCTGTCCCTGTTGGTACAATAACTAAGGACCCGATTGTATCTGATCTGCTCCTAAGATCAGATCAATTTCGCTGGTTGTCCTAAAGTCTGGCGCTGCTAATTGGAGTCAAGCATTGGCAGTGTTTGGCCAAGCATGAGTGAAGAAGTGTTTGGCCAAGTCGCTTTGCACAGCTGGAACTTAGGAAGTGGGGTAGCAAACCTATTAAAAATAAATGCCGTTAAGGGCTGAAATTGATATGAAAATTCTAATGTCGTAGAATATAAGCAAGTCTCGGTCGGCATGCCATTAATTCCTACTAACTGATGAGTAGTGCCTGATAATGGCCAATTTAGAGCTGTTGCTCATTTATTGAAAATTAACAAATTTTGATTTAAAGTGAGCCGTAGATAATAATACATTAAAACTTCTAGGTACATTAAGCTTGAGCATTATTTGAAACTGATTCTTTCAGATTTTCGCTAAACTCATTTCCAGAATTCTGTGTAAACATCTGTACAGAAGTACAGAACTGTGATGAGTAAAGAGCATGCTTTACAGTTACTGTTAATTTGGCAACTGCGAACGTCTTAATTATTTCTCGAGAAATCTTCGCATGAGGATTTAGGTTTAACTAACTCCCACCTATCCTGAACATTCATTGGACGATGCACTTCTAAACAAGCAACACATTTGTTTTCATTAACTATAACAGAGTTATTGACACTTGATTTCTTTATACCAATTACCTCTTGATTTTTCTTATTTGTCTAACTTCAAGTCTTGCTAAATGCCTCCTTCTCGATGAATGCTCTAAAAGACTCCAAATCTGGAATTATGGGATTCCCTTATAGGCTTAATTCCCATCTTTGTCTAACACAATCATCCAGTTTCGTTCACATAAGGTTAACAAAAAGTAAATCATTTAGTGAACTGGATTAAAGTCCTAGAGTTGTGGTTGTTGTGGAAAATGGAAGTTTTTCTTGGGGTTTCTGACTGCAATCCCGAAGATAGTCTTATAACCCTGAATATCCGTTTAACATTTAATTCATTCGAAGGAACATTAATCAACGCTTCCAGAAGAACACAACAGAAGTACAAACACAGAAGAAAGGGTAAAGTGACAACCTTGGGTTAACGGGATTCGTACACGAGACTTCACCGCTCTCGGGCGAGTAGCAGAGATGGGTGCGCGAACCCACACAGCCGTGAGGTCCCCGTCCTATAGTTTTTAAATTTCTAGAACTTTCACTGATTGTTTCAATAAATTGTAACATAGATGTATTATCGTCAATTTTATTTAACTTAAGCACAAAAACTATTTTCGTAACGATTGCAAAGAATCTCTCAACAGTCTTCGAAATTTTCATTCTTTAATAGAAATCCTCTTATGAGTTTAAGTGCGTCTACTTTCACACATGCTTGTAAATATTGAAGCTTTTCAATATCAGTAAGATTAAAATTATTGAAAATGGGTGACTGAAATAACTACTAGAATAATATCCACGAATCGAAATCTGCATAGAAATGTATTATCTCTACTTTCGGCAGCTTAACAACCCTTTCCTTGTTACTTACGACTCCACCATTTAAATCAGCTTCTGATTTATTTTTGACTCTACTGAATTCCAAATCAGTTTTGTTTTTTAAATCTACTCTTAAATCGAGAAATAAATCTTGGGAATCTAACAAAGTTTGCATAAATGCATCGCATTCATTCTGCGACACTTCAGAGAATGTATTTTCCAAAATTTGTTCTGATGATTTTAGCTTAGCTCTCAAAATTTTATTCTGATCTGAACTTTCACAATTCTCATTAGATATTTTAAGCGATTTCAAATTCTTTCCTATCGCTTTAAAATGTACAGCCTCTCAAAAATGTATTCGAGTATAAGCGAAATTTCCTATTTTAGATTTGGGAATAATTATTGAGTTTTTGAAAAAACGCACACCTCAACAGAAATATAGAAAGTTATAAGCATGCATAGCCTAATTCATATCCTATGCTAAATGATTTTTTATATACGAAACCAACGTAGGAAGTTTATCTCTTACTTGAATACATTTTTGAGAGGGTGAACTAACGCTTCAGACGATTTCCCCATTAGATCAAGATCCCAGTGCCCCCAGACCTTACTTATTTTCTCATTCTCAAAATGTATATGATAGAGTAGTGTTGGACGTACAGTAAACGTATGCATACTTGCTAGTTTGAGCCGAAGCAAATTCTCAGGTACCCCTTTCTACAGGTATGTAAAAATAATACTAATTTTACTTAAATTCTCCCAGCTGATTTTTACGTATGTTGTACAGAATATTGTTACAAGTTTTGAATCAATACTGCCAGACACTTTCTGCGGGCGTTAATTGTCGCCAGACGCTTTAAAGATCGGAAGAATAAAATATCATGTGGACACCACATGACTTCCTTGCATGTCTGTTAAATCATAAATATTTTCGGTGCACTTCTATAAGCGTTTTTGGTTGAAAGGGATAAAATACTGCCATAATAGTAAGGATTAGCAATTGCTAGCCAAATAGGGGAGATATCGGCAAGCTGGGTTCAATTTGAAAGATTCGCTTTTGGCGCCTAATTGGGCGATATTTCGCATGAAAGCTGGCAAGATTGAGATAGTTAGTGAGATTTTGGTCATAGCCGAAATATAATGATTCATCACAGACTTTTAATGAATTGAAGGTATCCACAGACCTTAATGTATTGAAAGTCTTTAGGTTGACCGTGTAAATAAATTACCCAGTCAATTGCAATAAAAAAGTATGCAATTGTATGTTACACTAGTTCTAAATACAAAGTCTCAAAATTCTGCAGTAAACAGTTTTAGAGTTATACGAAATGTGTAATTATTTATTACGTCAAATTTGGCGATATTTCGGCCAAGCTCGCCAAGGTGGATAACAAATTGCGAGATTTTGAGTATGGACCAAAGAATGACGGTTTACAGACGTAATATATTGAAAATGTCCATAGACACTAATGTTTTGAAATTCTTTTGAGTGGTTCTGTAAATAAACTTGTGAGATAACTTGATCAGTTTAGTAATGACCGTAAAGAAAGACGGAGGTGCAGTCTTGCCGTTTTTACCAGCGCTAAGTAAAATACATCCTTCTTTACGAATCACACGTCTTTAGATGACTGTTATGCGTTTTTGGATAGCTAATTAATAGAAAGCTGAAAGTCTAACAAGTTACCTCAGTTAGAGTTTCAGCTTTGAAAATAAATTAAAATGAAAATAATTTAACTAGTCGATTGCTTAAGTTTTCACTTGAGAGTCAAATTTTGGATTACTCAAGAAAAACAATTAGTTAAATTTTCTAAAAATTTATTCATTTTCTGTCATACATATAGGAGATGAGTTAAAATTGTAGTAGTTTGGCTTGCTTATAACGTCTTACCAGAAATACGTAGAGTTATCAGTAATCCTGTATAACAAAAACATTCATTTAAGCAAGATTAATGAATGAGCATTATTTACTTATAACCAGAAATACTGCATTGTAGCAAATAAAGCATTGTAAGAAAAATGAAAAATAAGTAATATGGTAACAGAAATTTACTCGCGGAACAATTAAATGCCAAAAATATTGTTTTATTTAGAAAAATGCAATACATTGAAATCGATTTACAATAGAGGTAAGTCGAAAAATTATCTTCGAAAATTAAAAATCAGCCGAAATTGCACTAACAGAAGCACATTCGTTTTATTTGGAACAAAAATACGATAAAACAAATAAATGTGGTTTACTTCAATGGTTCAAATAATGCGTGGGATAAAATTAAAAGAGCAAGTCAGACTCGCTTCATTTACTATCTACAGCTTGAATAATACGGTCAATTTCCCCAAGGAATCTTAATGATTTTGAGGTACTGCAGAAGTCTCTTGAGTTTTGTTACGTATTTCGTTAGTTTTAACAAGAAAACGTTATATTATTCAATACCAGTTACATCAAATATTTCTTTGAGAATTACAATTTAGTGAAAGAATTTGTTAAGATCGCTCTTAAAGTTACTGAAGAGTATGTGTTAATTTTTACATCCGCTTCTCTATATCAGAAATGTTCCATTCAGTGTATGTATTAGAGAGTAATTGTGATTTTTTACTGAATTTAGCATTTACATACTTTATTACAGTAAATTCAAATCATATGAAATTTAACTCTTCAAATGAAGAGTTACAGGTGCACTGTAAATATTTATATTAACTTGAAATCATTGCAGGCCTTACATATACAGGGTGAATCTAAACTCTTGGACAAAACTTTAAGAGGTGATAGGGCACATAATAAGGAATCAGAATCACATAGCAATGTGGGACATAGAATTACATGGGACAATCAGAATCACATAGCAACGTCGTCTTCATGTAGCTGTTAATAATCACTTTGGAAAAAGTGCTGAAACAACAGTGCACTTTTCGACCATTGTTCGTCAGAAACTAATGTATTTTTCTCCGAAAACAGAAGACTGAAATTCATAGTTTAAAAATTCTATTTTATTTCACGGATGAAATTTTGAGACGAGCCTATTGTTTATGAATCTTGGTTAAGAAATTAGACGAACACTCCAATACTTTTCACAAAGTGATTATTACCAGGTAAGTGAAAACTGCTTCTTTATTATGTGCCATCTCACCCCTTAAAGTTTTGCCCAAGAGTTTAGATTACCCTGTATAATAAAAGGTGTATACGGCGTTGCAAACGTAATAATTGATAACTTCTGATTACTAGAGTAACTTTTAAAATGTAAAGAAAAAGAATTATTTCCCTGAATTGTAGAATGATATCAAGGCAACCAGTGATTTTCAAAAATCCCATTAGCTACAGAATGTGGCAGAACAAAAAATATTATTGTAGGAAACTTTAGTTTCTTAGAGGTTTCCTAACGGATGAACGTATTTTTATAACTATAGTAGATGTTAATATTGCAATATAGTACAGGAAAAAAAAATGTTTTACTGTACTTTGCATTATTTAACCAGGGCCGCCGACAGAATTTTCGGGCCCCGAGCTGGTATTTACGACACCCTCCTCCTCAAAAAAAATCTTCCAATTTTTTATCCAGAAAAGTCTTTTAAGCACTTTAGAATTAGAACACTTTAAATTTACGTTAGGGCATGTATACAAAATCGTGTACATGATGAAACTTCCATCAAAAATTGCAAGTATTTTATCAGAATTATTTTAAAGTAATACAGATAACTCTGATAGGAGCCTTTTTCCGATGAGCGATGAGAAGATGCCATGTCTTGAGCCAGTCAACAAAAATACACATTTCTCTCCAAAATAATTTCCTCTTTATTTGCAGGGAGAAGGCCTGCAAAGTAGAAAGAGATGGGCCTGCAAAGTAGAAACATTCAATGTGTGGATTTTATAGACCGTAATAATGTTTGTAAGAACTCCAGTATAATTAATTAAATAAAATATTTTCCAATCTTATTTCAAAAAAGTTAACACGTTGTTTATTAATTTATTAATTTATTTTTTAGTTTCTAAGAGCCAAAACAGGTTTTGGGAGATACAAATATTTTATATTCCTTTCGTAACAAACGTGTTCCAGCCCTAGGCCGAGGAGTATTTGTTCCCCCTGTCCCCCTCCTGTCGACAGGCCCGATTTGACGTTGCATTTTCTGCGGAATGGCATTTCTATGAATTATAATTTTATAAAATCTGTGCTCAATTTAAAAATATAAGCCACATAAAAGTTTCAGTTTTAATCAGAATCACATGAAATTTAGTTTTGATCTAGAAAGCTATAATGAAAGATAAAAAGGAATAATAAGCATTTCATAAAACGCTGTTTTGTTATGGAAATCATGGGACATTCTAACAAGCCTAGAGATATGCCATGCTGTGTAAGATTTTAATTTTAATTATTTAATAACTGAAAATTGATCAGCAAAGGAAATGTTTTAAAAATGTGTTATCATGTTGTATTAAATGTTTATTCTGCAATTTATTCGCAAGACAATCAAAATATTGTCAAGAGAGACATATAATAGTTCACAAACACATCGTATCTGTAATTTATATTTTAAAATGTGTTCTTCTCCTGCTTTCCTCTTCAGTGAAAACTTTTCGTAATGCAAGGCAGAATAAATAAAAAAGTAATATTTACAAGCACTGAACCCAGAAGTTAAAGTACCATTACTACACTTTTCTAAATTCTACAATGCGCTGTTGTGAAATTAGATTGTTCATCATGCATTTACTTAAACAACTTAATTTTTTTCGTTGTCTAGTAATTCTGGTTCTCAGAATTTGTATGTATGTTAATTCGTTAGTCAACTTTATCATAACTTGTTGTTTCTTTTATCCACAGAAACTTGATAATCTAAGCAAAATTTACTTTATATTTAGTATGTATGTGTCTAAAATAAAGTTTTGTTTTACACATTAACAAATGATCTAGGAAAGACGTTTTATTAAATAATAATTTTCTTTTTACTTGTATCGATATTTTTAAAAAATATATTTGAATATATGATAGTTTCAAATAATCAAAAATAGTTGTTTACAGTTATGTCAAATACCTTGTGAAATATATATATATGTATAGTTCATTGTAAGTAAAATGAACGAATTTTCTGTTCTCTTGTAAATCCTTACAAGCTAATAAACATAACATAAAAAGCATTTTCTTTCCCCGAATGTTGAATAAAGGAATGTGAAATGGCTTATCTTATTTTTTAAACATGTAGAGACATTAGTAGGGTTTCCTCTGCTATTTGTATGGTTTCTTCGTAAGAAAATCAAAATCCTGATTGCAGAAGCACACATGAATGCGAAAAAAATTGAAGAAATACCAGGAAGAACTTTCAAATTAGATACTCTTAAGAATAGATGTAGAAGTACACTTAGTTACGGAAAAATAAATAAGATTTTGCATATTATACGTACTACAGTAAAATCTTGAATATGGAGGGATAAAATGAAGAAACATTATTATATTTTTATTTCTTAGTAAATTCAGATTAGTTACATTACATCTGCAAAATATTAGAATTTCAACTAACAAAAGAATCAAAACAACATAAATTGCTCTTCTTAAAAGCCGTTTAAATGAACTAAAAAGAACATATATACTTAAATTTCAAGTTGAAGATTTTTAAAACTCGCCCCTTAAGAAGGGTAGAGATTTTTTTTTTTACATTTACTTTTAATTCGTAAAAGAAAAATGTTTCTTCGTGCATCATGTACAGTACTGTACGAATTAATGTGATCGCAAGTGATAATGTCAAGATATCATTTAAACTGTTTACAAACAATAAACAAAAAATAAAAAAAGAAGAGAAATTGATAGAGGAGGAAAGATATTTTGGAATACCAAGTTATCAGCTCTATTAGGTGCTGCTGTCACACGAAAATACCATGAACCACCGAAGAAAGACTCACATCTTACAATGCAGTGAGAATTGACCGCTTATTGTAATCGTACCACTCACTTTATATTTAGTAATCACAAAACAATCAAGTTTGTTTTGTGATTTTCAAGAGTTTTTGCAAATAAGTTTTCAAACATTTTAACCTAGAAGGATACACGTGAGTTTGAACATTGATGCTATGTTCAAGTCATATACATAATATACATATGTATAATGTACACTAAAAAATTTGTACTTTGTTGTATTGTGGTTGTATTTCAGCTGACAGTGTTTTGTCCATCAGTTTAGTTTCTCTTTCCTACATGCCGCGTCGGGTATTGTCGCAATGGATTTCATGTCCTCAACTAAATAGCCAGAAAATGAAGCCATTGAATGTATCCTCTTAAACAAAAATTTCTCCGAAGATCTACAAGGAGAAATTTGGAATTCAATGCTTCAGTTGATCTGTGTGGGTTCTACTTGACGCTACCGGAACAGAGAAAGAGGATTGTGTCTGTGTTTTTTTTTAATAGACTCGAAGCGGAAATGCCTTTAGCATCGTCTTAAGAATGTGGCTTTATAATTAAAAATAACTATGTTTTGTTAAGTATAATTAGTTTTTCAACGACCACCACCTATACTTTCCCACCTTTTAAACCGCGTATTTCAAATTAACCTCCATTTGTAACTTTAATTTTAATATTTTTTTTCAATAACTACAAAATAAATACTGCTTCTCTCCAATTGACATTTGATTTATTTTATATAAGTTTTAAAATAAAAAGTGCCAAACAATAAAATGTAATATTTTAAAATTACAATTAAAATGTTATGGCCTACAATAACAGAGAAATAAATTAAATAATGTGAGTCACGCATATTGAGAACGGTTGAGGGGCTGCCATGAGGACTAGGACCCGGTATGGAGTTTCTTCAGTCGAGTGATCATTTTACCTGGCAATATGGCTTCCCACTTTAGATCATATTACTGGAACATGCTGAGAAACATAAAAAAACTTAGCAAGTGTAGTTTACATCTAAAAACATACTCCATTCCGTAAACAAAGTCATATTTCTACACATTAAAGGCTGTATTTCTAAATAAATAGGAAAGTTAGTGCTTACCTTATAAGATATATCATAAAACTCAGCTTTTGGAGGAATTTTACTCAGACGCGTAATACGCCGATCGCTTAATTACCGCTATTGCTTCTTCTTGGCTTGACATAACTTGTTTATTTGTTACCTGGTAGATAGCACCGCCTGTATCGAAAAAAACCATACGTGGATCATTATGCCCGCCAGGGTTATTTTGGAGCACCCTTTCACCTATATATCACTCATAGTTCTTCTATAGCATCACTCAAAAGAATTCCAATACATCACCATCTATTGTAGTTTAGAGACATTAATCCATTTCAAGCACAATAGAATATGGGCAGTATATGAAATTATAAACTTTTATGACAGCTTAATGTTCATTTAAAGGATGTCATTTAAAGTTATTTACAGAATTTCACAAAATTGATATTGACGGAGATGACGGATTGATTTGTTTTCATGACGGAGGAAAACAACAGTTTTTGATATTATTTAAAGGGAATTATGCAGTCATTAGAACAAGATCTATAATAAATTACTTAAGCAATACTTAAGCAATATACAAGTTTTAAGAATTTCACGGATTGAATATCCAGTCTAGACTGAGTTAAAGGACATGTTTTGCAAATTCACACTCTTGCTCTCTACCGCAACACCGCAAATCCTATGTAAGACAACGCATCTTAACAAATTGGGTTTTTTCCTACCAGATCTCGCACGTGCTAACTTACAAATATTTGCAAGTATTTTGTCATTTTAACGTTTTAGTTACCCTTTGTTTTTCTGCATAATATATGATAATTTTTGCTTTTAGTACTTTTAAAAAATAGCTACTCTCCCCGGGTGAAGAACGCCCCCTTGACTGGTATTTTAATAACTACATTTTAACACTTTTCAAAGAAAAATGTTTATAATGTAAGTAAATGTATTTGAATGCATTATAGGTCTCTAATTTATGTACGAAACGGCCTAAAATTTAAATATATTATCTGCATGTCTGAACAATTTGCTTAAAGTTTGTGAAGCTGTTAATACTATCGCAGTTAACAAATTAATTGTGTTTAATGGTCAAGAAAGACTTACTCATTATGAAAACTAATTTTAAAAGAAATGCAGCTGTCAGCATGTACATACAGGAATATTCACGTTACATGTGTTGCATCGTTGTAGATTTTTTTTTAATTTAATACGAAATAGTTCATTATCTTCATTTTTTTAAATTTTGACCTCGGTCAAAATAATCGGTCTTTTATAAAACATGAAAGGCGGACGGTATTTCTTTAATAGCATTAATCAGGCCAGAAAATTGCTTAACCACATAATATAGAGACATAAAAACTTTTTAATTAAAGGTGTAATCACAGGAATGACTGAGTTTTCAAATTCATTGTTCTGAAGTCAGTTGACCGGTAAATTGCATCAATTTGCTTTTCAAAGTAAAAAGAAATTCCTGGGCCAGAAAGTTATTGTTTTTTCCGATTTTTTAAACTTTTTTCAAGCATTCGCATGATATCCATCCCTAATTTCAGAAATAAATACGATTTTGCAGTCATTCTATTCGGGGGAAACTATTAAATACTTTAAATTTTTTTAATATTAACGTTTTCAGAACTGATTTAATAATTTCTCTCCAAACAGATATATGTGAATTTTTTTTATAATAGTAGAGTTTAAATTTGTAATAAAATTAAAAAATCCTGATTACTAAATTCCCATAAAATATGCAAAACCGTTTATAACTTAAAATTATTAATATTTACTTTTTCATAGTCTGTCAAAATGTGTGTCCGAAATTGTGAGCACTTGGCTTGCTGTTTAGGAATTTGAAATCGCTTCATTTCTGTTTCTGTAGTAATTAGAAGCAAAATTACTTCCCATTTAATAAATAGGAATAACATAATACTATTACAAATTGCTTGGTTAAAAATTCAACTGTAACATGTGAAGTTTGGTTATCTTTCTGGAAATATCATATTTTGATATTTTTGCTACTAGTATCCTTCATTTCTCAAAAACAATTTTTTTAAATTGTAGTTAAGTTACCACAAAATTCTCCATTTATTTTTGTCTACATTGTAGACGAAAACATGCTATGCAAATGTTTATTTATTTTAGAGTCACTTAGAAAACCTAGAACTTTTGTACATTGACTATCGGTATACAATCTTTGAAATATTTCTAATATAGAAAAAAATATTAACTAACATAACTGGTAATTGTTTTTTTAACATATAGCGTAAGGAATTTTCAGATACATTGATCAAAAATGCATCATGTAAAAATTTACATATACATAATTGTTTTAAAAGTTTATCAAAAATTCTATAATTTCAAATAAAATTAATATTTCAATAAATTTAATACAAAAATATGTCTGAACCTTCATTCTATCTTTCAAAAAAGTTATTTTATTAATATTTCATGGCTGTCTTACCATGGCTGATTGGATAAGATACAGAACATGGTAGACGGCTGGAGTGTAGAAGTCCGGGGTTTTGGCCAACCGCGCAGCTTCCGATTTTACGGTCTGGAGTTTTGGATAGTTTTCCCCACATGTAGCGTGAATGCGATGTAGAGCTCCTTAAAACGTCTTTCGCCAAGGCGTCCTCCCTAGACTGACTGCCCTCGTGTAGCTTTGCCTTAACACAATACAATATTAAAATATTAAACTTTATTAAAAATATCTTTCAAATATTGAACTGTCATTCGAAAAGTTAATTACCTATTTTTATTTTTATTTTTATTCAATACTTTATGCTTGATTTTTATAACTTGAGTAAATGTGAGAGGTGCAACTGAAAGTTAATAAATGAAGTTAATTATTTAAGTCTATAGTTTGTAATATTCCATAACCGTTCAATGAAAGAATATGGGAAAATAACAGCGTCTATAAACCGATACATAAAACTGAAACATGTAAAAAGAGAACAGTTATACTAAACATAGAAAGAAATAGAAAGAACTGTTGAAAAGATTTAAATACCTTCGTAAACGTCAAAAGAACGCATGTCATCGATTAAATGCACTGGAAAATTCACATAAAAGGCTAAAATTTGGTAGCCTATGTCACAGAGGAATTATGAAAGATGTTAGTTCACCGAAGTGTTAAGAACTGGAAGGTTATCAGACAAAATTGCTGATGTTGTAGGCTTAATATCTAAAATGCAAGACATTAATGACAGTTTTACTTTGAATTTATATCTTTCAGTTTCTTCAGCATTTATTTTATAGGTCTTAACCTTTAACATCACGATATTTTCAGATAGAACCACCAGCGTATTATTTCCTTCTTCTAAACATTTAGTACCGCATTAACAGCCTTCAAAAAATTCTTTATCTTCAACGTAATGTTTGATATAAAATTTTATTACCTCTGGTTAGTTTCCTAGAGAGAGCTTCTATAATATTTTAAAATTTACGTCTACTTATTTTTATCACGTCATATTTTCTCTTTATATTCAATTTGTTACAGTATTTTTTTCACTGATTCATTAAATGCTGTTATAAGAACAGAATAAAAGATGTTTCGTATTTTTCATGTAGATAATGACAATTTGTTTTACATAAAATTCTGTACATTAGAATTTGTGACTCACAAAGAGTTATAACATATCAGTTTTCATTATTAAGTATATAAGCAAATTAGTACATGATTGTTGTTGAGTCCGAAAGCCTATAAAAGATTGATTTGTGTTATCCAAACGAGCTATCCCTTTGCGGTTGATGCACTGCACTAAACTTATACAATAACTATTTAATTTCGTTAAATGCATCGTTTCCACTGCATTATTCGCAAATCTAATTTAGTCACATAATTCAAGTATTTCAAGCAAAACGTGTCATTCGCAATTTTCTGTGCACTGGATAATACAGCATCATACAAAATAGCTGCACATCAGACATGTTTAAGTTACAACGTTTGTACTATTTGAAGTAATTAATGCTGTCCCAAAGCAAATTTAATTAAATACATAGGGATTAGGCTTCAACTTTATTATACTATTTCCTGAATAACTAAGTATATAGAGTATTTTGAAAATTTAAATTTTTAATAAATTATTAAAGAGCGGATGATTCAAAAAAACTAAACACTGAAAAATTCAGTAATGGAAGAATAATTAAATAAACTCAACTGGACTTTAAAACGTAAAATATTAAATCAGTCTTTGGGATTAAAAATGTAAATTACCTTAAAATATCAAAGTTAAATTGAACTCAATGGTTTAAGCAATGGAATAATTACAATTCACTTTTGAATTAATAGAATAAAAAGAATCTATCTGAAAACTTATGTTCTCTACAGAGTAAATTAAATCCCATAAATTGTTTTTTGCACGGTTCGAGTAAATGGTTTTAAAATGGTACGCTACTAATGTGTCATAAGGACTTTAATGACTTGCATAAAAATATAAAATTTTGATGATAAACTCTACTTCTAATAAATGCTGTTTTGCCAATAATGTTAATGCATTATTTAAAAATATGAACACTCTAAGAAGTACTTAAAATTTAAATAGAGCCGCATGTTAAACATCATTTTAAAAATGATTGTTTTTGACAGCATTATACTTTTTATTTATATTAACAAACTTCAACAACCAGATTTTACTTCTATATTTTAGAAATTTTTATTTTTTGGTATATCATTTTTATTTCAAGAAACATAAAGATGTTTCTGAGGCGATTAATAAAATTGCCTGGTGTATGCAGAAGATATGGTGATTACTCCGTCTTGTCAGAAGAAGTTTTCGAAGTTAATGGAAGTTTTCCGCTTGAGCTTCCAGAGTGTTCTAAGGGCTAATTGGCTGAATGCAGTTGAATGTGATAAAATAAAGGGTGAATTGAGAACTGCCAATGCTATTTTACATACGCAGTTAACGTTTTAACGCAAAATAGGGCAATTGGTAATGAACAGCCCTTCTCTCAAACAAAATACCTTCGTTCAACTGATGTCTTAATTTTCACGGTAAAAAAAATCATATACTCGGATTGCATAGAGCAAAATCATATTTTGTAGGACCGGTTTATTACTCTCGTTGGTTACTATAAAATTCGTTCATTATTACAAAATTTGGCTGAAAAATATTTCTTCATTGAAGGATTATAAATTTAAATCGAAGGTGATTGATAGGAATTAGCATAACTCGAAAGAGGCTGTAGTACCCTGCGTAGTTGGATTACAACCTCTAATAACCCATTCCCTATGCTTAATTCGTGCATATCTTGAATAGGAAGTAATTTTGACGCTGTTTTATTATCTATTATGTGTACCGGAAAATAATATCGTTTTGTTTGCAAAAAATTCAATTAAATGAACTTTGAACAAGTATTTAATGACAAAGAAGTTGTCCCTAAGCAGTGGATTCATTATGTCACATTTGAAAGTAAAAATTTCGTGCAAATCTAATTCTTTTCTTTCAAGAGAAATGTGTAAAATAAGTAGCGAATGGCAATCCGCCCTCCTTGGACAGCGAATTTCAAAATGTTCTGAAAATGGTTTTTAGGTATTTGTGTGAGTTATATTTTACAGCAAGAAATTTTATCTCGTTTTTTGTTTGGTATATATAGAGGGATGTCAGAACCTACTGATTAAGAATTTTAGTAAATTCTCTCTTATCAAGCATCTACGTTACAAAACTTACAAAGGTGCCAAATTTTGTATTATTAAATTCAGAAGGCAAAATATTGACTTACGAAAAAGCAAAACTGCTTTCCAATCGCCATAACCTTTATTATCTAATTAATATTCACAAATGAACTCATAAATATATATTTAATTTTATGTTTTATTAAAATCGCTTCATCATCAGAGGGTTTTAACCGTGACAAAACTAAAATTTTAAGGTGGCCTAAAATGATCATAACGGCCAAAACGATCCACGTATGTTTTCTACCATGCACTATCTACTGGGTAACATATAAACTAGATGGGCCAAGGGAAAAAAAAGCAATGGCGGTATGCAAGCGATCACAGTACTACGTGTCTAAATGGAATTCATTGAAAAATTGGGTTTTGTAACATTTGTTAAAAGGTAGGCACTAACCTTCCTATTCATTTAAATATGCAGTCTTTCATGTACAGAAATATTATTTGATTTACTAAATGGTGTATGTTTTTGATAGGAATTGCAGTTGCCAAATTTGATATGTTTTTCGTCGTCATCCAATTATATGACCTAAAATGGGCAGCCATGTTTCCAGGTAAAGTTATTCATGGACTTAAGAAACTTCAGTACTGGAGTCCATGACTGAAGGTCATGACACATTGGTCCTAGCCATCCTAGTCCAATGTGTCCTAGTCCTAGGTCCTAGTGACACATTGGTCCTAGCCATCCCTGCCGTGATGGTCCTAGCCATCATGGAAGCCCTTTCCTGAAATCTTACTCTTTTAGTACACGTGGTATACAACAGTTGGCAAGGAATAGAGAATCAAGCATTTCGAGAAAAAGAGAATCGATGGGAAGTACCATTTTGACGAACCGTCTTTATAAGAATCAACTGATCTTGGAAAAAAATATATAGAACAGGCAAGGATCATAAAACAGGCAGCAGTTAAGAAAATCCAATGAAGGAAACACTAATTCTAAAAACGGAATAGGAAGAACAAGCAAGAAAAGAGCATGGAGTGAAAAGCAAAAACGTATCATCAAAAAGAAGAAGTATGCCTTTAAACCACTATTTCGGATGTAATGAAACAGATTCTGTAGATGGACACTAGTTTCGATGAGCTTCTTTCCACCTCTGCTTCAGGTGGCGGTTAGATACGGTGTTACAAGTGCCTTTCTGTGAATGATGGGATAGCTGACCCTGATGATTATGCGTATCTTTGAACTCAAACGATCCGAGTTTTCGAAAGTGACGGAAAACACATTATTTAATTTATCTCTGCGTTTATTCATTTATTGTAGGGGCTATAATTCTTGAATAATAATTATCAAGTATTCTATTTTATTTTTTTGTGACACATTTTTTTAAATTTTTCACAAAATAAATTATGAATACTATTTAATTGTAGAACTTATTTTGTTTCACTACGTATAGTCATAATTACTTTCATATATTTTATTGTGCCGCAAAAAACAATTTACAATTATTTTCAAATGGAGGATCACTTTGCTCTTTGGTGAGGGTAAAATGATCCTTTAGAAGGTTTTTCAAATTTCTATTTCTGAATTACTCAGTGTGGATTTAAAATATTATTGAAATATGTTTATAATCCAAACTATAGTGCAAAACATTCGAGCAACGGGCCAAAGTTTTATTTAAACGTTTATGTTTAAATAAAACTTTGATGAAAGGTGACCTAAAATCATACCCTTAAGGGGAATGCACAAACTTTCCCCTTAAGGGTATGATTTTAGGTCACCTTTCATTAACTTTTGAAACACAAAGTGCATTCAGTGTCGTAGATCACATACTATAATATGTAAATAAAGCTGAAGTTTATAAAGCTGAGAATTTTAAACATTCGAATTACTTGGTATTTTTCTTGTGTGTTCGATGATATTTTTAAGGGGAAAAAACGTATGCATCATTCAATATAGTATAAAAATCTCTATATAACACTTAAGATTTTTTCAAGAGATCTCCAAGACACCTCCAAGAATAAGGATTGCATGTTCATTTAACACTATCTTTAAAACCAGAAGGACTATAAAGTAAAAATCGGACGCAGTACATAAAACGTTTAATGCTAACAGTTATGCAAGAAGTAAGTCAAGTTTAATATTTTGAAGTAATATTTTAAATATGAATTTCTATGCCGTGCTCTAAGTAGTGCATTAGAATAATTAAAAGAAAGTTTTATTTGCATTCTCTCCTTAGAAATCATGCGGGAAGCCAGCGAAAAACGAAAGAAAAAAATCAGAATTTTTTATAACACTTAACTATTTTATCTTTGCAAAGCACTTAAAGTGAAAAATTTAACCAAGCAAAAGAGTCAATGTATATGCATTTTTGGTCGGTGAACTTAAAGTGAAGTAAAACTGGGATGTAATTAAATTATGTAAATCTTATACCGGATTTTAGTATTTCGTTTTTATGTGAATAATAAGCGTTTCTTCCTAGTTTTAATAGAAAACTTTATTTTATCTTTTTTTATATGCTCAGTTTTATACTTCATGTGCATCGTATTTTTATTTTTTATTTTAGTAAAATAAAATTATTCCTTAAGAATAAAAAAAATCATTCTTTGTTGCATTTAATACTTCATAGTGAAATGAAATTAAATTAAAAAAAATGAAAAATTATATAAATTTACTATCGTATAAATTACGTTTAATAATAAAATATATATAAATTATCTATGCTATTATGGAAGCTATGAAAAGAATGTATCCTATACATTTTGAAAAATTAAAGGTCTAAAAGTTTCGTTCACGATGTACGAACAATTAGTCATTTAGAAGGTAGTTATAATTTTTTTAAGTCATTAGACCTTTTGAAATAACTTAAAAAGTATAATAGTTACCTTCGAAATAACTATTAAAAGTATAGTAGTTGCCTTTGAAAGCACAGAGTTAATATTAAAATCTCTAGCTTCTGGTTAGACTTATTTAACTATTAGAGGAAAACTCCAATATGAGTGACATGCCATTAATACACTGAAGAGCCAAAACATTATGACCACCCACTCAATAACGCGTTGCCTTCGAAACATCCGAGCACCTGGGCATGGATGTCACGAGTTCTTGATAGATAACTGGAGACAGGTTATACCAAATATTTAAGCAGAGGTCACTCAAATTCGAGATATTGGAACATGATGGCATTTGAGCTCTGAAATGCCACACCATGTGATCCCAAAGATGCTCTATGAAATCAAGATCCGACAAATT
Source organism: Cheiracanthium punctorium (assembly GCA_038373885.1). Taxonomy (NCBI): domain Eukaryota; kingdom Metazoa; phylum Arthropoda; class Arachnida; order Araneae; family Cheiracanthiidae; genus Cheiracanthium; species Cheiracanthium punctorium. The sequence continues at coordinate 575,645 of JAWZYV010016048.1, forward strand.
AAGTGGCCAGGACATTGATTGGAGTTCATCACTATGCTCCTCCAACCATTCCAACACAATTCAGGCCTTGACTTTTTGGAAAATTCCAATTCATGTTGGGAAGTAATGTAAGGATGCAAATGATCCACAATGTACATAAATCAGATCCTTCACAAGGCAAAGCTGGAGGATTGGAGAAGCATATGAGAATCAACGGACAAGGGACGTCACGTTCAGACTACTCCCTAAACCTGGGTCTTATGGCTTTAATCTGGAATCGTCAGCAACAGCTTTCCACACTGGCCGTGGCCCATTCCCGCCGTACCTACACAAGTTCCACCGATACCCAACGGGCAACTGTCCCTGTGGCGTAACAGGCAGCAGCGAACATTACCTGTTCTCCTGTGAGTTAACAAAAGACAATCACTTTACTCAACCAGCGGAAGAGTATATGGCGGAATGGACCAAAAGCGTGCTGAGAAGCAAATCTGTAAGAAAGAAGCCCTGCTCAATATTCAGTCTACTAATCGATCTGAACTCTACCATCTGTGTGAGCCCTGGCTTACGTGCTCGCGCCATGAATTCTGCCTTCATCGGGGACGTGTTTTCTAGCAATCATTGATTAACCTGTAGGGCCATGCTCCCTACGAACAATCTTCGCACCTCTTAGCAAATGGACCTTTGAACATTGCACCGATCATCCCACCACACCTCAGACTATTAGTGAACTTTACTCCAATTGACTTATCACAAACTTTTGAACTTTAGAATTTTACACTATTTTAACTATTCCCATATTCATACATCTACGTCAATCATCCTGAAACTACTGGGGGCAAAATTTGGCAGCTCTCCTGCGAGTGGTAAGTCTGCCCGCGATCCCTCCTGAACATGTAAATCATGTAATCTCATTTGATTCTGTCTCCCAGCGAACTCCAACAATTTCTCGAGTGTCCCCAGTAGAGGTCATCCGTAGCTTTAAAGCTGCCCTGCAGCTAAGCTGGCTTCGCACGGTTTTAAATTAAATTAAATCCGCAGCATTCATGGTCTGTTCTGCCAAAACTATGGGCCCCAGAGTCGCCGCCCAAAGGAAAGTTCCCCAAAGCATAATAGAACCACCGACAACAGCCTGTGTATGGCCTGCTGTACAATTGGGGGCAGCTGTTCTCCTGGAAGACGGCATACCCTGACACAACCATCGACGTGATGAAGGATAAACCAGGATTCATCTGACCAGGAAACTCTCTTCCACATATCCGTGGTCAAGTATCGATGTTCCCGTGTCCGCTGAGTTAACAATGACGCTTGGTAAGCAGAGGCACATGAGTAGGACGGCTGCTCCGCACTCACTTATACAACAGTGTCCGCTGAACTGTGGATTACGAAACATTTTACTTGTACCTGTATTGTATTGGGTTGTCAGCCTACCCACTCTCTGCCGCCGGTTTTGCTGTACTAGGCGGGACAGTCTCCGGCGTCCTCTTTCTTTCATGATGCGTGAACGCCCAAAATTTCGGCGTCTACTGCTAGTTTCACCGTCATTAATCCACTTTTTATAAATACTAACAACGGCAGATACTGAACAATCAACCAGTCGTGCAGTTTTGGTGGTACTCGATCCTAGTCTTTGGCCATGAGAATCTGCCCTCTATCAAATTCACTTAGATCAACAAAATTTCCCATCACTCACAAACGTAAGTGCAAGAATGATTCCTTACCTTATCCAGCAATAGATAATATTCCAACTTAATAACGTGCTCTCCATGTCATCCAGGCGTGTTCCTTGAAAAATGTGGGGGGAAGGGTCACAATGTTTTGGCTCGTCAGTGTGTATTATTTACCTCATTCTGTACATATCGCTTATCAAAACAACAATTTTAATGGCAAATAATTGTAAACACAAAATGTATCCGGAGAAACTACTATGTTGCGTAGGATCAGGTGGGAGAAAATTGTGGAAAAATCATGAATTTTTTAATGTCCTAAAATCAAGCTGTTAAATTTATGTTAATTAAACTATTGAAGTATATTACGTACATATTACTTATACAGATAGAAAGCATAGCATTTCTTTTTAATGTTATGAAATTACTTTTCTACGGTGTCATTTTTAGTTGGGCAAGTATTGATACTCCCATTTTCAGCCATGGTGGGGTGAAAATGGGGGTGGTACAAAGGCATCTGTATACTTTTAATAAAAATCATTTTAATGCTATGGATGAAAGAAAGAACTTAGATAAATTTGAATGTCTTCCTTGAAAAATGTGAGATTCAGATACAGACCTAAGTCAAATTTAATATTTTATCTAATGTATGTCTTTCAAACTACAAAGAGATTTAAAATTCAATTTATAAATTTCTTTTTTCCTTTTTTTCTTTTATTAAGTTTTATATACGAACACTTGTAGGCAAAATAAAGGGGTTCCATTACCTTCTCCATCCAAAAAAAAGATATGTTATATCAATTTTTATGTTGTACTGCATTCTAGTTCCTTGAATTCTCAGTCATCCCCGAAAACAATTCTGGGCTATGCTACTGGTTCCACAAAAGTAATTTCTACAATAGACAGTAAATTCATGACATTAAAATGCAAATTTCATTTACTATCACTATTGTTTTAAGAATATTTACTAAAGAAGAAATAGAAACTTTAGTATCTTATAGAACTTTCCTTTGTCTACCCATACCCCCATTTTACTCCAACTCAGAAAAAAAAAAGAAATTTAAAAACAGAAATTATAATTTTACTATCTTTTTTTATATAATCCAGTTCTTTTGAAATCTCTTTACTAATATATATCTAAATATAACTCTTTTATCTAATTATAAGGAATCTAGGGAAAAGTTTTTCAATATCACTTGCTAACAGGCTGTATGTTGAGAGCTAAAATCAGTTTTGCGCATATTAATGTTATTTAAATATCCTAAAACTTTATTATAAACACTTTTTATGTTGTTACTATATATATCTACACAGAAAAAATAACGAGACATCTAAACTTAATGTGTAAAAGGTAAGCGTTCTTTAAGACAAAATTTTAATCAGATGTGAGGCAAACGTTTCTTTAAATATTTTAATATAAATGCATGAATAAGCGTGTACGTTTCTCCATTGCCTTTCATAATTTACGATGTGAATTTAAAGTTGAGGCATTATTCAAATTAATTCATATTATTTAAAAAAATAATCATTTATTTGGAGTAAATCACTTTTAGGCAAAACCTTGAAATAAATAAAAACTTTCTTTGAAGCCTTCAGTGTAAGCTGGGGATCCATATTTTTCAAAATTTACTTCATTTTACTGATGTAATTTTCTTGTCTTTTTGGCACTTTTTCTAGTAATTGCCACTATTTCACTTAAATTTGCTTTTAAGCTTTCGTTTTTGTTGACATATACTAACAGCTAACATCAATCAAGTTCTTTATTGAAAATTGGTTTTCGCTAGTAAGTAAAACATAAATCAGGCGTAGTAAACGCTCAAAAATGAATACTATTAATCAGACAGCTTTCAATAATAGGTTATTAAATTATTATGTACTAAGAAAAATTTCGGAAAAAAATAGTCTTAGAGTTTAAATAACTTGAGTTTTAAGAGAAACTAATAGATTTCAATATCTCTAGAGTTGTGTCCACAGCATATTTTTATATCATTTATTATATTTGTAAGATAATTACAGAAATTTCGTGTAAATATAGAAAGAGGAGAAAGCAAAGCTTTTTAGTATATGCTAAGATCCAGAAATAACATCTCAAATTTTTCAGCTTCATAAATATTTCATAAGTTTCGTCTTACATTTGTCATATTACACTTGTTATTAACAGACAAAACAATAAGAGGAAAAGAAGTTTTAATATCGCTATAGCCATCCGAAAGTGTGGGATTTTGCAAGAATTTATGCTATCTAATAAGCTTCAATTGACTAACAAAAAAGCGTGGTATGATTATATTCCACTAAAACAATCTTAAAACAGGCAGTCATCGTTTGCAAAGAAATTTATGGATAAAATCCTTAATTATATAATTTTTGAAGAAAAAAGTATTTTCTTTTTATTTAACTGCAGAGTGGGAAAGAATCATAGTAATGGTACTTAAATAAAAGGATCCTACCATGGGCAAGTGGATTAGACACTGAACATAGCAGTTGGCTGAAGTGTGGGGATCTCACGTTCAAGCCTACCGCGGGGGTGTCGCCGATGTAAAGTGTTTGAGCGTTAGAACTCTTTAAATGTCCTCCAACCAAGACCCCTTCGTAGGCAGATACTCCTCGCGTGGGCTTGCCATAATGCGAAACATTTAATGATAAAAAATTCTAACGTCATTGTCACATGAAAAAAATATTTTTAAAGATGTTCTATTATTTTCTAAAACTATTTTCACTTGTTACGCCACAATGCACTTTGATACTGAAAAGATGCCCCTCCTCCTTTCTAAGAAGGAGAATAGGCCTATTCATGCTATCATTACACGGTGCTTACGTATTTGCACAAAAAGCCCGCTTGTTCAAATACGTCCACTTCAACATGACGGGAAAGAAATTTTGAAAACGGAGTGTCACCGATAAAATGAATGTCAATTAATGTAGCCCTAGAAAAAAAGATTGAAAAACATATTTTAAAACTCATAGTTATTCTATGAGTTTTAAAATATGTTTTCAATCATTTTTTCTGACGGTATAAGTTGTAAATTAAGATTTACAACTTATACCGTCAGAAGCAAGTCGCATAATTCTGAAGAAAACTATTACCAGTTCTTCCCACAGTATGTAGAGCGTTAAACAGCATATCTTGTAATAAGAAAATTGTGTACAGTTTAAACACAACAATTTACCATATTGAAAATCTATTTTGAAATTTCGATGCAAGCGCAGTACACCAGGTTTGTTTTCAAATATGAGATAAATGTTAATGGATTGATTATTCTCTATATTCGAATTAATGCAACATATCATAATGATAAAATATTTTATATACAGTTATCTGATTTTTTTTCATTTGAGCGGGATGAAAGTTATAAATTACAAATTGTAATGTATGAAATTCAGTCAATTATTATTAAATGAATTTTTAACTACATCACCATGAGTTGTTGCGATTTTTAAGAGACCTTTTAGTGAGTTTTTGGGAACAGCATTATTAATTTTAATAGTTCTTACTGATAAAATAAATGAAACTTTGTATAAACAACACATATAAAATGATACTTATAGAAAGAAATCCTTAGCTGCCTCTCGTGATTTTAACACCGCTATTATTCATAAAGCTCTTTCTAAATTTAATAAGCCTAATACTTCTATTACTACTATTAATTTCCTTAACGAATTAATTGTACTACCTTTCTTTTCACCTTTATGCTACAAAATTTCTAAAATTCTCAAAACTTTCAGTTTCAATGTCATTTTAAAATCTGTAAATAAACTTAAATTTTCTTCCCTTAAATATCCTATTCCTACTGAGAACCGTCCGGGTGTTTATTATGTTCCTTGGGGATCTAGTGATTTGGGCTATATTGGTCAGACCAAAAGAGCTCTCCAATTTAGGCTCAAACAGCATGAGAGATATGTTTCTAAGCACAAGTTTTCCAAATTTTCTATTGCCTCATGTTGCTGGAATTCTAATCATCAGTTTTCAGTTTTCAGTTTTCTAAGGCGAAGATATTGTGTACTCCTCAGTCTTTATCTCAACTTGATTTTTTGGAAGGTTTTCCAATACCCAGCTCTTGAAACGTCTTGTGAACGATGGTTCATCCGTTCCTTTTGTTGATTGAAATTTGAAAATAATTTAAGCACAATCTAAAAGGAACACTTAGCACAGTGGATGTAGGTATACTCTGCACAGCCAATTTTCTTACAAATTGTGAAATGTTCAAGGGCATTGCGGCACTTGATGATAATATTGGAATAAAAAGATGAAACAGTGTTAGTATCCACTACTTGCAACTTTCACGCACCCAGGCTATTTCATACGACAAAAATTAATTTTCAATCCTGAAGAAAGGCGGACTATTTGTTACATTTCAAAACATATGTATAGTTCTTATTTATGTTTAAAGAAACTTTTTTTTCTTAATACCAGCCTTTAATGAGCTGGTACCTGGTTTTCTCTGTATGAAGTTACGTCGATAATCAGTCGTTAGGCTGAACCTGAACTGTCACTGAAAAGAACAACTGTCCGTTGATCCGAGCTCCAACCTTTAAGTCCAACTGTCCGTATTCTTTTTTGCTTTTTATTATTACTGTTATTATTTTTTATGTATTTTTGTTTGTCCCTAGTTTATTCTTTTCTTTTTATCCCATCACCTTTTCTCCACTTCCTTTAATCTCCGTGGTTTCTCGCCTTTTCTTTTTTTCCAAGTGGCAGCATTCTTGTTTCATTATCTTTTTCAGTTTCCACTGTTTTGTGAGACGAATGGCTTTGACTGAGGAAGACTGAACAAATTATCAGTCGTAACGATCGTATCTTTCTGTAAGTATCATTTTATGGGTGTTTTTTATACAAATTTTTTATTTATTTTATCGTTTAACACTATTTTGAGTGTTTTTTTCGTAGTATATGTTATGAAAGAATCCGTAAAGAGTAAGAAACCATTACCGTCAGTCTGACTTTCTATCAGCAACCTTCATCTCTACTAGTTCTTTGCCAAACATTTACTATTCCCCGTATAAACCGTGTTCAACAAGAAAATATTAGTGGGAACTCCTTTTACATAAATATTAAAAATAGCGTATTTTGAAATATATATGTAATTATATGTATTATAATATATATGTATAAAAATATATATATGTAATATATATGTATATATATATATATATATATATATATATATATATATATATATATATATATATATATATACATATACATATATATATTATATATATATATATAATATATATATATATATATATAATATATATATATATATATCTTATTGTGCCATAAATACCCAATAAATCACAGAAAATTATTCAATATAAACTAGAAAAAATATATCTATTAAATGCATGTATTTCTTCCATATGATAGTTTTTCACAACACATATTATTAATATTTTCATTATACGGACATGTATGTGTGTTTGCATGTAAGTACTTTTTAAAAGTAAATATGCCTTCGGCGTGAATTAAATAAAATACAATCCCGCAAAAACTGCAAATCATTTGTATAGAAAATTATAAAATAGTTCGTATTTTAATACTAAATTTAGAATAAAACATACAACAATTAAAGTTAGCAAACTAAATTATATTTCAATAATAAAATAATATTTTAATTCATATCAAAATTCAGTTTAATTGTAGTTAAAGAAGCATTTAATTTAATTCAATGAATGAAAATATCTCCGACATTCGGCAATTGTTTGAATGCATGCTAAAGAATAAATTAGCTGGAAATTTTTATTTTTTATTCAGATAAGCATTTCATTATTTCAGCTATTTTAAATGAATTATCTACTGTTAATTTAAATTTCGCATTGTATATTTTCGCAATCTGTAAAATTTCTCTTAAACCGAAATTAAAATCCACGATTACATCTTATACTGCTTTCAGAGTTTATTGTTTGATAAACAATTAGCAAAATTTTTGTCGATGCATAATTTTTTGTCTTAGAAATGATTTTTCATTCAAACACAAATTGAAATCTGTATATAGTAAATATTGCAAAATTTATATATCATAAAAATTTACTAATAAAAATAAAATCTCTTATTACTATTCATGAGAAAATGATTTATGCAATTCTCTAAATATTTAAATTAACTACTTAAATGCCATTGCCTTTTAAAATTTTCATGAAAGTAAGAAAGTACGTTCAATTATTTTTAACCAAATGTTTTGCATTTTATCCATGATTGAAAATTGAATTATATAGTATGTAGCACGGGACATAAAAAGAAGTATGAAATATACACGTTTGGTAAAGGTTTATTCGAATAGTCGTTGAGCATTAAAATTACCGAGTGGAGAGAGTTCTTACTGTCCTTCCTATGTGTAGTAGGGTGGAGTAAAAAGTAGACTTTAGCAGCATTGTAAAATTGCTTAGCAGCATTGTAAAATTACATTGTTGTACAAGCATTGTACAATTTATGTGTGTACAATAAGTGTGTATAAGAACGCGTGTGTACATAAGTATATGTGTGTAAGATAAGTGTGTATAAGTGCAATTTATGTGTGTATAACACACATAAATTGCACTTATACACACTTATCTTACACACATATACTTATGTTCAGAACGCATCGAACTGAAATAAACACTGAGACAGTTGCCATTCGGAAGAAAGAAAAAATAAAAAAACCAGAGGCAATAACAGAAGAACTAAGGGACCAGAAGGAGAGAAGACTTCACTTTCACTATGTTTTAAGTTATGATACATACTTATGCTAAATGTTTTTCAATCTTAATGTGGTATTTTAAGATGCAATCATGTAACAGTCATATTTTTGCTAAGTTGGTACTTACAGAAATGTGAAAATAATTTAAGCACAATCTAAAAGGAAAACTTAGCACAGTGGATACAGGTATACTCTGCGCAGCCAATTTTATTACAAATTGTTAAATTTTCAAGGGCATTGCGGCACTTGATGATAATATTGGAATAAAAAGATGAAACAGTGTTAGTGTCCACTACTTGCAACTTTCACGCACCCAGGCTATTTCATACGACAAAAATTAATTTTCAATCCTGAAGAAAGGCGGACTATTTGTTACATTTCAAACATATGTATAGTTCTTATTTATGTTTAAAGAAACTTTTTTTTCTTAATACCAGCCTTTAATGAGCTGGTACCTGGTTTTCTCTGTATGAAGTTACGTCGATAATCAGTCGTTAAGCTGAACCTGAACTATCACTGAAAAGAACAACTGTCCGTTGATCCGAGCTCCAACCATTAGGCCTTCTGCACTAAGCAAACTCCCCTGTTCATTAAAACGAGCAGAATGCAAACAGCAGGTCTTCTTGTAAGAACCCCCTCTCATAAAGCCTTTTGAAAACAGTAACCTTTGAAACTCCGCTTCCTGTAGTGACATGGAAGTCACGGGGACAAGAGCTGAAAAGCATGCTCTTTACGCCTCGCTATAATGGACAAAAAGCAATTTTTTACCGTCGTGTTTGTTGAATTGCATTCAATAGGTTTTCTTTCAATGTATTGAGTACCTTTAAACTCTTTTCATGAATTGGACCCGTAGATGGGCACGATGTTGAACTTTGTACAAGTCTGGAGTTGACTGTCTTGCTTCTAGCCTGCCCACGATTCCCAACCTCACCTCATTCCATCATTTCAACGTTGGTGCTTAATTATTTTGACTGTGTGAATTTAAATTGAAGCTGTTGCTGGGAAAAAAAATTATGCGAGGTGAGCGAGCGAACAAAATGAAATTTTAAAGCGTGCTTATAAACGTAATTCTCACAGAACGGGTCAAAACGGGGTTCTGATAGGTTTCTGGAGTTTTTTTAATCATGTATTAAGTTTTACAAGTTATGATGCTGAAGAAGAAATTTTTATAAAAAAACACAATTTATTAGATTTCATGGTTTTATTATATATTTTTTAAACTGTATAAAAACATTTTTGTCATTTCGGTCATTGTCCCTATCAGTTCAATTCCATATGCGTCATTCTGTTACACAAGGGCTACAGAAAATACCTTTTGATCAACTAACACTTTAGATCAACAAAAAATTCTCACCGTTAGAAAAATGGGACAGAAAATGTAGTCATGAATCTTATTTTGTCCCATTTCATGAGAATAATTTATAAATCCTCTCTATTTACGTCACCTACACACGCATGTATAGGCTTACGTATGCGACACACAAGATTTGCCCCTGTCCTTTGTTTTTAAGCAGTAGTTTTATATTTCGTTCAGTCATTTTCATAAAATTTGACAAAATAGGCAAATTCTGTTAATTTTGAAGACCTTGATAATTTTGCGTAGGTTACATGTTCTTGCATGTTTTTTAAGGCATATAAATTCGTTTTTATTTTACATCCAAAGAAAATAATAAAAAATTCAGACATATAACCCAATCTGTTGTGAAAAACTGCTAGGCCAACTTGACATAATATATTTAGCAGGAAAAGAAAAATATCGAGTCTTTAAAAACATTATTCTTGTACCCAGAATTTCACTTCCAGTATTTTTTGTAAGAAGCCTGTAAAATATATGAAAAGAAAACGTACGTAAAAAATGTATTACTTAGAGTTAACATGAGACCTCAGATTGACTTTCTTTACTAAAACATTTGCTTGAAGTGATTTTTCTGTTAAGCATTTGTAAACTATCGCAGGCTAGCAGAATAATGGCGCATATACTGCTAAGTGAAACAGTCACTTTATAGTAAGTGTGCAGTTCTTTTAACTTTTTAAATAATTTCTATGAAATATGTTTCTATAAGTCTGGTTGTTGTATAATTCTTTTTTGCAATATTGCAAGCTCAAGAGAAACTCAAATTTTAAGGGTAAGGATATGCACCACAAGAACGTGAATATCAAATTCCGCATTCTGTAAATACGGGACCCTCTAGAAAAGCCTTGGCGAATCACTCCAGTCATTAAAAACTGCATTTTTAAACTAACGGTTCATTGTAAAAGTTTATTAATATCAATTACAGTTAGCGATACGTATGTCGTTTTGTCGATAGAAAATATCATGCCTTTTTTTTCTCTATAATTTCCATAATATACATCGGACTAACTTGAATATTAGAAAAAAATTATTTCTGTTGTTCTTAATTTGTAGTTAGAAAGTGTCTCGAAGACAAATTCACACCAAATTTTGTAAGAATAATGCATTAACTTCGGTAGTAACTCAAATTTTTCAACATCTGGATTTAATAGCACTTAGTTTATATTTTTACTGTAAATGAGCTACTTTGAATGGTCTTAATCAATTTATGGTTGATTCTCTCGTATAATGAATGCTACAACTTACGCGTAAAATAATTTACATCTGAAAGTAAATATTACAAAAGCGTTTACAAGATATGCAATGACTACGTTTACTCGTTAAACAACAAAGCACGTTAAACGAAAGTTTAATTTTCGCATACATTTGTAAAAAATTTAAAAAACATTAGGCGTTTTAAGCAATGATTTTAAATTACTTAAATTCTATTAACTAATGGTCAAATATAGTAACTAACAATGTTTTCATATAAAATCAGAAGTCAGGATAATTAATTATAAATCGAAAAAACAGTTACTTTAATCCCTTATAAAAATAACTGTACATAAAGAAGAAAACTCAGAACAGCTTTTTCAAACTTAATTTTTTAAAATTCCATAGCTGAAATAAGTTCGAACTTTCCCTTACGTTAATTTAAGAAGTTACAAAATGAGTTGCAAAACAAGTTTGTTTTTCAAAATAATGTCGTTGTTTGAAAAATCAGGAAATTTTGTACATTTCCTTGGTTAGACTATAGTTGAGAGGAAAAAACTGAAAATGGGAAAAGTTTGTCGGTTAGATTCTTTTTTTTTCCCCTTCAAAGTCGTAAAGAAACAGATTTTAAAAGGGATTTGATACATTTTGTTTTCAGATGGAAGTAGAAATTTAATAGCTACAAAAATTGTAACTAAAAAAATGTAATATAATGGGAATTTGCTATTTGTAAGGAATTTCATGGACAGATCTGATAAGCTGTGATCTCCGTTTATCTGTATTACAGAAAATTTGTTCCACAAATCCATGTTTGATTGTAAAGTAGCATTTATCTGCACGAAATATATTTTTCAATAAAATATATATTTCTTTGTTTACTCAAAATCAATCTAAAACTCCCAGTTTTAGTAGTAGGGATTTGTTGTAGTTTTCGAAGGGTTTTCGCTTTACTTTTCTTTCCTTCTTTTTATCTATTAGAAAGTTTAAATTTGTGAGCGAATTAATTTTTTCTTTGATTAATTAACCAAGCGCATTTGTATGTATATTATAGTACATTATATCACAGTGAATAGATAAGTTGCAAATCATATGACGTTCTGTCAGATACATTTTTTTCAAACGCCCTGAGGTACGTTAAAAGTGTGGTATTGTTTGTCATGAGTTGCGTATATACGCAATAAATCTATGACTTATCTTTCTTAGATAATATGTTTTTAAAAGTATGTAAATATACATTTACAGAAAATTGATATATAGTGAAAAAATAATAGTTAATAGAAAGTATTTTTTTAAAAACAAAAAACAAACAAAACTTAAAATTATTTTATTTTATTATAGCCGACAACGCTGTTAATATTAGGTATCTTGTCACTCTGTTTCAATCATCATTCTTAAGATACACGTTTTTATAAATCAAATAAAATCCTGTTCTACTATCGCGAACAAAATTTACTGTTTTTCAATTTTTAATTATTTGAAAGGGGGCATCAGCCCATGCAGTAGATTAAATGCAAAACATCACTGATATCCTAGACAAGACTGCAGAGACAGTGATTACATTTAGTTTATAGAAAGGTAATTGATTCCTTTGCATTGTCATAAAAGTTTAAACCTTAAATGAAATTTTTGTATGATTCATTCGCGATTGTTATGTATGGTAAATATTAATGCAAAATCTCAGCTCAATTCAAGATGGGAAGTTAGTGAAAAGATAATTCAAATTTTTACCCAGTATACTATGAGAATATAATGAAACGTGGCCGAAACCACCAGTCAGTACACATATTAAAATACATTAAAAATTTTCATTTATATAAGGATATGACTGCATTTAGAGTCAATTGGTCGTAAAAATCCTTAAATCTTTCATTGTGAGCAAGCATAACCTCCAGACATTATTCGGAATAAAATGCATAGGGAAAGTTGTAGTACAACAAAACAGAGTTTACTATTTATTTTTTCCTGTTCACAAATTTGCATGTACAAAAATAAAATTAATGGACAATTTTAGCTTACACTTTTACCCATGCAAATTATTTTTTATGAGTTTGTAAATAGAATTTTCATTATTTGAAAAATTACAAAATGTAAATGCCTATCAATGTTTCAATTTACTCCATATACCGGGGTACCATGAACAATTAATAACACTTTGCAAACAATAAAATAATATAAGTCAAAATTCAAATTATCCATCAATCAATCTATATATTTAATAGGAACATCTTTATTTTAACCCATTTGTGCCCAGATATTTTTGAGACTTACTTAGATCTTTGCTAATGCCAATAGTAACAGATAAATTTCTGATATCAATTTCTTGAACAACGGATGATTCCTTTTAAAATTCGTATGTATAAAAATTGAAATGTCTACATCCTACTTGGTGATGTCAAAATATTTTGTAGAGGTGAGGTTCAGTACTCGTGAATGAAAGCTATTAAAAATAAATAACGTTCTCGACTGATAGCGAAAACGCCGTCTCAAAAAAGGGACACTAGGCATAAATGGTTGAATTGAATAATAACCTGCAGTACAATAAAAAATGTTTCATTGTACCCCGTCTATAATTGCTTCATTGTAACTGAGGATACAAAATAAATAAATTTTTACTCATTCATAAATTTATGTTTTTTAATTCTGGTTTTGGGAATATGAAGACTATGTGATTGCAATATTTGAAAAATAAATAATCATACATATGAGAACAAGGAGGTGAAACAAAATTTCTTTTAGTAATGAAACTTACTTTCAATCGTGAAAGTGCAATAATTTTCTTTGGATCTTGTTGTAAAAAGAGAGTTTTTTTTCCAAATTACCCCAGTAACTGAAACATATATTTGTATAATACATGTGCGAGTTACAACTTTCTACGACAAATTCTACTGATTTTAGATAGTATGTTTCATTGTACCCCAACTCCCTCTACACATTCAATTATAAATAAATAAATAACGTAAGGAGTAGTAAAGGTAACCAAGACGATTTAGAAGAACACAGCAATGTGGGGTCGGACACGTCGTCCTCACGTTAATAATCACTTTGAAAGTTGGGTTGATGTGATATTGAACTTTCCAACCAAGTTTTTCCAAAACTAATTGACCTTTCACATAAATCACGTGACTAAAATTAATAGTTTCGAAATTCTATTTCTTTTCATTGATGAAATTGTCTGAGACAATCCCATTGTTTAGGAAACTTTATTAAGAAATTACAGGAACACTTCAACTCTTCTTCGAAAGTGATTATTAACGGGTACATGAAGACGGTGTTTCCGACCTCACATTACCATGCAATTGTGAACCGTCTTGGGTTCAGAAATTTTTATTCTCTACCGTTTATTCCAAGATGTTTGAATGCCCGTGTTTATATACATTACAGTTATATTTATATCGTTTCCATATTACAAAGTGGGTGCCCGTTAAAATAGTCCAACAGGCTCGAAAATTAACGATAACACTTTATTCAACGAATCGAAGCACTAATATCTCACAAAAAATACAGAATTTAATAACACATGCAGCAGTAACTCATTAACTATTACAGCAAAAACACTATTCAACTCCCAATGCCAATCGTATATCCACTGTCTGACACTGATGTCCTAGCGAGAGAGACTGCTCTCCTATTTATAGATTTCCAAGCAGGTCGTAACGTCCTATTTCTCGATTTTTCTCGTAACTTCTTTAATAATTGCTATGCAGCAAAAATTCCGCTATTTTTAAGAACTTTCTTTTGGTCGCTAAAGTCGCCAAATTCGTCGCAAAATTCATCGCCAAGGTTAAGGAATCACATACTCATTTCACTCGAAGAAATGCGTGTACAGCTGTTTTTCCAGCTAAACACATTAATGCAGGGAAACAGCATTAAAACCTTATAACAACATGTATAAAAGAGCTATATATTATTCCAGAATTATATTTTTAAAAAGGTTTGATAAAAGAGTTATATTTATATTTTTAATATTTTATATATATACGTAACATTAATACACACATGTATAAGAGTGTGCATGAATTCCTATAATTTTCCATTTTACCCTAATAAAACGAAATTTACCATAAAGGAGCTTCTTCTAATTTAAAAATATTGTTTAAATAAATGAGAAATCATTTTTTGATTATTTTCACGAAATGTACTTCCTTACTTTTTGAAGATATATTTTTCAGAATACGCTCCTCTAATTATGTTAATAGAGAATTCCAAATCACAGTACGAATAAAACAAAATGGTGTATGTAACACTCACATACATAAAGTTGATGTGTGGGTCCTTAAATAAGTATTCATAAAAAATAAAAATAAAATAGATAATTTATTTTAAAAGTATTTCCCGGGAATAGATATTATCTATACTGCACAAGTTTTCTTGTGACTGCTCGATTGTTCAGAAGGGAAAACTGCCAAGTGAGATGAAGCAAGAATGCGACTTTCTCAGGGTTTGGCAAGGAGCTGGTCAATAGAAGGAAAAAAAGTTTAGAAATTTTAAATCTAATCAAACATCACGAGTTGATAAAGGGAAGTTTAACACATTTCAATGAAACACATTGAATAATTCAGTAGGGTATTTTTTCTCAAAAGAAAGAAAAGAAGATAATCGCTTTATTTATGATAACATGGTGTATTTTCAATTCTGATGGAAATAGTAAGCGCGTTTGAGTAATGTTGTCGTATAAATATTTAAGAAATGCATGTTCTACATATTTGTAAATATTTTTCTTATGAAAATGTATCTTAAAAGTTACGTGAACATTTTTTATACGGACTTTCAAACTCCAAATAAAATGTATATGATTTTGTAGGATCCAATATTAAAACTATATTATTGTATTTGGAATTTCAATTAGTGATGAAACCAGTACTATTTATTAAAGCCATTCATTATGCAAAACGAAACATTTTGTTGGATTCAGTATCTTGTGATTCTGAATGAGAAAATACTTTATGGCAGTATCTTACATTCGAATATTATCATAAAGCACCTATATGAAATATTTTATTTTCTATATGCTTTTAACCCTCTTCTTATTTATACAAACATTTACATAATCAAACCAGTGTTTATTTTATACAGATTTTATAACAATTTAAAAAAATAATGTTTTATCGAAAAATAATAAGGAACGACCTAAGCTTGACCAACATATACACACTATGTTAAGTAAATAACCGTTTTTTTAATTAATAGGAAGACTTAGGGAGGGTATTCAACGAAAGCAGCATCAGAACGGTGTATCTTTATTGTTTCAAATGCACCCTATTTCAAGCTAATCGAATGAGAGCTGTATCATATACGCGCTTTATAATTATGCTTTGATTCTTGCGTTTCAAAAACACAATTTGTTCAGAATGAATTAAGATTCCGCCCCCCCCATTCTAGAACTTGTGTTACAGATATTAAACATACACAAAAGTGATATAAAATTATTTGAATGGGCTGTTTAATCTAGAACGTTAAGATTGGGTTTATCTATTTCCGATAATGGCTACTACAGCAAAAGTGCATTTCGTGGCAATAGGTTTACATAAAGATTACATAATCTGATCTTCCCTTTTTTGCTTTAAAGATCTACAGTGCACAATGCAATCAAAACAGCTGCACAAATATCAAACGTGCGTTTATTATATTGCATATTTTCGTAATTCTCATCGCCGATGTTTATGCGAAAGCGGAAGGCTACAAAAAGCACAAGCATATTTTTCCATCCCAACAGTAGTTCCCTTCGGTTTCGCCGGTAAAAGTCTAAGGGTTGCTAGTTTCTTCACCTGTTTTAAACACGATATGTCAGAATTGGAAGTCCTTCCTAAGAATGCAAAACATGAGCTTCAGTTCTTTACATTATGCTTTTGAAGACGGGTAGTGACTCTTAAATAAAGGATTAAGGAATACTGAGACTACATGGACTGACTAAATTGATGCCAGACAGCCTTCAATACTAAAAATCCAGTTACCGGAAGAAATTAAAGACAACATAATAACAAGAACGATTTAAGGAGAATCTACAATGAAATTTGCAAGACACACTCAGGCTGTTGGAAGAGCGGTTAAAGTACAGGTTGCATACATTTAAAAATACCCAATCTTTGAAAACTACAATTTCAAAGCTAAAGTTGAAAGCGTTTTAAATATATCAATGGAAAATAACATTTAAAAGTTTATAAAATTATATATGTTTATAATGAGACCCCTTTTCACCAGCTATCAAAAATTAAGGCCGTAAACCAAGAGGAGGGAGTGTAAAGCTCTTCCCAAGCATTAAAACACATGAACCACTTAAATAATATTCCGAAACATTACGCTCACTTCTTTGTTTGAGGAAATAAAAACTTTCCAAATGGGTGGTCACATCTGGGTTATTCTTTTGTGTTATATATATTTTTGAAGAATTCGGGAGGTGGATAAGGAAGAAGGTGTAGAACCTCAATCTTCATATTTTACAGGAGGGTGGTCACATTAAACATGAATAATTTATGTATAAACTTTGTGTATTTTGACATTTAATTTATTTACCTATTTAGCTGTATAATTATAGGAATTCAAAATTTGGATTTTCTTTTATGTACATCCTTTCAGAAACTAAAATGAGGAAATGTGGCCATTTAATTAAGGAATGTTTTCATCTGAGCAAAGTTAAGATCAACAAAAATAATGTAATTGAATCGGAATAGGGACTTTGTTGCCTGAAAAAGTCAAAAGTTTGTTGTGGAGGGGGTAAAAGTCTTGTAGAGATATCTTGTGAGCCGTAGTTTTTTTTTTCCTACATTGGTTTCGCATGTAAAATAAGCTGAGTGCTATACCGAAATTCCCCATATTTTATATCATATTCAAAAAAAAGTAATTTAAAAAATAATTCATAATTAACAAATCCTATATAACAAACATGCGGAGCACTCAAATATTATGCAATAAAATATATATCAAATATCAAGATTACAATAACACTAGAGGGATTTGAACACCTTAAGTGGTCCAAACTAAAATAAAAATTATAAATTAAAGTTAGAGGTGAAAGTTACAATAAGAATAAAGTGATTTCAACATCTTTAAAAGATTTCTAAAAACATAAGAAAACCAGCATTTAATTAAATTTTCTTCGCATTTCTAAGCAAATAAGGAATTTTTTTTATCCTATCTCATATTTCAAATACTTAATAATAATTAAAAAAATGATTTATAAGCCAAAAAATAAAAATGCAGAGAATTCGACACACTAGACGAAAATTACAGAGACTCTAAAGTATGATCTGAATTCTTAAAAAAGCTGTAAAAACGAAAAAAAAAAGTTTATTAAATATAATTTTTAAAATAGTTGTCTTACAAGAATACACACTCTCTAAAGTACAAAAATAAGTTTTTATCCGCTTACTTAATTATGTATGTATGTGCATAGATATATATAATAAACAGGGGACGGTATCCCGAAATGATTCTAGAGGGCAAGACGATCAACATACGATTTCTTCCGGACAGACAGCACTATCTACTAGGTAACACATGAAGTAATTGTACCAGATCAAGAAGAAGCAATGATGTTATTTAAGTGATCGGTGTATTACGGGACTGAGTAGAATACTTCAAAAAACTGGGTTTTATCTTATCTGTTATAAGGTGAGTACTAACTTTCCTATTTATTTAGAAAAACATTCTATAATGTACGAAAATATGACTTGGTTTACGGAATAGAGTATGTTTTTAGATGTGAATTAATTGCTAAGTTAATTCACATTCTAAGTGCTTATGTTTCTCGGCGTGATCCAGTAATATGACCTTAAGTGGGAAGCCCTATTGCAAGGTGAAAAGATCTCTCGACTGAAGAAACTCCAGTACCGGGTCCTAGGCATCATGACAGCCCTTCAACTGTTCTTAAAATGCGTGAATCCCCATTACATTATCTAATTTATTTCTGCGTTTACAGTAGGCCATAACTTTTTTAATTGTAATTTTAAAATATTCCAATCTATGCTTTGTGATGCTTTTTTATTTTAAAATTTTCATTAAATAAATCATACATACAATATGATTACAAAATTTATTTTATTTCATAATGTATAGTCATAATTACTTTTATATCTTTTACTTCGCCGATAAAAAACAATTTCAAATTATTTCAAATGAAGGATCATTTTGCCCTTGGGTTGAGGATAAAATGATCCTGAAGACACTTTCTAAAAAATCTATTTTTTTTATTACTCACTGTGCTTTTAAAATGTTATTCAAATATGTTTATGATGCAAAATATAGTGTAAAATATTACAGCAGAGGGCCAAAGTTTTATTAAAATATTTATGTTATTTTATAAAAGTTTTAACATTAAGGAAATCATTTTGGGCCACCTATATATATATATATATATATATATATATTATTTTATTCAATCTTTTAAATTTATTATTATTCAATATATATTTATTATATTAATATACCTGGATATTCTTAAAATTTAATAATATTACCTATTAGTATTTGGCAACTCCTAAACTTTCTTCTTTCCACTTTTACACATTTATTTAGTGGCAACACCATTTTTCACTTTTTACAATTCTTAGCATTGGCAACACATATCAACTGTTCAAAATAAATTTCCATGTGCTCAAGGTTTGGTATGTAAAATTATCTTTCTAATTTTTGTTATCTTTTTGATTTCTTCTTTCCTTTATATAGTAGGGTAGGGCCCAGATGTGTGGAGTTAATATCTCTTCTGATATGCCACACAACCGAAACCCTACTATTTGGTTTACTGTAAATTATAATCCACTGTTTGTGGTCCCTGAAGATGGTGACAGTGGTTATAATTTCCGTTCCATTATACTATCACAATAATTCTTGCACTTTATTTGGTTTCAAAATCTGGTTTCTAATTCTTGATAATACCCAACTAGCACACATACGTTGGGTTATTGATGGCACGTGGTTGGCACAAGGTTGTTACGTTGGGCAAACGTTGGATGACCATATGAAAATGTCGGTATTCTGTTGGCTAAAGGTTGTGTTAAGCAACCGTTGGTAAACAACCGTTGGCCATCGGATGGCTGAATGTTGTGTTGGGCAACCGTTGGTAAACAACCGTTGGCCATCGGATGGCTGAATGTTGTGTTGGGCAACCGTTGGTAAACAACCGTTGGCCATCGGATGGCTGAATGTTGTGTTGGGCAACCGTAGGTAAAACAACCGTTGGCTATCGGATGGCTGAATGTTGTGTTGGGCAACCGTATCATTGCGCATGCGCAGAGACACACATTCAGGAAACCGGGAAGCGATAGATTCATGTCCGTTCGTCGTTCTGTTTCCGCCATTGCTTGTTATGATGTGTTGATACAATTTTATAAAGTGATTGATAGTTGAAATCTGAAACGAATATTTATCTTTTCAGCTATATTTCTGTGAATTTTAATCGTTGCATAGGTTCGTAGTAACTTGAATCACGATAACTATTATTATTGATGCATTGATTATAGTTCGATTGTCCATAAGCCTAACGATCTTCAAAGTATGTAAACAAACAAATTACTATGGAGCTATGGTAATAAATATATAATAATTGCACAGTGCTTATTAAAAGATGCGTTTTGGATTACTAAACAATGCTAGACAGCTTAAAAATAAAGTTTAATTTGCTCATAGTTGTATAACAGTCGAGAAGGTAAAATTGGACACAATTGTTTTCTCCTAATAAGATTATTCTGAAAAAAAAATCAACTTGAGCCGTGCTTATATTTTGCAAGATTATAATGACTAATGAGATTTCAGATTTAGAAGTAGTTATTAAACTAACACTACTTCAATTTTGAAATCTCGTTGGTTCACAGTGGTTAATCAACAACAAGGATTTAAATTTGTGCATCAAAATTATTTTGTTGTTAAAGGTATGTATAAAATATTTTACAGTTTTAAGAATTCAGTTATTTTAATATTTTACAAATGTGTTATAGTACTTTACAGTTCATAAATATACCTATATTTACCAACTTCATTTTGTTATTTATTTATTATTTTAGAAGAGATTTTTGTATCTACACCTGTTATATGCTACAGGACTTAAATTTTATGGAGAAAAATACATAATCTATATGCAATCAAATACTCTTTGAGAGTACTGGAAGAAAAAGCATTTTTATTGCTTTGACAAGTCTCTTCTACTGCGTATTTTAGTTGAATGAAAAATATCAGTAGGTCTTTAAGTAATACGCGGTGACTGAGAGTTCAGGTCCCTGAACTGAAATCAATACTGATTTTTTAAAACTTTTCTTCAGACATTCTATTTTTTGCATTATAGAAAGGATGCGCTATGGGAGAAAAAAAGTTCTCTCTCTCTCTTTTTTTTTTTTCAAAATTTTGTGCAATGGTAATTATGCGGGACGCGTTGTAACTTTTTTTTTGTGTACCATCAACGACTTTTTTCATTTTATGTGCTATAGCGTGTAAGCAGCATCACTAATACATTCTGTTGTACTGATATCTTTCTCATAGTCAGATAATATAGATGCACCCGTGTGTTGATACTTGCATGCGTCGATATTGCATGCATAATGCATATGCATTACGCATGCAATATTTTTTTTTCTTTTACTTTGCAGTCAATATCTACAGTTAACTGAAAATAAAAATAGAAATACGAAATGTCATTGTATTCCATACCAATTTTATTCGGGCGAACTAAAAATTAAGAATCTAAAAAATTACGTAAATTGAAATAAATGTAAAAAATCATAAATAAATATTTTAGTAAAGAATGATTTCTGTGACATTCTTCAGTGACTTGATACTCCTATTGGATTTCCCCACATGAATATATATATATATATATATATATATATAAAAAAAAAAGATTAAGCCTCCTTACAAAAGTTTCAATTGAGTAAATTTTCAGAGGTTTTGAGAGACACTTTACAAAAGTAACTGTCAAAGGAGAAGGAGGGATATGAATCATATTTCAAAAAATAAGCATTCTTTCCTTTAACGTTATATGTTTTTTCTTTTAATTAATTCGAAAAGTTTTTATGATTTTGGTTTGCCTGCCGTCCTGGTTCTCTAAAACTGTAAAGGATAGCTTCTGAAAGGACCATCTAAATATTTTCCTGCTTCCGATCTCTCCCCCCTCCTTTTTTTTAAACAGTTCATAAGTTGCACCAGCAATATTAATTTTCCTCATAGTGCAAAATAGGTTAGTTTTCTACAGATTAATATATGTTTGTAACTTGACAGATTGTTTACTATTTGAAAATAACACATTTCTGTTAGTGACGGGACTAGAGCCAGTTTTAAGCAAAAATGTTGGGAGGGGGGGTGTAAAGACAAAATTTTCTGACGATATATACCAATATGCTTTCAAAAATATACACCGATTATCTGGCCTCTTGGGCGGTTTCCTCCAGATGTAGCGTGAATACGCATTAAATCCCCAAAAAGTCCTTCGCCCGAGGCACCCCCCACCCTAGGCAGATACTTAATGTGCATGTTTGCCTTAAATACACACTACATTACATGATCTGGAATGAAGTTGGCTTGAGGGGACAAAAGGGACTTGTTTACTGGCACAAAAATCACTAAAAGGAAATTTGTAACAAGACTATGTTCATGATATAGCATAACTTATAATAAACTGTCAGCAGAACTGGTAATTTATACACTGAGCATTTTACAGATTGGTGATTAAAGCTGAAATTTGCTGACAGTCCTTTGGCAACTGACGATTTTGTCGACAAAAGTACTTTTTAGGGGAGATGGGGTGACCGCTCGCCCTCCTCCTAAGCGCACAGAAACCCACTGTTGAGGTGGAACCATATTTGATGAAAGAAAAAATGTGACTATTTGATAATATGCTTCGTTCTACATATCTGCCGTCCCTTAAAACTTATCTGAATCTGTCACTGCATTTGCTGCTAGTAAAATAATTAAAAACTTTAATTTCAAATTTGACAGTTTTTCATATATCTATAGAAATGTTATGAAATAGCACATGAATTTGTCAAATATAATTATCCAACATTAGGTTTCTGCATTGGCCTAAAATATGAAACTAACTTATAAATGTAACGGTTAACAATTATGATAGCTAAATGTTAAAAATAACCAATTTCCAACAGTTGGATAATAGAGTGACAACATACAGATTTTACGGTGTCCCAATGTATACATTTACACGTTAACCCAACGTATGCATTTATACGTTAACATAATGTATGCATTAATACGTTAGCCCAACGTATGCATTAATACGTTAGCCTAACGTATGTATTTATACGTTAGCCCAACGTATGCATTCATACGTTAGCCCAACGGTTGGAAATATCTTGGCAAAACGTTAGAGCATACGTTGGCCCAACGTAAGAAATAACCAGTTGCCAACCGTTGGATAACCGTAAGCCAACGTGTCATTTCAACGTTGCCCCAACGTATGCATTCATACGTTGCCCCAACGTATGTGTGCTACCTGGGTAGCTGTTACTTTTCTGCGAGATATGTCTTATTTGTAGTATGTTTTGTGTTTTACTTGTTAGTTATATTCTATTCTGTTTGTCATAGCTGCATTTGCGCGTTACAATAGGATATCTTCTAAATAATTAATTATGGATTTTGATTTGACTTTATATGCCATTTTTGCATAGCTAATAATTTTATAAATCTTCTTACAAGCTATATTTTGCTGCAAGTGCACATTTATAGTTATGTAATTTTCCTAGTTACTACCTTCAGTTACTCCTTTTCAATCAGCATCTATGATTCATCTATATTCATTTTGAATACTTTGTAAAATACAGCTATCTATTTAGACTATCTCCTTTCTATTTTTATTTTAATTTCCCAACATTTTCATTTATAATGTTCAAACTACTTCTGCCTAGTGCTATGGTGTTGCTGCTGCTGCTGTTTTTTATTTAATCAGTGTAAAAAACAACATCTTTTTTCTGTATATTTGGATTACTTAATTAGTTACAATTATCTACAATTTGTACAGTTGCTAACTACTATACTTTGCTTGCGATGCTTTTATTATAATGTGCTGCCCTCTATTGGCAATCTTACGAGTTATTTCCACTCTTGGTAACCACACAGCGACGTTTTTAAATATAAAAATAATATAGTACTTAGACATTGATGTAATGTACAGCTAATAAGCCATCTTTATTAGAAGACCTTAATACTTATTAAGTTACTCATTTTATTCTAGTTTCCGCTAGTAATTTTTTGCTCTTATTTTACTCAAGTTACTCTTCGCTGTATTTTATTTATTTTTTAAATTCATATTTCTACTTTTTGTCATGTATATGTAATTTTCTATTTTTCATTTTGTAAATATTTTATTCTACTCCAGACTTTCATACAATTTACTTTTATGTGTTTGGTTACTTTTATAAGAAATTATTGCTAGCTTTGTTTTGTCACTTAAAATTAGTATGTACCCCTCACTTTTTTATGAATGGTAGATTATAATAATTTAGCGCCTGGCAAACAAGGAAATAATATTTTTCCTTATGCTCGGTACAAGAAAAT